>OX235274.1:111974161-112233224 GCA_944472155.2 Trichobilharzia szidati | reverse complement strand
CCTGACAGAACCATTGAAGACCATCCACAGAGTACTGGACAGCTGTTTCGTCCTAGTTCGTGACTCTTCGGCAATACTCATTTAAATGTTTATGAAATATACGGTCGTTGAAAGCATAAGATAATATGTGAATGGACAATTAAGTGATATGTTTGTGTATTTGTAGTCGAAAAAATATGCCTCAGCAGATGAACTATATTGAATGTTGTGAGGAAAATATATATACCACATAAATACAGACAGAGAAATGAGGTAAACTCGGGGGACGCCAAATAACAAATTTAATGATAAAATAAAGAGGTAAAATAGTGAACTGTAATCAGATAATAGAGGCAAGATAAGTTTAATGGAAAAATCTATTGGGCAAAAGTAGGCAAACATATTAATGATATAAGTAAATTAACTGAAAAAGAGTAAGATGGGTATAAGGAATCATGAAATCATGGGATGATTATGTCCCTGTTCAGCTTGGTAATAAATTCACTGCAAAGAGTCGGTTTACTGAATGTTGTGTTCACGTTTATCTTAAGTTCTTAATCACTGCATATTTCATGTGCATTTATATGATAATCAAAGCCAACAGATTGTCACTCCATTTTAGACTTGTACCTCACCACAGTTTCTAATTTCATATTGCCTTTACTGGCTAGTGGATTTATAACAGTACAGCCTGAAGAATTTATTGAAAATAATTGTTCGCTTAAATTTTTATTCTTCTTGACTTCAGTTATATCTGCTGTTGAATTTATGCTATTGAAACAGTTAGTCCTTTTGCTCGCCAACCACGCCGCATATGGTCCGGGGTTCGATCCCCGGTCGACACACTAGGTAATAAGACCGGTAAAGAGGAAAGGTTCGGTATGAGGCTAGCAACCCAATCCTGTGAAAACGAAACACCAGTGCTACCGAAACTTCTAGGCTCTAGCCTGTAGCCCTGTGTTCCACTGGGAACGTAAAGGAATAAAATAAAATATTGATAAATAGTCCTTTTGATACACTCTTAATCTACGACATTTACATCAAAGAATATTGCGAGATGATGTCACTTCGGAGTTTTTTTACAGTGGCTTTACAACTAGCATGGTTTATCATACTAAAATAAAACCAATGACAATTATTCAGTTATATGAAACAAAAGTACATGCCAATAACCAATCATATTTTAGTAGGTCAGGTAGTCCATGGTAAGCAAAGTTTGAAGTCTATTGCTTTCTGTACACACAGTTTGGGACGGATGTGATTAATCCTTAAAGGGCTTCAATCACTTGCAATAACCTTGAATTAAAGTTATCTGAAATGATTGGCAGGCGGTCATTAGTACTGATTTTGTGACCACACATTAATAAATGCTTTGCAATGGATACTGATGGATTTTTATTCACATTAGGTAAATTAGAATTTTCTGTGACTTAATAGCCTCTAAGGAACATGTACTTCCCGAAGGCATCGGATTATTCTATTGGTTTTACCTACACACGTGTGTCACCACAACTGCTTGTGAACTTGCAGAGTCCAGGGAATTTCGTCATTTAATCGTAGGCGCAAGAATTGAAATTTTTCGAAATGCGATGGTGAATAGAATATGTGCCTGATAGCTGACCGATCCCTATGAAATGTCAGTTTTATGATTTAATCACTCTTAAATTTGTTAACTTGGTATCTGATGATTCAAACTGAGGCTTCTTCTACGTTCATGATTTATATTTTCTGTTCAAATAAGATTTTACTTCCAGTCTATCATACAAGTATTCTTATTAAATTTCTGACCCTTTCTTCCCTTGATGATGTTGAGTACAGCGTAATTTACAACTTTTATTTTTACTTTTTAAGCCACTTCTGCGTAATTATATCAAACATGTCACACACCCTTCTATTACTCAACAGTAGATTGCTATACATTTTTGGTATATATATAAATATGACTGTACAGCCTCTGAAGATGATTTCGTCGACAAAGAAATCTTTCTTCTCTGTACTTTCTTTTATTTTCGTCCTGACTCAATGAATATTTTCGGCGGTTTGATGCCTCCGAATGGTTTTCAAAATCAGATTTTGTTTAATAATTACCTATTTCCTTCATAAGATATCTGCTCACTTTAAAGCGACAGAACATGAATGCTTTGAAACTGTAGTTATGCAAGAATAATTCCAACCTTCATGTCAACATAGTTTTCTGCTTTACATAATATTCATTGTAAATCCCTTCATTCTTGTAAGTAATGAATGCATTACTTTAAATTTACATAGTGAAAATACTGCAAGAGAAATATCAAGAGCTTGGGAAAGTACACAAGGAATATTCTATAAAAAATTTCTGTCGCTTACAACTCCAAGAATATTGGTAAGTCAAATGTGAAATAAAGGACGTATCGTTAAATCTTTCTGAACTTCAATAAAATGGAAATTGTAGCTTTAAACCTTCCTGAATATTCAGATTTCAGGTTGCAAAGGTCCTGACGTTTTGAACCGCATATTAATCCTATAGAATTTTCGTAAAGTAGAGGTTCATTCATACTTTGAATGAATTAACAGATCTTGAGACGACGTGGTCTGGCATAGGATTCCATTACTTTAAAATGTTTAGCCGGAAATTAGCTTTTAGGTGAAGGCTACTCAATATGAAAGCATACGTGGCTAAAGTGATTTGATGAAACCTAAGTCGTATTCATGTTATCATTACCTTTGCGCTTGGGGCCGCAATTAAGTAGAAGAATAGGGAAAAAGTCGCTGTTCCTGGTTGTTCTCCTAATATATAAGAAAAACCTCAGGTTCATAATTTCCTGTGATACACAAGCCTTTCTAGAATGATAAATCAAGTATTATCACTGAATACTGGCTTCATTATTTTTCAGCCAGAAACGCAGGCCAGTCGAGATAAAGAGATTCTGTAACATTCTCAGTCCTTGGAAAAGGTGCTAGCTCAAAAGACGGTAGCCGGTTATTAATAACAGCCTAGCTCTTTATTCTTCTTCAAACTGTTATACATACCGCCGGCACTACTCCTCCCATAATGCAGACGATTCGCCTGGGACAAACGAGACCAGTGACGCGAGTTCCACTTTCAGTTTGATAATATCCAGACGTTGTTTCTCGTCAGTTGTCGCTCAAGCCGTCTGAACTGCCGTTGCA
Source organism: Trichobilharzia szidati (assembly GCA_944472155.2). Classification (NCBI taxonomy): domain Eukaryota; kingdom Metazoa; phylum Platyhelminthes; class Trematoda; order Strigeidida; family Schistosomatidae; genus Trichobilharzia; species Trichobilharzia szidati. Next base: position 112,230,095 of record OX235274.1, on the reverse strand, counting down.
ATCACCTGTACTAAATCTGTCTGAGGCGTAGAAGTCGGCGGCATTGGTGAGCTTGACGATTGGTCTGTTAACGGAGGTTTCTCACCTTTCTGATACTTAGATGGGCAAAGATCATCAGTAGATTTAAAGCTCTTGATATCGCGTTTTGATCTAAAAGACGTTCCACGCCTCTCCACTTTCATGCAATAAATCATACAGGTAAAACCGTAATACTTGAGACACCTTATCAGTGATACTAATCACGCAACCATACAGACACCAGAGTTCACACGAAGAAAAGAGCTAAGTTACTATTGATCACCAACCACCCATTTTTTGAACTAGCGGCTTCATTTTCAAGACTCAGGCCACCGCATGTTTCATAAACTGTCCATTGTTTCATTTAGGATAATTTTCTGATTTACCAGAAATCCTGTAAGGGATAGATACATATGTAACCACTCCAGGCTTATTCTGAATCCAATTAAGTTGCCATTAGTATACAAATCCGGGCTAACTGACTAGCAAAAAACTCAAGCACGCTTCCTGAAACATCTGTATGTTACACTTTATAATGAGCCAGGGTTTGCATCCTGATCGATCTCATTAGAAAATAATATCCTATAGGATCAATAAGTGGACTAGAAATATCATTTGCTCAGTGAATTAACACCAGGCACAGAAGGGTAAAACTCTTGGTGGTGCACAAGTGGTGTGTGTTAATCAAGATGTATTATATGAATTCATTCTCCATGATAGCCACACATAATCTACTGTTTCTATTATTAATGGATCCTATAGATGAAGGGGCAACTCATTTTATACAAAGCACATTAAATCCACCTAAAGAGGACCGTATTAGATGATCCCATAAGAAGTGATTAAACCTGCGTTTGAGACTTGGATAAAACACTCCAATGAGGAGAATACATCTCCTGAAACTAGTCTTATTACTAAAAATTTACTATATTCGATTATTATGTGCTGGATGGAAGTGTAGATAGTTGTTAAATTAGGCTTGTAATTCTGAAAATGCAGCAATAGTTAGTAGTTGAAGGAGTAACAAAATGTGATATACGCAAGAGTATGATGAAGATAAATTTGGGTAGAAACTGCTTGCATATAAAAATTACATCTAATACTCGGAAATGGATTTAAAAATAAAACGATATATTCTGTTACCTGGGTTTATTTTGTATGCTTATATAAAAAGAATCATGCCTTCAGACCGATAAGAAATATCACGCTGTAAGCGAATGTGCACTTTTATCACTATTGTGGCCTCATTTATGTATCTGACTTACAAAGAGTTTGATACAAAGTAAAACTTCGAGAAAGTACCCGGTATATAATTCGCCTCAGCTGACACCCTTAATGAAAAAGATTTGGAAGGAAAGAAAGGTGCCTACGGATTGGAAAAAAAGGCTACCTTGTCAAGCTACCAAAGAAGGGCGACTTAGTCCTCTGTAAGAACTGGCGTAGAATAATGCTCTTGTCAACGCAATTTACAATTATAGGTAGCGTCATTCTTGAGAAGATAAAACATGCACTGCATGCAGAACTCCGCCCATCGGAATAAGCTGGATTCAGTGAACGCAACTTCACGTAACATCCTCGAACAAAGCGAGGAGTGGAAGTCAAATGTCTACCTCACACTCATTGGACTTGAAAACGCTCCTGAAAGCGTTACCTTTGAAGTAATTCCGAAGCTATTTAAACACAACAAAATGCGTCAAGTGTTTATCAACTTCCAAAAACAACTGTCTGACAATGACACACATCAAATGGTAATGAAAATAACCAACAAACCAACCAACCAACCAACCATAACAAGCACAAATCACCGTCAACAGTAGAAACTTGAAAGAGGTTGCTTCCTTAAATTATGTAGGGAGCATTGTCTCAACTACGGGCGGAATGAATGAAGATTTCAAAGCCAGCTAGAAACGGGAAGACAAGCTACTCCTTCATCAACTTGAAACCAATTTGAAAATCTTCAACACTGATTCAGTACAAAGGTCGAAATTCGAATTTTAAACACAAATGTCAGGTCAGTCAGTCAGTCAGTGCCTCTATATGGGTCAGAAACTTGAAATGCGCGTCACGAAAAGCATATCCAACAGGTTAGGGACTTTTATCAACAACTGCTTTCACTCTATATTGAAGATCAAATGACCAGACAGCAATTTACGTCAATGTTTACTTCCCGAACCTTGGTGATGAGAAAAAAAACAACAAGAACAAAGACTTTGCGTGGCCGGACACGATTAGCAGATATATTAACGGATTGTCTAAGAAACGGCAACAAAGAGATGATAGAATAACTTCTAGTGAGAAAACGACCAATCAGAAGACGCTGTTTCTCTGCTAATAATAACGAATAATAATAATGTACATAAAAATATATAAATATCTGTTGATTTCCTCAATAAACGATCTGTTGCCTGGACCTTGTCTTCTGTCGTTAAAAGAGAAATTCGCAACCTTCACAGCGTTTTATCCATGATACTAATGTGATTATTTTCTAATATCAAAAAGAAACTAGAAGGCAGGATTTTCATCATGAGCTGACATTAGTTAGAGAAGCATTAGAAAACCTGGGAGTACTGGACAGCTGTTTCGCCTCAGTTTGGGACTCTTCATCAGTACGAACCCACCGGGATTCGAACCCAGGACCTTCTGGTTACAAGGCCAGCGAGGTCGTATGCCATTAAGCCACTGGGACCTGGTCCAATGGCCCATGAATTCTAACTTCTGCCAATTCACGACATAGCGCGACCCCTAGCCAATGTCTTCGGCGAGTATTTGTCCTCACACCCGATCTGCTGCACCCTACTGGTCACGACTTCCCACTAGAACCCCAGGCAACTACCTATCTGAATAGGGCAAGTCGCTAGTGAGCATCTCATTGATTTTCAAGTGTTGGTTTGTAGGGATTTGTATTTTGAAATATTCACGACGCCTCTATTCATTCATTCATTGACCAATGGAAACTTCATTTGTTCAATATTTAATTTCTTTATTTTACACTTAGGAGGAAGCAAGAAAACACTTCAATTGTCCAACACTTGATGGAGTTGATATGGAGAATGAAGGAAGTCCAGGTTCAACTGGTGGTCACTTTGATGGAAGAGCTTATGGAGTATGTTAAATTTTCAGATTATTCAGACGTAGTATATATTCAAGAATTCTATTTATTGCAACTACACACATGTTTTGTGTATCAGTATTTCAGCGGTAGAACTCTCACCAACCACGCACATGGTCCCGGGTTCGATCCCCAGACGAAGCACTCCTAAACCTTGCTAGGCCGGTAGTAGGGCCGGTAAAGAAGAAAGGTGGGGTGTTAGGCTAGCAACCTCACCCTGTAAGAATTAACATCACTGTTACCGAAACTTCATAGGTCTAGCTTGAAGCTCTATGTTCCACTGGGAACGTAAAGGAAAAAAATACATGTTTTTAGTTGAAGCACTGAACCACAATATTACTGAAAACGGTCAGAGATATTTATTGGATTCCATATAATTATCAACTTTTTGATAGCAAAGGACATTTCAAAACATCGATTGATTGATGGAAGCAACATTAAATGCAAAGATGATTAGTTTGGAATTATATCCCTTAATGCCTGAGAAGCTGAAGATGCATTAAGTGACACAGGGCAACTAAACTCTGGTAAGAGATACTTTAAAAAATACATTACAGAAGTGTCTATAATAAGTCGAAGTAACAATTACAATTTAGTGCTTAACTGTATTCTCATTTGGTTCTGGGAAATATTTCGGGACACCGTAATATGACCTCATATATAACCATGAAAACAGTCTTTTTTTAGGATTCGAAACAAGGAATGTGTTGCTTGATACTAACTAGATAGTATATACAATTTTAGACAAAGTACTAAGACGATATCAAGATCAAATTATCTCTTTTTTCATCAATTTTGAAAAGAAAATTTTTGTGGTAATTTTTTCCGGATTTTTCAGAATGAACTTATGACTAGTCGAACGATGGCAAGTTCTGTGGTCTCTAGGATTACACTAGCCTATTTTCATGACTCAGGGTAAGGTGTTCTGGAAATAAAGTTATTTGTTTTAAGTACCGTTTTAAATGGCCTTCCCTGTTTGCAAGATTTAAAGAGATAGAATCTTCCAAAGCTTGAAAACTAAAATATGCTAAATCACCTGTCCCCTTGGTCATGAACAGTTTAAAATCATTCACTGTATACACCTACTATATCACATTTAAGATACGTAAATGCTCATAGTTAGCTGTTTAATCGTAAAAGAAATGACACAGTCCAGATTTTTACCTGACGATAATTTCACTAAGGACGTTTTCTCTAATGATCATTACTTGCTACTGGAGGACATTGTGGGAAAACCTACAGACTGTAAGGACTGGATACGTTAATAGCTTTATTGTGTAATCAACACTGTTTTTTAGAGAAATTCCTTTCATTTCCACTAAATGAAGTATAGCAGTCAGAAATTTGACTGAATGGTCTCTGTGGATAATCGTATCCAAGTCAGCAGTTATCAGAAGACAGTTGAAGACACATTCTTAGTGATAATAGACATAAGGACAACGCTAACTTGCTGATATTTCTAATTTCCATTACGAATTCAGGAATGTAAAAGAATAGGAGTTCTGTAAAGAGTTGGTCTTTTCGGCGATATCATTCTCAAACTGTACAATAGCATATATATAGTTAATTTTCTTAGCAACAAAATGAATATTTCATACATTTGTTATTAGAAATGTAAATTTTAGATAACAATAAATAATTAGTATGTACTTTTGTTTTATACAGATGCTCACTAGCGACTGGCCCTATTCAGGCAGTGACCTGAGGTTCTAGTGGGAAGCCGTGACCAGTAGGGTTACAGCAGGTTGAAGATAAGGCAGTAACTCATCGAAGAAGACATTGCGAAATGCTAGCGCTATGTCGTGAATTGGCAGAAGTTAGAATTCTTGGGCTGACCATTGGATTGGGTCACAGTGGCTTAGTGGTCTATGAGCTCGCTGGCCTTGTAACCAAAAGGTCCTGGTTTAGAAACCTAGTGGGTGCGTACTGATGAAGAGTCCCAAACTAGGCTGACGAAACAGCTGTCCAGTACTCTCTGGTGGTTTCCAGTGGTTCTCTAACTGATGTCACCTCATAATGAAATCCTTCATCCAATTATATAACTGAGTAATTGTCATGCCTTTTATTTTATTATTGTGAACCATGTTAATTGTAAAGTGGCTGTAAAGAAACTACGAAATGAAGATATCATCCCGCGAAATTTTTCTTCTAAATGCATTATTCAAAATTATTAGAACTGTAAAATGTTTCAGGTAACAAATATCGTTAATGGGTTAGAAACTAAAGTAAGATTAAATAAGCGAGTTGAGTGACGTAATCTAATTGACGGGGTTGAGTAGAGCCCAGCTAAAATTAAAATTGAACAAAGGTCAAGTTAACAACAGTAGTAATAAAGAGTAGAGATTTAATAAGAGATAAGGGGAAGAAAATATTATACACTTAACAAACAAACAAGCAAGAAGAAGGTGAAACAAAAATTACGTTAAGATAATAGGTAAGGTCCACTGTAGATTTAATGACTGAACAAACTTCTTTTGTATGCCAATTTCAGGTTTTAATGCGTCAAAAATGCCTTCCAATTCTGTTAAGTATGCCGATGATATGATTGTTTCTATGCCTGTTACATCCCAGTAAGACTGTTCCAAAATGAATTACTTTTACCAGAAATTAGTCACTGGTCCTCGTCAAATGGTCTTAAGCTTAATCCTTGTAAATGTTATGTGGTTATTTTCACTTTCACATGCAAGAGCGACTCGCGTGAACTGGTTAGTTCGCACGGTTCCACATAGATGCCACAGAAGTTGAAACTAAATTGAATGTTTAACACCTTGGACTGTGTATTTCCTCTGATCTTTCCTGGTCTTTGCTACATCATGTTAGTTATTATCTGAACAGTCTCTCTATTCACAACTCTCTCCTTGCTGCATCTCATCGGGTAGAACTAGAAGCAAACACAGAAGACTGTATGCCCAGACTACTAAGTACGAAACTCGACAATATTTTGCATATACTTTATGTGATGAGGAAAGTGTAAGGCAGGAAATTACCAACTTACTAAGGAACTCTAAGTAAACGTCTTTTTTGTTTTCATCGAAATATTGTTGTTAATATTTTCACTTTACTTAGTTTTATATTCATTTCTTTTTGAATAATATTATTAATGCAAATCCCTTGTTTTAATTATTACCCCTGTAATGAGAAAATTAGATGCAATACTGTAGTGCATGCTGGAAGTTCCACGTTTGTACCAAAAGTACTGTTTAGAATAAAACTATTATTATTCATTCTTAGTAAAACTAATCCTTCTTCGAGAGTATAGAACCTTTAAACTATTTTTTGAAAGGGGAATAAATGTATGAACCTTTATACTGTTAGATTTAACTTGCCAATCCAGAAATATTACTAAAAATACTTTACAGTATTAGATGGTTGGAGGCAGTCGGCAGGAAGCCCTACCTGACCTATGTTTCGTGCTGGTTGGCACTCAGCGGTCAGGAAGGCGTATCTGCAACCTTGAAGGAACTCATGTCCCTTCTGAGATTCGAGTCCGCGTCACCCGATGCTGCATTCAGAGGCGTTACCACTGAGCTATTGGGGCTCACGACTGACCTCCTGTATGACTGTAGAACCGTAGCACTAAGTGACGCAGATTCGAATCTCAGAAGGGATATGAGTTCCTTGAAGGTTGCAGATACGCCCTACTCATCGGCAAGTGCCGACTAGCACGAAACCTATTTCAGGTGGGGCTTCCTACCGATTGCCTCCAACCATCTAGTATAGACAGTTCACGGTGCACCGTGTTGAGGAGCCACCTATAATGGTGGACACACTTCCAACTTTACTGATAGAATTCAGTCCGGAATAGACAAAGGACTAGACACATTACACTAGTTATTAAATAGTATGCAATCAAAATACTTAACAGTATTATATTTTTCATTCTTAAGTCTTGAATTATTTCCCTTTTCTGAAATTAAGTCACATCAGTTTTGAATGAAGTAAAAGCTTTTGGTACGAGAGAAAATTTTATTTAATCTGTTTCACATCAGCTACGCGTAGCCTAAATTATTTAAAGTATTTATACATATATGAGAATGTATAACCTACGTCAAAGAAACATCATCGTCGCAAGTTGAAATTTTATTCTCTAGATGTTAATAATAGGAACCTTATAGTGAAATGATTTCTAAAAGAAAAATGACTCTTGTAAGAAGTAATTCATCAGGTAATATATGATGATTTAAATAAACGACATCTAAATCGCTTATGTAGATATAAAATTCAAGTTTTGCCCACCTTCTATATCTATTCACCAACTTCTCATTTTTGTAACATTTCAAGTTGGTACAAAGTGAAATATTCCAAAGCCCAAAAGTGGACTTATGGCAGAGGTTTAGGATGTAAATTTATTATGGCTAGTTGTTACGACTATATGAGAGAAAGAAAGTCAAGGTAAGTCATAAAAGTTATATATTCAATAAATCTTTTTGGTAAATAATATATATTTGTGGTGCATCAATTACAACCTTTGTTGCAAGCCTAACCGACTCTGTTTTATTCCTTAAGGAGGCATGTATAACAACTGTTGAAAAAACCCTAACCAGAATAAAGTGGTCATAAAATCATCGGTGTTTTGAATCTGCTTTACAGCAAGATCTCTCTCCCTCTTTCTTTCTCAATAAACAGAATCTGGATGTACTCATCTCAATATTTCTGTCGTGCTTAAGATGACTGACGCTACTGAGTTTGTGAACGTATCTTAAAAAGAATTTTCAGGGTGCCAGTAGCCAAAAAGATACACATAAAACACTGGAAACTGCCTTTTCTACTGGTGGTAGAATTTTCTGATAATTTAACCGCTGATGGCCGATGGTTTTACAGCTGACTAACGTGAATTTGAAAAGCACAGCATGGAACTAAAACTCTTTCTATAATGAGGACCTTTATAGTGAATGTTTTCTCAAATCCACAGAAAAAAAGGTAGTCATATTTCTGATATAAACCCCACTATATGGAGTAAAGGCTGAAATCTAAGAGGTCAGAAAAGTCAAAAATAAACTGACCATCTACTGGGTAAATTAAATTATGTCATAACTGTGAATTCAGGTTACGAAATATGCATCCTAGAATCCACTTCTAGTCACTCTCCACCAAATAACGTAAGTAGAACTTTACATATGTATATTTTTATATAGAATGCGACTAAAATTCAGAATATTATTGATATTACTTTGGTTTTAGTACTGTCAGTGGAAGAAATGTGAAAGGGGTCATCACCTCCGCCTAGCTAGGCAACATCGTTTCAACTATAGATGACAGCTCTGATGACGATGTAAAACCTTGGATCGAACAGGTATTCACTAATCTGAAATCAATGTGGAAATCTACTGCACTAATGACAAAGAACAAAATTCTGATTTTGAACATTAGTGTCAAGTTACTTCTTCCATATGGGTCAGAAACTTAGAGTATGAGTCACGAAAAGCACTTCAAACAGGTTGCAGATTTTTATCTGAAACTGCCTTAAATGACTGCATACTGACTATTAGGTAACCACAAAGTACCAGCAACAGGCAACTCCGAGAACGAACTGACCATGCCGACAAAATGATCATATGCTGAGAGAAACGTTGAATGATGTCACGCGCCAAATAGTTCTTCGGGTTTGACGCATATAGGAAAACGTGGGTTTGGTGTCCGTGGCTGACATGGAGACCATGTGCGGAGGAGATGTTAGCTTATAGAGGTTGTTGTGCAGCCAGCTAAAGACAACTGCGGAGAAGAGGATAAAACAGGGATATGATGCTGAAGCTTGGAACCCAGGGGATTAATTATAATAGTAGCACCGAAAAGATGAATAAAGCCATCTATTTATTTTTAGTTAGACTCATCTGATTTCATTTCATTTGGCTTCTAACAGTTTCTGGGATTATTTCTCTTATTGCTAAAAGCAGTTTACTTTTCGTTTACAGTATAGAACACTATCTGAACCAACTTCTTGTCTTGTTACATAATGTCTTATTTGTTTATCGGCCTTATTACTTTCACATCTCTTTTTGGGATTAATAGACTCACCGTTTCACTATAATTGTATTTACAGATGTCTTCTAGTGACTGACAGGACTGATACCTTCATCATCATTGATGCTAACTATTTATATTCTCTACTAGAATAAAGTTTTCAAAACTCTTATGCATGTAGGATTTTACAGCCTAATAATGAGTCAGTTGGTGGATAGTGACTAGCAGTGGAATCCAGGATGCGCATTTCGCCCTATTTGGGACTCTTCATCTAGACGCACCTGCATTCCGCAGTGAGTGAATAATTCTTTGGCGTTTGAAACTATGGGCACTGGGTTCAAGACTCGGTGGGAACATCATCACTGACTCACTGGGGAATGCAGGTACATCCAGTTGGCGAGGCCTAGATAAGACGAAATGCGCATCCTGGATTCCACTGCCAGTCACCATCCGCCAATTGACTTCTAATTAAATTCCCAGATTTCATCGGTGCATCTGCACAAGAAGTCGACATGTCAACCTGAGACCGAGCACTTCGGTCCATCAATCGACGGGAAAATCTAAAACTGAATTAAATAATAATGACTCCGTTAAAAGGAGTCTTTTATCTGAATTCATCCTCTACAGAATAACTCCAATATGAAGTAAAATAAAAACCCTATTGCGATTTTCCTTGAGTAACTCCATATATAATTTGAATTTTTAAAAAGAATTTTTATGCATTTCAAGATTTAGTCTGAGTGACTACTGAAATTAGTCCTTATTATTTACTATTGTTATTATTGTGAGCAAATAAAAGTGTAGTGAAAAATAACAATCAGATTGGGTTGATCGCTTTGTTGTTGTTTTTTTAATACAGATCGAAAAGCATTAATCCATACTGTGACACAATTGGAGCTTCTGGATGCTTTGATAGAACTTCTTATGGAAACTGTGACTTAATTGTACTTCCTTATCCACCAAATCCAAGTGAAGTGTATTTTCCAGACAATTATTATTATGGTGGAGCTGATAAATTCAGAGATAAGTGTCCAACTTATTCTGTAAGTGATTCCTGAAACAAAATTTTATTCAGTTCAACATTCATCTGAATAAAAATGTTGCATAACATGCAGTGAACAAACACAAGTCAAGTCTGCGGAATTACATGCTTAGATCCCATTGCTCCAGTGCGCAGGTGAACAATGAAGGCCAAATTATATTGAAAATTGGCTATAATTTAGAAGATAATTTGGCCACAACCTAACTTCAGCTAAATAACTGTTGAGACTCAGGGTTCTCTTAGCATCTATTTCATCATTGGTTGGTAATCATCAGAAATGCGAACTGGTGTACCTCCAAGGAACTAAGCTTTATGATTTTAATGACTAAATATTAAACTGCTTTCAGGCTGAAGATGAATTTTTAAAGCAAGTTATGATTTGTTGAGTAAATCAACTTGAAGGCTGTGAAATCAGACAGTGATTTCCTGCATAAAACTGTGAGGTCTAATATTCATAGGTCAGTGGGTTTAACCCAATGTTTAGACAGTTAACTGCATAACATAATAATATATGTGTAAAACTTGGGCACTGTGGTAGTAAGTAATTTCATATTAGTTTGTTTATTAGATGTATCACACAGTGAAACAGTATTATTTACTGGATGGCGTTTCGAACAAAATTCACTCTTGTTCATAATCATATCAATTATAATCACACGACTTTGAAACTTGAGTTTTATAGTTTTCTTTGTTCTCTCCTATTTGTCGTCGTTGGGGTAGTAGAATTTTCCAGATATCTAAGTGGACAGTTGTTGAATCATTCCTATTACATGTATTTGCAGCTGATTCGATAAACAAAGCTTCCGTTACCAATCTCTTCCTCTACCTTGTTACATTAGATTTTAAAACTGTCATCTCATCCCATCCCATCCTATTGTATGGTTGTGTGTAATTGCATGTAGTGACTGCAACAGCTGAACTATTCTCTAGATTTCCTATCTTATTCGGGTCAAGCAATCTAGATTTTGCTGCTAGGTTTTTATGCTCTGCTAGTCTGACTGACCCTGTTCTACTGGTTTGACCTATGTATTTGACCTGACAATCAATGCAGGCAGGGTATTAGATAAACTAAATTGTTTTGTTTTAAGGCTCCACAGGATTGATCCTTTAACCGACAAAGCTTGTTTCTAATTTAGTTTGTGGGTTCGAATGTCAGTCACTTTTATTCCTGCCTTGTTAAGAATTCTGCGTAAGGTTTCTGAAACAGAAGCTTTGTTTATCGAATCAACTGCAAATACATGTAAAAGAAATGATTCAACAACTGTCCCAGATATCTGGAAAGTTCTACTACCCCAACGACGACAAATAGGAGAGAACAAAGAAAACTATAAAACTCAAGTTTCGAAGTCGTATGATTACAGTTGATATGATTATGAACAATAAATTTTGTTCGAAACGTCATCCAGTAAATAATACTGTTTCACTGTGTGATAGATCTAATAAACAAGCTAATATGGAATTGCATAACTGAATACCTGTTAATCCTAAAGTTACCTTCTTGTTGTGTGATCGGTAATCTCCGCTGAAGAAATACTTTGCTTTTCAACTGATTTAAAATGCCCATTAAAATTTTCTGAGCTATAAGCTCAAAAGAGGTAACTGCAGATGAATTCAGGATTAAATATGAAATACTGGTTGAAAAAGGCTATCCAGATAAGGTATAGTAAAAACCGTCAATATTTTGATATCAAACCACCTGGTCCAAACCAGCCACAAAGCCAGCATTGAAGAGTCCTTCCCTATCATCTACCGGGTACCAAACAAATTGCCAAAAACATACAAGTACCAAATACTCCAAAGAGCAGAGGCCATCGCGATTCGCCTAAAAATACCGGTGCTCTGTGTGCAGAAGAAGCAAATCCAGACACTTCTACTACCCTTGCCTTCAGTGGAGGCTATAAATACATGAATTTGTATTATTATTATACTTGCTAATTTTCCTGAAATTAAGTGTATTGTTATGTTGGTGATATGGAAACGTAATCCGTTGGTGTTATTATTGATTCAGTGATATTTAAACATCAATGTTGAAATAATGGAGAAGATTTGTAGCTCAGGTAGATGGCACTGAATTAGTTGTGTTGTCTGAGCCGGTTGATTTAATTGCAAGAAAGTTGTGTAAGTGCCTTGATATGATTATGAGTGGCAATAATTTGTGCTCGAAACTCTATCAGTAAATTCCACTGTATAACACTGTGTGATTTATCAAAATAAAATCTTATCCATAATGGAGTTGTACTCTACCACAGTGCCCAAGTTTCATACTTATATCAAACTCATATTCAGCCTTATAAATACCTAAACAGTAGGCATTTACAATTTTTTTTGAAGAACTTAGAGGCTTCATTCTACTGAAACTCTCTTTCCTATACTAAATAATTCAAAAAAAACTATTCTACCGGAAGGAAATTAATTTTGATAGGATGGAGTTTTATACATTCTGGCTGTAGGTGGCTTTCAGGTTATTGAGTTGAACAGGATACAGTCACAGATCATGGTATAAACAATGGCAGATATCTATCACTCACATTCAGAAAGTAACTTAAAACAATAGGTGACTGGGGTATTTGTTCATTTATAATGAATGTACGTCGGTAGCACAGCGGTTAGGATTCTCGTTGACAATGCACATGGCCCAGGGGTCGATCTCCTGCCGACGCACACTTGATATCTATGGTTGACGTGCTGAGAATTCCATACTTGTATCAAGAATACGGTGTGGAATCACGCTATAGTAAAAACATGTAGCGATTGTGGTATGTTTATGAGAAGAAAACATTTCCGTAAATCCCCATTACTGCTAAGAGGTAAAGTTTATATTTAATATACTTCTCTCAAGAGCCAAGTTTTCATTTCAGTATAAATATAGGTAAACATTGGTGATGATTTATTTTAATTGTCTTTACATACAATGCTGTATCAGGTTTCCCAAGTCGGATCTACCTCACAACATTGTACGCTTGAAGAAAATGAAAACTTGCTAGGTAAGCTCGAATCTCTCATGTCAAATATATATATTTATATAGTTTTTACTTAAATTTCAAGTTACTTTGTCTCTAGTTTTGCTCAATCAGTCAATAAAAGCAAATCTTTAAGATACATAGACTTGAAATGCATAATCATTGTTTTCATAGTGACTGCTTCTCGTAATGAATAGCACCAGACACAGAATACATAATACACGCAACGTGTTGGTTATGTTTATATATATCGCGAATTAGCAGAAGGAAGGTGCGTCAGTGGCACAGCGGTTAGGACGCTCGCCGGCCATGTACATGGTCCGGGGTTCGATCCCCGGCCACCGACGCACTCCCAAACCTCGCTAAGCCAGTAAGTAATAAGACTGGTAAAGAGGGAAGGTTGCGTATGAGGCTAGCAACCCTATCCTGTAAAAATAATCACCACTGCTACAGAAACTTCAAGCCTCTAGCTTGAAGGCTTATGTTCTACTGGGAACGTGAAGGAATTAATGAAAACTAATAATAGAATTCATGGATCGTTGGATTCAATCCCAATGGATGAAGAGTCACTGGTCTCATCCAGAAACTTGAAAGTCCTGGATTCAATTTTACGGTGGAGTTATTCGGGCGTACTGCTGAACAGTACCGACAGCTATCCAACACTTCACAGTTTTCTGTCGTCTTCTAACTGCTGCCATTTCATGACTCAAATTGAAATCAATCAAATCCCTGTGCACTATCACTTAAAAATGCCTTAAATAGACAAATCGTAAGATATGACACTCAGAAACACGGTAATTCTCCAATAGTCATAGGATCTGTTTATCTAAACCATGATCTACCAAACACCTTCCTCAGTATTTCACTCTACCTGCTGTCCAGAATTTCAGTGGTGTGAAAGGATTTGGCTGTCTAGGCAGAGTCAAACTAGGAAAAGCGCTGTTGAGCTCGGATACACACAAACGAAACTGCCATCCGGTGTCTAGATTACCTGGATCTGGTTGTCAAGCACTACTGGTTGATGGAAGTGGTATGCAACTAGTGATATTAACCAATCACTAGTAAGTGAAATCATCCGGAAATATTACTGTTATCGGAATTTAGCAGCTTCCGTAATCCGAATATTATCCTAATACTTGATTACATTCTTCAGTGAAAAATTCCAAACGTAGTTTTCAAAATTATCAAGCTATCCATTAGCTCATGATTTCGAAATATACATTTTTTTCCGATATTTATTCCTCTTATCCCCTTTTTTTACATTACTTCTAAGCACATCAGGGAAATTATTTTATGCAAAAGTATGGTAGACAGTCGATTTGTATTGATCACAGAAATGAATGGAAAGTTGATTACAGCGGCAATTTTTATATGAATGATCAGAATATGAAAGCAACCTGTCATACGGTAGGTTATACTGAACAAATTTCATTGAAGTTTACACAGTGTTAATTGGTAATCAATGTATTCTTGAGTTTTTTTTCATTATGAAGATTATAACATCCGACCTGCGTAACTCATGTGCAACCAGCAGTTTAAAATAAGTGAACTTTGGTGCACAGGCTGTTATAGACTGATCTATAGTATACAAACAGAATGAAAGAACAGATAGTATTAGGAAGTGGGGAAACCTTCACTGTTACCTTCAGTTATAATTAAATTCACATCCAAAAACTACCGGGAAATGGGTTTCAATTAAGCCTACTAAACAAAATGTAAATAGTTGAATGCGTCCGTGGTGCAGTGGTAGATTATTCACCAACCATCCACGCCGCACTCGTTCGATCCCCGACAGACACACACTGAAAAACCTCGTTTAGCTGGTAGCAACCCCTGATAGTAGAGTAGGTCGGACGTGAGGCCAACAGCTTCAATGCGTAAAAGACGATACTGCCACTTAAGCTTCAGAGCTCCTGCTTGAAGTCGTTCATTGCACTCGAAACACAGTGGAATGTAAAAAAATGGTTAGGTAAGCACAAAAACTTCCAGTTGGATGAATAATGGTCAAAGTCATGAATGTATTCAGTGGCTGATATGACTGTTGGTGGATTGGTGTGTCACAAGTTATTATTATTATTGTTTCCTTTAATTCCTAGAGGAACATAGGGCTTCAGCCCCGCGTCTCCATTGCGTTCGGTTCTCTGCTAGAGTCTTCACCTGGCTCCATGTCTGCCCACACGTTTTCATCTCCTCTTCACATGACCTCCTCCAAGTCACCCTTGCACTGACGACCAACTCGCCGATTCCCTTTCGGGTTCCACTCGAGCAATGGCTTGCCTAGTGATGTCACTTGATGGTTTCCTCAGAGTATGGCCAGCCAATCCATCTCCATTTCTTCCTGCCTATTTGTTTCACAATCGGTTCCTGCTGGGTTGGTTCGCTCATTGCCAGAGATCTCTGTTGCTGATCTTTTCTGGCTGGCCATCTGATCTTGAGTAGTATTGAGCGAAGACAACTGTTAATGAAGGTCTGTAGTTTGTTTGAGATGCTCTTTATGACGCGCAGTGCAAGTCTCTGATCCGTATTGTAGAGTAACTGACTTCACATTGGAGTTGAAAATCCGGATCTTATTTTTGATGCTGAGTGCTGTTGACCTCCACACAGACTTGAGAGTAGTGAAAGCTTGTCTTGCTTTTCCGATTCTTGCTTTGATATCCTCGTCAGTTCCATCTGCCTGTAGTTGAAACGATGCTTCCCAGGTAGGTAAAAGAGGTTGTTTCTTTCAGGTTCTTTCCATTTATGCTGATTGTTGTCTGTTGTTGTTGTTACTGTTGGTGGTGTTGACCAGGAATCTTCATCACCTCTGTTTTCTCTATGTTCACCTGAAGTCCTATCTCCTCTGAATGCTTTTTCTGCCAACTTGTTGCTTTTCACTTGCATATCTTCCAGTTTGTGGGAAATCAGACATATATCATTGGCGAAGTCTAGATCCTCCAAGTTTTTTGTATGAGTCCATTTTATGCCTGTTTCCTCATTGCCTCAACAAGAAGGGTAACAAGCGACAACAACAATAATAATATCACAGTCAAGTAAAGTTAATCAAAATGATACCAAAATCATAGACTCACTGACTTGAGCCAACTTGAACATGTAAATCCATCAATATATACAATTATAGATATTAGTTAGTGTTAAACAAGCACAGAGTGGCAAATAGATAGTTATAGGTGTTATCCAACAACAAAGTTAACTTTCACTTATTTTCAATCATACTTTAAATAAAAAACGCCTGTAATGAAACTATTTTGTTAACGGAAGAAAGAATATAGGAACCAATTTTGAAGAATTGTTAGTAAATTAAAGATACCGATTAGAAGCTTAAAAATACTGATTAGTGAACAAAGAAAATCATACCAGATGGTTGTAAGCCATCGGTAAGAAGCCTTGTACGTAAGTGTCATGCTTGTTGACACTTGTCAGCAAGGTGTATCTGCAGTCTTGAAGGAACCTTAAATCTCCTTCCAGGCACCCAGCATGGTGGTAGAACTCAGTCTTCATCAAACGAAGGCCTAGATGCATGACACTTGTTGCTACCTAGTGTCCAATCAAAGTAAAGAATATTCATTTCGATAACTTCTTCAACAGGTTCTGCAGTTATATATGCATAATAATGTAAGAAATGCTGCTAGTGATAATATTAATGGGTTTTTAAAGTGACATTGAGTAAGTGAAATCAGAATTTCAAAAGTTATTTGCAAATATGCTGTTAATAGATTATAAGCTAAAACATGTGTATGAAATAATGTGCGTTAATACAATACCACACTGAACACCAGTTCTTTCAAGTAAACGAATGCTCATGACTAATGTTCATACTGGCTTCTATTCATAGTAATTATAGACTGCTTATTGGTGACTGGTGCGTCGGTGGCACAGCGGTCAGGACGCTCGCTGACCATGCACATGGTCCGGGGTTTGATCTCCGGCCAACGCACTCCTTTAACTCACTAAGCCAGAAATATAAGCTGGAAAAGAGGAAAGGTTGGGCATGAGGTTAGCAACCCTATCCTGTAAAAATGAACATCACTGCTACAGAAACTTCAAGCCTCTAGACTGAAGCCCAATGTTCCACTGGAAACGTGAAGGAATAAAAGAAATTGGTGACTGGCAATATTGAAAACACCAAAAGAAAATGGTGTAGAAGCTTATGTGTGTGTGTATCAAAGTGTAAGTGAATTACTAAGTTTAAACCAGAAAAAAAGTGGTTTGTTTATACAAGTGCAATACTAAGGGGTAGGGGAGGTTATATATATAGAGGATGAAAGGTCATACCTAAAAGTAGGCGAAGTAATACAACATTTATGAATTCATAGACTCCACAGCAGACCAGGTTAGCACAATTGGTTGGACCTGTTGCTTTCGCTCACAGTACGCGTTGTTTTAAGCGAATTGCAATAGCCTCTGCTGTTTAGAGTATTCGGTGCCTTCATCAATTTATCTGCTACTCGACAGATGGTGGAGGAAAGACTTTTCATTATGTGGCCAGCTTTATGGTCTGTTTGAACCAGAAAGTCGCATACTGAACTATTTTGACTACATCTTTATTTAGCCATTCTGGTAGGTATCGTCGATCACATATTATTCATTATTTACTTTTACCAATAAGTTAATGATGAATTAACTGCTTTTGATTTGGTTCATTAATTTTGTAATTCAATTAACGCAACTAACTATACAGTATCTTTCCGCCCCCCCCCCCCCCCCCAAATATTCTATTTTAGTATCAATGCACATCTGGCAAAAAGCTTGTAATCTCTTTCAACGGTAACAATGTTACATGCCCAAAAATAGGAGGCTTGAAAGATTTCAATGTGACAAGTGGTGAATACCGCCTCACCGGTCAGTTGGATTGTCCTAAATACAATGAATTATGTAAATAATAGATGATAAGCAATACAGTTTAATTCCGTTTTGTATAACGTCTCTGATATGTAATAATGCACACTACTATGGATCAAAATTTCTAAATAAATTGTTGAAAACAAAAAAAATTTCACCTGTGTTTTTCATGAACATTAAAAACACATACGTATTCAGCAATGTTACTTCGAGTCAAATAGACCTCAAAAGTCGTTTCTGAAAGGTAGTTTTATCAGAAAATAAGCAATATGATTTATTTCATCATCATTATTCACCAACGTCCCACTGCTTGAAACAGTCAACTACATATGAAGTAAAAGATATATGTAGGAATCCCATCCGAAAAAGTCAAAGAATTATTATTGAAATGCACTATGAATGTTCAGTTTATGTTCAATAATGGTTTTTATAGACAAGTTGATGGTGTAGCCATGGGATCACCTCTGGGCCCTATGCTAGCGGATATTTTCCTGGCAAAGCTTGAAAACGGTCCACTTAAAGACACGATTAAAGGGTTTAACTATTATTGTCGATACGTAGATGATACCTTTATCGTTTGTGATATAAATCTTAATAAACAAGAGCTTCTGAATGCTGTTAATAGTGTTCACCCAAATTTTCAGTTTACATGTGAAGAAGAAGACAATAACAGTTTACCTTTCCTAGACGTCCTCCTTACCATGAAAACAGACGGATATCTACAAAGGAAACTATTTAGAAAGAAAACTTGGACGGGTCAGTACACCCATTTCCATAGCTTCGCACCGATTCAGTACAAAAGAAACTTAGTTAAGTGTCTTAGCTATAGAATAAAACGTATATGTTCAGAGGAATGCATTAAGGAAGAAATGCATAAACTGAAACTCACACTACAAGAAAATGGATATCCACAGAGCTTCCTAAAAAAGTATATGTCAATACCTACAGACAAGGTAAAAGTGGATACCGTAGACAAGAAACCTTTGTATCTTAAGTTAAGTTACAAAGGGGAAATTGCAGCTGACATTCTAAAATGTCGACTTAATAGAGCAGTAGATAGAACATTTCCTGCAGCTAAACTGGTACTCAACTTCTCAACTAAACCAGTATTCGCACAGCAAGTCAAGGATAAATTACCAAAGATGGCCTCGTCAATGTGTATCTATGAATTCAACTGCTCATGTGGAGCTAGTTACAGAGGGCTTTATCCATGCGCACGCGTGAACATGTACCTGTATGGTTGAGTAAAGGAGTAACCAAATGTGTAAATAATGCAGTCTTAGCCCACTTGGTAGATACGGGACACCCGATAAAACTTGACCAGGCGTTCTCAGTTATTTACCGCGTTCCTAGTAATTTATCTAGAGGAGCTCGACTACGTCTTCTATCAGTAGCTGAAGCGGTGGCAATTAATACCAGAAGACCATCTCCTTGCATACAGAAGAAGTATGTTCAACCTCTATGTTTACCTTGGCCTACAATAAAGCCAACAAATCCTCCATTAACACTATAAATTCCTTTCACAATTTTCTTTTCTTTTCTTCTTCTTCTTCTATTCCTCTGTTTCATTGACAAACGTTCATTTTCGACTTTTATGATTTCATGACCTTTCTTATGATTTTATTACCTTAGGTTTAAGTAGTGCTTTTCTAACTTGCTATCGTATTTACAAAATCCTGTTCATTCCACTTCATTATATTCATTATTATTATTATTTGACAATCATTCACCATAGTGCTTGTAATTTTACACCATATCATCGTTTTTTACAATCATTCTTACTGTCGTTATTTTCAACCTTGAACTTATGTCTAGACCGCCCCATTCGTTGGTTTATTTTCATATTGTCTCACACACCCTGATTACACACACTCTCGAAACCTGTATTTCCTGTTGACTATATTTATATATATACACACATCATTAAATTAAATTACTTCATCTGATTTTGTCCCATGTTCTCATTGACCATGCATATTAAAAAACTATATGACTATTGTTCCATCCCATCTTATACTTGTTCCACAATACACTTTCTGATATGATTCTAATTTGCCTTTACTGGCTACTGTATGCTTAAATTAATGAATTTATAATTGTAGAGCCTGAAGAAGAATTTATTGAAAACAATTGTTCGCTCTGAATATTTTGTTCTGATTTATTTCCCACTAAAACAAAAGGCTTACATCACTAGATAAGTTAAATCACCTGCCAATCATTTTTCAACCTTTTAAACAACTAACTCCATTGATCATTGGATTTTGTAAGTTGATTCATTGAAATGTGCCATTTCATAAATGCCGCATAGCTCATGCATACACTGATGCTCATGACTGATTATATATGACCAGATTGGGCAGAATGTTTTCGACAATATTGGTAGGATGGATGTCTATAGTGCGGTTGTAGGATTTTAATGTTATTGCATTCTCCATTTGAAGATGTCACTGTCTTTCTAATCAACATAATCACTGACAAGTTTAAAACGAAGGGGGACTTTGAACCACTCCGTCCTCACCTTGAGATAACCATCTTTCAAGACGAACTAGTGGGTCAGGAGATTTAAATAATGAAAACAAAGGAATAAGGCGAAACGCTAACGGTGAATAACTTCCATTAGGTTCTATTCAAAAATGTATGAAGATTTATAAGGAAAATAGTAGTAGTAATGTAAATAGTGAAAATAATATAAGTAACAAGGAATTTAAAGCATCTATAGTATTACCACCTAAAGAAGTGAAAATCAGAGGCCCCACGTAGCATTCTTAGGAAGGCTGGAATAGGGATGGCATTTAAACCAACAAACTCACTCAGAGAAAAATTGTGTTGGCTTAAAGACCTGATAGATCCGAATAAGAATAAGAATAAACTTAACCAAATATGAAGCATAAACTCGGGAAACGAGAAGACAGGGATATCCTGGACCGACGTGAAGAATCTAGAAGACCTGGATTTCGCGCGTGGATGATTTATGTTTGATGTCACACAAAATCGAAGACTTACAGGCGAAAACCGACAAACTGGTCGAAGAAGCAGCAAAGACAGGACTCCAGGTGAACATAGACAAGACGGAGGTTATGAAAATAACCAACCAACCAACAACAACAACAACAGCAGCAACATACAGCGCCAATCATCATCAACGGGAGTGATTTGAAAGAGGTTACTTCATTCACTCACTTATCTAGGGAGTATTGTCTCAACTACAGGAGGAACGGACGAGGATGTCAAATCGAGCGAGAATCGGGAAGGCGAGAAACACATTCATCAACCTGAAACCAATCTGGAAATCTTCGTCACTCAGCATCAACAACAAAATTCGGATTTTCAATACAAACGTCAAGTCAGTTCTTCTATACGGATGGATTAGAAACTTGGCGGGTCACCAAGAATATTTCCAACAGCCTGTTGCAGACCTTTATCAACAGCTGTCTTCGCTGTATACTGAAGATCAGATGGCCGGAGAGAATCACCAACAAGAAACTATGGGAAGAAACAAAACAAAAACCAATCGCTCAACAAATATGCAGGAGAAAGCAGAAATGGTATTAGGAGGCCGCTGGGTGATATCGCGCGTCAGGCCAACGCTCGAGTGGAACCCGAAAGGGAAGCGGCGAGTGGGACGTCGGTGCAAGTGTGACATGGAGGAGATCGTGTGAAGAAGAGGCGAAACAGTATTGACTAACATGGATGCAATTGAAAAGTACAGCAGAAGACAGAAACAAGTGGAGACGTGCAGTTGAAGCCCTATGTTCCACTAGGAACCCAAGGTAACAATAATTATAATAAATATGAAGCATTGACTGTATAATCATTTCCATAGGTTGAACTAGTAGATCGATGTAAATTAGATTACCGGAACATAGAAATGTATCCAGGACCCAAATGATTGATCATGCCAAGTTAAATAATCTAGAAAAAAGCTTGGTAACTACAATAAATTTAATAGTGTGAAATTGTAGTGACCCATTTTATTACTCATAATCGTACTATACTTTCATTGTGTAATTGTACTTTGATTTGTTTATTACTCTTAATCTTGCATGTTAACAATTGATACCTTTTGTACTCGCTCGATTTTTGAATTTTGATTGCTGCAAGAATACACTATCGTATTCCTTTGCAAGTGCCTTTTGAATTACGTTGTGGATGTCGAGTAATCGCAACGTTAGGTCACAATCATAAACGCGAAGAAGTACTAAGATATACGTGTACGCTAGTTTACTCAAAATATAGCAGCACAACAATTGGTGAGCCCGACATAGCTGATTGATGGACTACATCATTTCGAAGTATACACAGTGGAATAAGTCATCTTTGCCATCGCATTAACTTTTATAACTTCATAACATTTGGATGTATAATTACTGATATTTCTGCTGAAAGTACCTCCGGACCTGGCGGTACAGCGACTGCTATCCCAGTTCACCCTGATACTCAAGTATCTGTAGCAGCTGGCTGTTATGCAACACCTCAATTCCAGTTCTCTGTCCTCAAGCTTCAGCATTGTCTACCGGTGTGCAAACACTCTTACAATGGTCTGCAACTCCATTTACTCAAGCCGGTCCTACAGGTGTTCAATTACAACAGTTTGCCCAATCACCTCAACAACAACAGATTCAAGAACAAGCTCATCAGTTACAACCAGCTCAACAGCAAGCTTATATCCAACAACATCAGCAACAAGCAACAATGATGGCAACTGACGTCTCTGTCAGTGGTCAACCTTATACTGTAGCTGCACGCTCCTATGCTACTCCCCAGTTTATCATTCTGGCACCAGGAGCTCCATTGAAAGTCATGACTGTTGGTCCTAACGGTCAATTGATTCAAACCACTGGTTTACCACAGTTTATGCCAACTGCTTCTGTTGGAATGGCTATCAATCAACCAACTTCTACTTTCCAACCTCAGCAAACATCAATTCAAGTTACTCCTCAACGCCGAGTAACAACACCCCAGCAACAACAACAACATACTGACGGACGTTCACTTTCAACCGTATCAGCAGCAGCAGCTACTGCTGCGCTCTTCTCTGGCACAGCCATCTCTTCTTGTACAATTCCACTTGTACATCCAGCTTTCATGGAAATAGAGGTAACTGAATGTTTACCCAAGTCATTCCCATACTTCCTTATTACTATACTATTAACTGTATGTTAAGATATAAATCTATTCTGTAACTCTTTACAATAACAACCTCATTATTATTCTAATAATAATTTTTCTGCTTTTATTGTTACATGTTGCACAACTTTCTAAACATTTTAGTTCGTTTCGAAGTTGTTAACATTTTCGAATATATACAGTTATAATTGAACCTCAGAAAACTAAAAAGCCTCAATTCGGTTTTCATATTTTTTTGTCCTTGTAATTTACAATATCATTCCGAATACAGGTAAACTTCATTTACCTGCATTCTACGGAGGGGCTATTGTAGTGACCCATTTTATTACTCATAATCGTACTATACTTTCATTGTGTAATTGTACTTTGATTTGTTTATTACTCTTAATCTTGCATGTTAACAATTGATACCTTTTGTACTCGCTCGATTTTTGAATTTTGATTGCTGCAAGAATACACTATCGTATTCCTTTGCAAGTGCCTTTTGAATTACGTTGTGGATGTCGAGTAATCGCAACGTTAGGTCACAATCATAAACGCGAAGAAGTACTAAGATATACGGGTACGCTAGTTTACTCAAAATATAGCAACACAACAAAATATTCCCATATCATGAATTAAAAGTCAGTCCGAACCGAAGAATATTCTTTTCAATAATTTCTCCTCTTCAGGTTTTTACAATTACAAAATATAATATTTGTTGTCGTTACATTAATGGCCAGTTATGCGGTGGATACATTATTACGTAGAATAACACATTTGTTATGGTGTGTCAAAATAAATAATAGTATTTGTATGACAAACGTGCTAGGCTGAAATCAACTACAAAATATTGTGAAATGGGAAACAGTGGTGCTGATTGGTCATAATATTCTCGTAGAATGTGGGGT
Organism: Trichobilharzia szidati; assembly: GCA_944472155.2. NCBI lineage: Eukaryota > Metazoa > Platyhelminthes > Trematoda > Strigeidida > Schistosomatidae > Trichobilharzia > Trichobilharzia szidati. The sequence goes on along the minus strand of OX235274.1, from coordinate 112,206,149 downwards.
AGAAAAAATTGACAAGTCAGTTTAAAGTTATCAAAGGTGTCTGGTGAGTGGCTAGTACGAAGTGGTAGGTATGAAAGAGGAGATAGTAAGACTGCAGTGAGAGGTTCATTATGAAATAACCGATGAGTGAAATGAAACAGGTGGAGGCATATACTGAGAAAAGAGATAATATCACTAATAATAAGTCCGGACAGCATAAATGGAAAATTCGATAGTATTGAGAGAATTTTTGCATGAAGGGTATATATTATGACGAATAACAATAATATGCAAAGAAAGCAAAAACCAAGAGGGTTAAGGCGAAGAATATTATATATTTCATAATTGTAAGAACCTGAAGAGAAACTACTGAAAAGAATATTCTTCGTTCAGATTGACTTTTAACTACAATAAATTCACTTTCATATAATCACACAATATAGTGGGAGAGGGTGTAAGTGTCAAAAACGAATATAGTTTGGTGGAGAATGAACAAATGAACAATTAACATGTGCAACCAGCATAACGCAACGCCTATACAGGATATATGAAAAACAGAGTGGACTGAAAATATGTAGAGCAAGTTATGAAATCGTATGTTATATTAAGTAAACGTATCTAAGATAATAATGCAGTGCGCACATTCTACTCTTACATTATTATATTACAGGCTGTGATGGATTCATACTGACATTTATTTCAAAGTGTTTCAGCATTTAAGCAGTGGTCTTCTAGTATGTCAGGAAAATATGATTGTAAATGATTACAAACTGAAGCAGGAGATAAAGCTAGCCACTCTCGTATACTTTACTTGCGTTGTAAAGGAATGTGAACATTGAACGTTGGTTCATTGACCTTGGTAGCCATTGGCGGGCAACTCGAAGGCGCGAATGATTCAATCATGTACAAGTTGGAAGAAGACGAAAGAATACGAATAAAAGTACAGTACATTCCTTATAAAACATTTGTTTATAGACCTTTGTACGATAAAGAATTTAACTGCCGAACAATATATTTTCTTACTAAAAGTCCTTGTTTTTTGGAGTTAAATTCGACTATCGTTCACCGTAATTATCGATTCGGAGCGTCTTCGCAAATAATAGGAACTTAGGGTTAAGTTCCTTGAAATGCGTTGTTTCGAAAATCACAGATTTAGAAGACTCTTTGGGCCATAATAATTCACAAATTGGAGAGAAACTTTATTAATCGTTATAGAATTATCGAAATATAACATATATTAAGGCATGGCTGCTCAGAAGTTTATTGGTTGTATTCTGCAGCTCAAAAACTATTTATGATTTTGAAAAAAGGTTATATATTCCCCCGAAACTATAATCATGGAAGGTTTGTGGGTTCCATACATTCATGAATCCACAATGAACATTTGTCAGTTTTCGTGTTAAGTGTCGACTAAACCCATATGGAAAGTGGACACTTATATTATAATCTTCTAAGATAAAACATTGTGGTCTGACAGAACATACAGGAGATAACTGAGTGATATATACAGACGCTGTAGCATACTCAAAACTACTGGCCCAGTGAAAATTTATGCATATTTCCAGGGAGAAGCTACAGCTTTTTATGCGGATATGTATAACTAAGGATGACAGTGGTAGGTTCACAAGTCTTCTTAGGAATTATCAGTGAAATGTTAAAAAGATATTAGAATTGACCTTGTATCTACTCTTAACTGGTTGTTCATAGGTCCAAGATAAATGCTTCTCTGTTAATGCCCTGTTAATCGAACTCCATAAACCGCTCTCAGCTTGGATATCTCATAAAGCAGAGAAGAGTTATTGAAGAGTTAAACAAGTCAGCTGTACTTCAACTCATGTCTTAATTCAGTGCCTAAAATGTCTAATAACGGTGGCATATATGGCACTATTAGGACCAATATCCCTTTCGATGAGTTATCTAGACAATTAACCTTAGCATTATGTTCTGTCAGAAACTGCTTGAACTTTAGATTATTTAATCTTTAGGAAATTAAAAAGAAGTCTAATGTCATTCAATCAGAAAATAGCAAAAAGATGGCTGTAGGTTAGAGAGACATCAGAACAGTATATCAGATAACAAGATTGCTTTCAGGGGAGAATTCATACAGATGAAACCAGTGAACGTTTTTGTGCGAAAGCTATTTACCAAAGAGGCGGAACACAGAGAACTCTGAGCCAATCACTTCTAAGGACTCCTGAATCGACCACCACCTACAAGTCGTCCAGAAATACCACAAACAGAAACAGATATGACGGTGAACACCAACCTCCGACTAAAGCAGATGTCTGGAATCACATGAAGTTACCAGAAGTTGAGAAGAGTCAGCTACGTAGGTCAATTTAGTAAACAAGGATCAGTTAGGCTATCGTAATATCGAAATTTAGCGAAGTGTAGAATGACTGACCCCAAAAAGTTAACTAACCTAGGGAAAAACTCAGCATTTGCGAAGCCTGTACTAACACAAAATTACAGAATAGGGTAGAACTGGGCTACAGTTCTAAAAACTAAGATAATTTGGTAGAGGGAGAAGTTGATCATTAGAGTCTTGTCTATCTAATCTACATAAAACACTTGTAGTAGGAATGGCACGTTACCACTATCAGAAACACGGAAAATATTATTATCAGTAGAATCAAAGGATAAAACCTAACCAACTGGATATGCCGTGCGTCGGTGGTTCACTGGTAGGACACTGGCCAACTAAGCAAGTGGCACGGGGTTCGGTCCCCGGCCGACGCACTCCTTTACCTCGCTTAGGCGGTAGTGAGCCCAGTTAAGAAGGGAGGTTGAGCATGAGGTCAGTGACCTCATCCCTTAAAAAACACCACTGCTACTGAAACTTCGTACCTCCAGCATGAAGCCTTACATTCCAACGGGAACTCAGAGGAATAAAATAATAATAAATAATAACTGGACATACCACCACTCCAAACATATTTGTAATCCTTCTTTTACTGGAAATTTTGTCAACTTCTCCTTAGTTTTATTGTGTCGTCATTAAAACTTAGCTAATCTGCTTCCCTTACAACCTAGACCTACTTAGTCCTAATATTTATCTTCTGAGCCTTCATCTAAGGCGTCTATTTGAAGATCTGCTGGCGTAATTATTCTGATTTTCATTGTCCTTATAATAATGGTATGAACAGCAGATACGTTAATACATATTTCAGAATTATCGACACGTTGTATTGCAAGGTACTTACTCCCAGTAATACATGAACAAATGCTCTTCTATCCAAAGTGCGCTCTGCTGTGCTTTTCCTCCATTTTCTTTGAAGAATCCATTGAAACCCATTTGAAAACAGGTGTATGTATAGACTGAGATTCAAGGATATTATAGGACAATTGAAACACCATGAAATACACTAAAAAAGTTTCATTTCAGGGAATGGAAAATTCGATAGCTGAGTGATTTAAACAGGTTTCCATTAAATCCCCAACAAATCGCTCCATTTTTCATCAGCATTATTATTAGTATCACTATTACTATCATTGCTATTTTTATTATGCCTAATTGCACAATTTACTTACATAATCTAACTATGCTATCGACAAATCCCTATGACTGGTTTACATTTTAAACGTATTATTAAATTGATGTGTACTTAAGTAAGGACTGAGGGGATTTAATTGAAAACAATTTTGTTCATTAACATGAACTGACAGAAAGACAGCTAGTTATTTAAAAGTCAATCTGAACGAAGAATATTCTTTTCAATAATTTCTCCTCTTCAATTTCTTACAATTATAAAATATAATATTTGTTGTCGTTATAATAATGGCCAGTTATGGGGAGGATACATTTGTTAACGTAGAATAACAGATTAGTTATTGGGTGTCGAAATATTTATTTATTTTTTTATTTTATTTTTGATTTACAGCTTGATTCCACACCGTATTTTCAGTACAAGTATGGAATTTTCAGCATGGATATCGGTAGCCCAAATTCAGGCATACCATAGATATCGGGTGTGCGCCGGCAGGGGATCGAACCCCGGACCATGTGCATGGTCGGCGAGAGTCCTAACCACTGTGCCACCGACGCACGTAATAGTATTTGTGTGACAAACGTGCTAGGCTGAATTCGATTACAAAATATTGTAAAATGGGAGACAATGGTGGTGTTTAATCATAATGGATTTGTAGAGTATGGGGTAGGAAAAATTGAGAAGTCAGTTCAACGTTATAAGAGGAGTCAGGTGAGTGGCTAGTACGAAGTGATATGTATTAAAGAGGAGAGGCATATCATGAAATAACCAATGAGTGAAATGAAACAGGTGGAGGCATATACTGAGAGAAGAGAAAATATCACTAATAATAAGTCTGGGTAGTATAAATGGAAAATCCGATAGAATTGAGTGTCTGAATGAAGGGTATAACTTATGACGAATAGTAATAATTGTACTTATTCTTACAATTATTACAAAGAAAAAATAACAAGAAAGGTAAGGGGAAGAAACAGTCTTGGTGAGAAGAAGAATCATCAATCGAAGTTTGTCCACTGTAGGAACAGCATCTGGACGTGTTGATTTTGGATACAAAGTTCTGGTTCAGTCGATCTTATTGCAACAGCTTTAGCTATGTATAGCAGACGTAAGCGAACCGTACGTGATAATTACTTCGAAATTTGGTATATGACCATGGAGGCTGTGTTGGTGTCGATGTGATGTCCAGTATCGACCAAGTGTGACAGAATCGAGCTTCTTATGCATTGAATTTCCCCCTTGCTGAACCAAGCTGGTAAATGTTCTCGAACTTGTAGACGAACCTGCCTAATCACACGCTCTGTCTAACTTGAGCCACACGACCAGTTGAAATAGTATATTCATGAAGAAGAGCTAAAGTTAGGTGAGACATGTTGCAGTTGCTGCATGAACACTGGCCGGCTACTGAAGGATAGGAACAGATGTGCCAAGTAGAAGGTTTTCTTCATTGCTCTGGTTAAACATTGCGATAGAATCTCCTCAGGGGTACCTTCCCTGAATTGTAGGCGTAGAAATAGAGACTTTTTCTCCACCACTGCCAGTTCATATTTACGACTATTGTAACTTATGTTGGCTTGAACAAACTTCTCTGGATATCTATTCTCGCTTAGAATGTCTCGGATGACCTGGAGTCCTTTCTCTACACAGTCTTCGGAACAAATAGACCTCGCTCTAAATGCTAAGCATCTGATCAGATTACGTTTGTATCTCATCGGTACAAAGCTAAGGAAGTGTGTATACTGAGCTTTGGTCTCTAGCTTTCTAAATATGGTTCTTTTGACGGAATCATCCTCTCTTCTCGTTAGTAGGACGTCGAGGAAGTGTAGAGAGTCGTTGCATTCTCCTTCGTAGGTGAAATGGACCGCTGGGTGGGCATTATTGAAGTTGCTCAAAATCAAATCACTACTTGACTCTTCATCGTACACTACAAAAGTGTCATCCATGTAACGACAATACACTTCCATATTTGCTATTTCCTCTTTCAACCGACTATTTTCTAGTTTTGCTAGAAATATATTCGCGAAAATAGGTCCCAGTGGGAATCCCATGGCTACTCCATCAACCTGTCTGTATATTTCATTATTAAACAAGAACTGAACATTTGTTGTACATTTAACAAGTAGTTGTTTCAGATTACTAATCGGAATATCAGTGCACAATTTCTTTTCTATAATCTGTTCGCAGATATAATCGATGGTTCCCACTAGAGGCACATTAGTGAATAGAGATGAAACATCAAGTGATGCCATGTATTTGCTAGTTGCGTTCAAGTTTTTGATCTTATCAATAAATTGAAAGGCATCCTTGACGCTATGCTTTACTAACTCGTCATGCAAGGGTTGAAGCAGCTGTACCATCCACTTTGCCGTCTCGTGATATGGTGAATGAGACATGTCTAGTATGGGGCGTAGGGACACTCCTGATTTATGCACTTTCGGTATACCATACATGGGTGAGATGGTGCTCCCTGTGGGCTTTATGTTTTCGAAAGTTTTAGTGATATATACCCCTTACTCTTCAAATCCTTTAATAAGTTTGTTACTTCTCTCTACTTTCTCCGTATGATCTTTCATTGCTTTCGGCTTCTGAAACTTGCTGGCGTCAGCTAGTATGGAGTTCATCTTGTTGATGTAGTCCTGCCTATCGATAATGGCTATCCCAGGTCCCTTATCCGGTCTGGTAATAACTATGTTATTTCTGGATAAATATTTTGAAGTGAGGAGCAGATTTATTCGAATTAACAAACTGAATTAACAAATTTGAAGAAGACGCATCTGCTATTTCGATTAAATGCACGATTGTGCTCATACATAAACATACAGACGATAACACTGGATAACATATGGCATCATTAGTTGCATAATTTAAACAGGTTGATTACAAAGCGGATTGTGGTGAAAATAGCAAAACTTATAAAGGATTGTATCATTTCGACTGAAAAGGAAAGTTTATAAATACCTGTAAAGTTTGATAACGGTTAACGTTTAAAAAATTATGCGAAGAAAATTGAATTTTCGACAATTTCATTTTCATAGCTGTACAATCATATATATAAATGAATTACAATAGACAATCAGACAGTCAGTTTTTGTGTGTTAAAGTTTGACAGTGAGTGGAAATAATAAAGTGCGATAATGCTGGAGTATAGGATTATGAGTCACAATTGATTAGATATATGAATGAATAACTAAATAAACAGAGGTCAACTTAAAGTTCAATAGACAAGTGTGAAATAGAAGATCGGAAAATAAAGTACATTCGGAAATGTGAATATGTGAATATAATATGATGGAGACAAAGGATGAGTGAAATGTTGTCAAATTAGTAGACCAGATAAAATGTTAGAATATGGTAACATAAAATAAAATAAAACAAAAATGGAGCACGAAGCAAAGAAGGATAACATAGTAGGATCAAGACCATGGTAACGAAAGAGATCGTACAGACTGTTTTGAACACAAGGTTCTGGCTTTATATAATGTATTGCCAAAGCCTCTGTTGTACAAAACAAATACACTCGTGACCTTTTCGGCAAACTCTGTAGACTATAGTAAACGATGTGTCAGACACTGCGTGGTCAGTATCTACAACATGCTGCAATATCTATGGACTAATACCTCTATGCTTTCATTTGCTCGGACGAACTGGGAGGTGCTCTCGAACGCGACGGGATATGTCTCTCGACAAAATTCCTATGTACCGAGATCCGCAAGCGTAGGTGAACATATAAATACACATGGAATTAGACCATCGAAGTAACACTTCTTTGACATTAAGGTGCACCAAAGGTGATGAAGATTCCTGGCCGACACCACCAACAGCAACAACAACAACAACTGACAACAATCAGCATAAATGGGAGGAACCTGAAAGAAACAACCTCCTTCACCAACCGACCTGGGAAGCATCCTTTCAAATACAGGCGGATGGAACTGACGAGAATATCAAAGCAAGAATCGGAAAAGCAAGACAAACTTTCACTACTCTCAAGTCTGTGTGGAGGTCAACAGCACTCACCATCAAAAATAAGATCCGGATTTTCAACTCCAATGTGAAGTCAGTGCCACTTACTATACGGATCAGAGACTTGCACTGCGCGTCATAAAGAGCATCTCAAACAAACTGCAGACATTCATTAACAGTTGTCTTCGCTCAATACCACTCAAGATCAGATGGTCAGCCAGAAAAGATCAGCAACAGGGAGGGATCTCTGGGAGCAAACCAACCAGGAACCGATTGTGAAACAAATATGCGGCAAGAAATGGAGATGGATTGGTCATACCCTTAGGAAACCATCAAGTGACATCACTAGACAAGCCATTGCTCGAGTGGAACCCGAAAGGGAAGCGGTGAGTTGGTCGTCAGTGCAAGGGTGACTTGGAGGAGATCATGTGAAGAGGAGATGAAAACGTGTGGGCAGACTTGCAGCCAGGTGAAGACCCTAGCAGAGAACAGAACGCAGTGGAGACGCACGGCTGAAGCCCTATGTTCCTGTAGGAATTAAAGGATACAATAATAATAATAAAGGCCGGCTAGTGTGAAAATTAGTCGTAAAGTGGCAACAAAGAAAGCTTTCCTCAATGATCTCACTTTACGATTGTACAACTATGAAAATGAAATCTACTACGATTTGCTGAAGCAATTGCAATCAATCGCCTCAGACCAAACTTATGCACACAGAAAGAGAGTGTAGTCAATCTCTCACTCCCTTGGTAACCATATCACTTTCATTACAGTGATTACTCATAGACACTAGTGAGTTGAACTCAATAAGCAAGTTTTCAAACTGATGAACTTTGACCTTGTTGAGTTGCCATGTTGACACTGTTTATTAGATTTTTCTGTCTTGTCTCACCCCCTTTCTTTTTTCCATAGTTTGATAGTATATAAATTGATGGTAACTTAAACTACAAAAATTTTAATCCTTATATTCCGCATGCGTTTATCTTATAATGCTTTCTGTATTACCTTTCAAACAATGAAGTATGAAATGTTATTAATTATAACCATTGTAATTTCAGGTAGTTTGCAGCTGATGAGAACCTGTGAAATAGAATGATATCATTTTATACTGCAAATCTGGTCTTTCTTTCTCTATCGAAATTTACCAAGGGAACCAAATGTATGAAAATGAAATCATCGAAAATAGAATTTTCTTTGCTCCTTTGTTTCAATGGGGATTATTAATTTGAATAAAAATTGAGAGCAGTAAAACTAATTTCATCATTCTGAATAGAGTGTATGAAAATCTTGTAAGAAGTCTGATAAAAGCCAGAGATCCAAGGAAATGTTACATCAACACATTTTCAATACTACTGATGACAATAATAGTAGCAAATCATTTATCTTTTAAATGAGAATTTATACAAAAATTCAAGAGAACTAACGGTGACACAACTATTAAAGGTAACATTAATTAACATATCTACAAAATATCGAAAAAGGCGAATCTGTTGATATTTCAGTGAAGCACAAAGCAGTGTTAGTATCGCGCTTGTAATCTTTCAGATGCTTCATATTAAGGATGAGATTCTAATTCAACCCTCATTAACCTCCTGAGTACGCATACAGTCATTAAGGTAGGTCACTCCTCAATCTGTTCTCCTAGTTTGCTTCCGCAGACACGTGTGAATTAGTATGTTCATTTTTATAGGTCTGTGTTTGGTATTAAATCTTTCCTTGATGTTGCAACTCGCGTTTGGTCGTATGGCATACTAAGTCTTTAATAACTTTGCTAAATGATCATAGTTTCTGTCCAGTGTCTTACGAAGAAGCTTCAGTTAAGTGCGTATTCAGACACACTCATCGCATATGTACAGAGGATATTATTAATGAAAAAATACGAAACCTCACTAAAATATTATTAGATAACAACTGTTCCCTGAAATGCAAAGCCTCAGAAGCGTCAAACAAATAGCTCTACTGATTCAACCAGCTCACAGTGGTGATCACGACAGTCCGATCACTGAACACCGATTTAGTACGACTTTTAATCGAACGTAACATGCAGCTAAACAAATTTTCATAGAGAAAACGAGATTTATGTCATGTTCTGTTGCCTGGATCTGCAGAAACTGGTGGGTCCGCTGTATAGGCTGCGAGTACACATGCATACAATCTGGTAAACTTTGTGTGATGTGACACTGTCGTTTCTATGTTTGATGGTTTACAGGAATACATAAATCTTGATTTCCCCATGAAAATGAGTTTAACAGCATCATAAACTCTACTAAGTGACATTCTGAATCTTCTTTTAGTGATGAAACTTTGGTGATCACCCTCGAACGGTTAAGAAAAGTAGATTTATATGGTCCTATAAACACTAACAACATTGGAATGATAGTGTCATATCCCACTGTGTTTATCAGTTTGCAAGTGTGTGGTCACACATAATTAGGGACGACAAATCGTTATCTCCAGATCATAGCTACAGAACACCTTTTTATCTGACCAGAAGAACAAACAAAATTACTAGATACAGTTAATCCTGGAAATAAGCGTCGGACATCATCTATCGCAAAGCACATCAGATAGACGGGTCAAAAAGTTAATTACAATTTTCTTTAGACCCATGTACGAAAAGGGTTTAGGCCACATGCTCAAGTTCGTCATAAAAAGGCTTGACACGTTTTTATGTGTCCAAAAATTGTTTGTCATTACTTTGAATCTGCCTTGTTAACCAAATTTTGGAGCCAAGATTCATTTCCCTCATTCTTCTTAACCGATTTTCTTACGTTATTTCCCTACCTGATATCTGTGATCATGATCGCTGAACATTTTGTCCCGTATGCTATGATCAGAATGTCTGAAATGTGTTGCGTAAGTATGTTACACGCTCCAGATAAATTACATTTTCTTATGGTTTTGTCGAAATTCATGAGGGGGGGGTAGAACCAACTGCTTTAAACTTGCTGGCTTGACTTCTTTTAACACAACGCCTCTTTTGAAAGACATTTTAATATATGCTGAACTTTCCACTAACTCGTTTTATTGTTGCTCTACATGACTTTGACTTCTTTTTGATAAAAAAAGACATTCAGTATATGACAGCTTTCATCTGATCAATTACGTTTTAGGGAGCGAAAGATATCGCTTGCTATGTAAGATACAGTGATGTGGTGTAACCATAAAAAGTACTTATGTTGTATCCAGCAAATATTTTTGGCCCCCTTTTTGTGGGCTCCTACTGCCTTTGATATGACGCCTACCTCTTCAAGTACTATACAGTATTCTGATGGTGGGGTGTTACTTGGACTGCGGGGTCATGTCTCATATCGTTGTCCTCTGTGTATCCAACAGCATGGGATTCAGTCCAATGTGGCTGATAATCTAGTCTTCAGCTGTTGGCGGAAGCGTTCTAGCACACTTTATTTGACGATAGGTGAATGATATTATCTAACGCAAGCGACCTGGAATTAATCAAGACTAGAAATAATCTGTGTTGAGTCACAATTGTCGTTGGTTATAATGGAAGATGAGCACCAGAAGCTTACAATCCACCTTTCCACGAGAACATGTGTGGCTGTTTGAGTAGATACGTCCCTGAGGAGTACTAGTTCAAGCCATAGGCTTAAACAGTAAACGGATATCAAGATATGAGAGCATTCTTGAGATTTTGGAAAAGATCCAGTTAGATGTCTATCGATTTGGGTTAAACTTGCATCTGGGACTTGAAGCTTACTAAGGGAACTTTTAATGTATACTAATCTTTTGCGATTATGGCAAGCCGTGTACACATGAACCCAACTTCTTAACTCTTTATTTATAAGTGGCCGGCGGAAACAACTGCCGATAAGATCGACATTTGTCTGAGTGAGATAAGTCAAGTAAAGCAATCCACTTATAACCTTGAGGCAAAACAGAATTACAGATAGCTTGTGCTTCACACAGGCAGAAATTAGTTTACTGTAACAGAAGGACTTAGTCAAGGTGGGAAATACTTTAAGACAATAAAATCAGAACAACACATTTAAGCGAACAATATTGTTTTCGATTAGATCTCATCAGGCTTAACTCTAATATATATAAGTTTACAAATAAAAATTCAAATATAAACCAATCATAGTGTTTTGTCTATAGGATAATACGATGGTAGTAGTAATGATAATAATAATAATAGTAATAATAAAAATGGTCTTATCAATAATAAGGATGAAAAAGTGAGGCAATCTGTGATAACATGAATAATGAAAAAACAGTATGATAAAACAAACAACTGTTCAGGTGGAAGTAGTCGATAAAGGTTAGTAAAAACAAATGAACCGATTGAGTAATGTTATATTGTAAGGGAAGGAAATGAAACACGTTTATAATGAAAATAAGATTAAGGGAAAATAAGAAAGGGGTTGAAAATATAAACAAAGGGTGGTGTCGAAGTCATCAGTTGGTTATGTCTTAATAGGTCATGGGAGGGATAATGGCTGTACGAACTTCTTTTGAATGCATAGTTTAGGTTTAATAGTTCGAATGCCTCAGCTGTGTGCAGTAAACGAATACGAAATCTATTGGAAAGATTCGATGGGATACGATGAATTACTTTGAAAGCTGTCGTTTTCTCGATTACATGACCACTATCAATTAAATGTGACAAAATTGAGCTGCGGATTGTTTTTCCATGTCCTTTGCCAAACCACGATGGGAAATGTTCACTAACACGTTGGCTAAGCTGTCTAGTAGTATTCCCAATATAACTGTCACCGCAGGTGCAGTTGAATTGATAAATGCACATAGATGTGGCAAAACTATCAAGCTTATCCTTCGTTTGCGTCGCAATCATTCGTCGGCTAGAGAATGACAAACATAGGTGTGCTGCGTAAAATGTTCTTCGTATACTCCTTGAAGGTCTTTGGAATAGAATCTCACTTGATAAGTCACCATTAAATTGTAACTTAATAAATAGAGGTTTCTTACGTGCAGTCAGAGTCTCCGGTTTTTTCTCCGATGTTTTCATATGTTTCTTTATGAAACTACTCGGATAGCCCATCTCCATCAAGGAATCGTGAATATATTCAAATTCCTTTTGTAAGAGGTCATCCGTACATATCTTTCTTGCCCTGCTCGCAAGACATTTTTCAAAATTCCTTTTAAATTTAGTGGGCACGTAACTAAGGAAGTGTGTGTACTTCCCTCTAAATGTGCTTTTTCTATACACTCTTCTCCCAAGTGACCCATCTTCTCTCCTACTTAGGAAGACATTCAGGAAATTCAGTTTACTCTCCTGCTCCTCTTCACAAGTAAAGGTAAGCGAAGGGTGGATGTAGTTAAATTTCAGCAGCAATTCCTCTATGTTAACATTCCCATCAGCTTAGATAAATGTATCATCGACATATCGGTAATACATATCAAACTGCTTGATGATGTCCTTCAATTTCCCGTTTTCAAGTTTCGCGAGAAAGAAGTCAGCTAATATTGGGCCTAATGGTGAACCCATAGCTATTTCATCTACTTGTCGATAGTATCAATTATAGAAGACAAAGTGAACATTCATTGTGCATTTAAGAAGTAATTCTTTGAGGCTACACAAGGAGATTCTTAAGTCTAATTACCTTTCGGCGATTTCTTGACAAACATAATCTACTGTTTCCATAAGCGGTACATTAGTGAATAGTAATGATACATCCATGGATAACATGCGTTTATACCTCACATTAGTCACGGATATTTTAGAAATAAAGTCGAAGACATCACTAATTCTATGTTTCACGATTTCTCTGTGCAAAGGACCCAGAATCTTTACTAACCACTTCGCTGTTCCGTGAAATGGAGAGTTATACATATCTAAAACAGGACGAGGAGGAAGACCCGGTTTGTACACATTTGGTAGACCGTAAAGACGTGGAGTATTGGTACCCGTTGGTTTCATGGACTCATACGTGGTTGATGATAATACTCCTATTTGGTTCAGTTTTCTGAGAGTGTCGGTCATTAGTTTCTCCGCTCTTACATTGAGGTCTTTGGAGACACCAAGAGATTGGAATTTAGTTTGATCACTCAAAATACCTTCCATTTTCTCAACAAAATCGCTTTTGTCCAGTAAAACTATACCGTCACCTTTATCCGGCTTGCTAATTATTATGTCAGTCAGAGTTGAAAGACTGCGCATATAAGGTTGACTGATTTATAGCTAAGAGTTAACAGTCCAGCTGTGCAAAAGCTCTCAAATTAATTAGTATGTAATTGGATGAATAAACTCTGAACACCAATACTATTTTGTGCAAACAGCTAATGCGAGCATCTGAACAGCATCTTATGTCCAAAAGATACGAAACTGAAATGTTTTCATTGAAACTACGTGTCTGAAATTCCTTTTACTAGACGTCTTTCTGCTTATCTAATAAGTAGTTTATCAGATATTTCCAGTGAATCCCTGTATTCTATCAAGAAATTTATCGTTTAAACTGTCATCATCTTTCACGTATAAGCATGATATTTAGTTCAATAGTTCACTGATTCCTAGTATACCTGTAATTATAGACACAACCAAAAGAAGACGTAAGAGTGAAGAAAATTTTATTTTCAACGAATCATTTCAAAAGTAACACAGTCGTCGGGAGTTGATTTGTTTCAAGTTTGACCGCGGAATGATATTAGTTAAAGAACAGAGAAAACGGAGAAAAACTGCTGTGCACTACTCCATTTTGCTTTTCAATGGCTCGCCAACTGACATCAGTCTGAGGTCAAACTTGAAACAAATCAAATTCCTGAAAAGTAACACTTGAAAGTGTTAATCTGATGCTCGCTAATGATTGATTACAGAGGATGAAGTTGTCTGGAGTTCTAGTGAGAAGTCGTGACCATTGGTGTCCACCTAATCAGGAATGAAGACAAATACTCGTTAGCGATGACAACGGTTGGTACCAGTCAAGCTAAAATAATGAATTCGAAGAAGTTGGAATTCATGGGCTGGCCCCTGAGTAGGGCCCCAGTGACTAAAAATGCTCTACGAACACGCCTTGTAACCGCAAGGTTCTGGTTCCAAAGTTCCAGTGGGTGCATGCTGCAGATGATTCTCAAAACTGGGACGAAATAGCCGTATAATACTCCCTGCTGGGTTTCAAGGTTTCTATAACTGATATCGATCTGTGGGAAAGCTTTAATACAGTCGTATTTATACGGAACAAAGAATTTACAAGACCAATCGCATATAGTGATAATTATGCTCTCAAAAATGTTTTACATAATTCGAGATGGAATCTAGAAGGGAATGCATGATTGGAAATGAAAAATATTAGGGTGTGGAATTATGAAATAAGTGTGGAAAATCACCTAATGAATCAGAATGGATAAAAGCCAGTAGAAATATGTTAGTGTTTAAATGGGATCTGCGTGAAAAATGAAATGTCATCATTCAGCAGTAATAAAGATAATAATGATGATAATATAATAAAACATAACACCAAGCAACGAAGATGTTACCCTGGCCATGATAGGGCAAGTGAATACATTTCAAGCTTTCGAACGAAAACGTCCACTTTCCGGTCTAGAAGGCTCACTCATTCGGCCATGTACAAATGGAGTACTGGAAGTCTATTTGTTCAATGTTAGGCATTTCTGTGTATCACTGTAAAGCAATTTTTCGCACAACGTTATTCATTTGTTATTTATCTTGTCACGAAATCCATATTATGAACTATGTCACGAATTATTTCATATAATTTTAATCCAAGGTTTTTAAAAGCAATGGTAGCAGTTTGGATTGATCACGTGCACCGTAAAGTATCTGTACATTACCTCTGTTCAATCTTGTGTATGGAATCCTTTAACCGGTTTAATTTACTACTAATTGCACTCATTGACTTCAGCTAGATTCAAACACCCGCATTTCTGAAGTTCCAGTTTGCCTCTGATGTACCTTTCTTATGTGTTAGTGCTGCAGTTCTTTCATAATCACTTTTTATGTTATCCCCTGACTTATGGCTTTTCTACAGTAAACTCTTATAGATGGTGATTTTTAGTAGCATTTCGAATAAAGCGTTTAATTCTTCTCTGTGGTCGTCTGAGAATGCTGAAAGCCTACCTGTTTTATTTATAAGACCATGAATTAACTCTGCTTTTACAGCAGTTGAATAGGCTAACTGGTAATCAATAAACCACTCAAGTGGTGCAGGTTCGATTACTGGCCGACGCACTTCTAAACGTCATTCATCCGTTAGGTATACCCGAAAAGAGGGAAGGTTGAGCGTAAGGCTAACAACCTCACCCCTTTAAAAGTACAAGCGCCACCGAAACTTCACAGCTTAAGGATTAAGGTCATAAAGATATAGTTCCCAAAGTGTCACAAAGTAATTTTGTCTACAAGATAAATTGTTCAGAATGTGGTGCCTGCTATATAGGAGAGAGCAGTAGGCAGGTGAAGGTCAGAGTGAATGAACACAGACTGTGCACGAAGCGTCCACCTAGAAATGAAGTAGAACTAAAAGTCTAGAAAAAAGATCGGCAATAGCAATGCATGCGATAGACAACGGACATAAGATTGATTTCGACAATGTCGAAATTCTTGGAAAAGGATTTCATTCACATAAAGAAGGATTGACTTCTGAAGCCTTGCGCATTTTAACCACATTGAATGCAGTGAATAGGAAAGAAGGGATAGACTTATCACCTATATGGCAAACTCTATATCCATGCTGAAAGTTCCACACTTGTACTGAAAATACAGTGTGGAAATCAAGCTGTAAATCAAAAAAAAAAAAAAAAGACAGATGAAAAAACAATAAATACTCTATGAGCCTCCATGACCTTTTAAAACTTGTAGTATCTTGATTATCATTTATGAATTCACGTATTTTCCACGTGACAAATAACATGCATTAAGAACACAATGTTCAGCGGTGAGGGAATTAGGTCAAAGGTGTAAATACATAAAATAATAATAGTATGAAATGCAGTTAAAATATTTGTGATTTATAATCATAGTTTAAGGTCAAGTGGCACAATAATTAATGTCGTATATAGAATAATACATAAGGTGTATCGATTTTGGAAAAGGGTACATAATTATAAGATTAGTAGACGAATATAAAATGTTACATAACATGGTATGAAATTTGATAAGACAGAATTCAATATTGTAAAAAATATAAAAATATGAAAATTAATAATTTTAGGTTTAAAATGTCAAGTAGGTCAAGTGAACAAGATTCAGAGTGAGAATATAACATGCACACACGCACACACTCATTAAAACTAATCTGTAAAAGAGTGAACACAACAACAATTTGACATCAATCATTACAAATATATGTGATGACTACTTACAGATTTCTGTTGGTAAAAATATCCATGGACAAATGATCTTCAAATAAACTGACTTGAATGTATGTAAAATTTTTGACTATATATTTTGATGATTAATAAAAATCTGAATAAATCTGCTGAACAAGCTGTGGCTTACACAGCGAAACGTTCAGAAAAATCTTGTTTTCATTTTCTTAACACGCTGGGATTAATTTAAATAATTTATAATGAATCAATCTGACTCGGCGCTCAAATTATTCCGGGAAGTTCGTAACATCTACGGCCCGGACACCTATAATTAAGGTCATATGTTCTACTCAGGATGCAAAGGAATGAAAAAAGAGTGAATGGCTTTTCTGTAAATGATGATTTTAGAGCTTTCATCTATCACTGTATTTATCTTACAGTCTGGCAAAGACAGCCCCTCAGATTTATCTTTTATTACTTTGCTGAGCTATATTGAGTTTGAATTACTATTTATATGTGGAAATAGTTTGTTCACGCTATCCTAAGGTAATATGACCAGCGTGTAATCTATACATCTCCGTCAACATTTTATTGATGACATGAATAGTTAGTTGTAATGGACTTTATTCTCATAAATCCATGAGTATATCCTCCACCATGTATAGATGGTATAGGTGATTCTATGGGAATTCCTTAATTCCTTAAAAATTGAAATGAATTCGGCGAAATTTCACACCTTTCATTAACTCTTCCATTGACTACTACTTTCTGTCTTTTAGACAGTCATCCTTATTCAGTTTTGTTCATAGTGCGACCGTAGCCATTTTCGGGTATACTTACTATGTATATATTAAAATCGAAACATATATTCTCTCATTTATTCCAGTACCTATAAGTCGTTTTTTGTTTCACAAGAGTTCACCAGTCTTGCTGTTGAATTGTTATTCGTCAGTCTTAGTAAAGCAGTAAGGAATCTTGACATTATAAATGTTGGTGTGTTTCTGAAATCTACAGTTGGTTCTGTTGGAAACTCTTCTTTATACAGGTTCATTAAATGATTTTAGGAAGATTTCAAACCAGTTAGACTTACTAATTATTTCTTCCATCTGTCTTGCCGCTTTTGCTCTTTCCTTCATCACTTTGTATCTGGTCGTTTCCAGTGGTATGGTAACTTAAGTCCTGACATTAGATTTCCATTCATTTTCTTAGTTCACATTCTGTTAGGGATTACTGTTGATTTTCCTTAGTCTGTATAGTGAAGAATTCAGTCTTTACCAAACAAATGAATAGATGCATGAGACTAGTTAGTGCCCGATCAAATTATATAATACAGTCCTACAGGAGCCCGAATAGCTCAGTGGTAACGTCTCTGACAGCAGCACTGGATGTCACGGGTTCATATCTCATAGGGGATATGCGTTCTTTCAAGATTGCAGATGGGCCTTGCTGACAAGTGCCAACAAGCTTAAGACATAGTTCAGGTGGGGCCTTCAACCACCCAATAACAGAAGAATTATGTAATCGGAAATAGGCAGTTTAGTTAAGTGCAGAATAAATGACCCAAAAAATCACGAAAATTTTAAAGGAAAACTCAGTAATCGCAGTGCATGCACTGACACACGATCACACAATGGGCAGAACAGAGCTAGAGTTTTAAAAACTAATTTAAGCAGATGGAAGAAGAGATTGGCCAATGAATCTTTGTTTATCAAAGCGACACAAAACATCTGCAATAGAAATCATGCAGTACCAAAGTCAGAGATATGGAAGGTATTACCACCAATAAAATCAATGGATAAGAAGTAATGGAATTAGATAAACATAGTTTCCGAGTTATATGAGGAGTGCCATAATAAGATTATGAGGATAACTTGTGCTCGAAACCTAATCGGTTATTGACGCTGCATTACTGTGTTTTTATCAAATAAAATTCTTGTTTGGTGGAATTTTCTTTTTTCTGTCTGAGTATTTGCAGTGCATCGTATTTTTCATGCGATTTAGCGACTTATTCTCCCGGGATTTCAGCATAGTACTTTCCACCAAGGTGCAGCAGTTCGACTTGCCACCCTCCATGTGGCACACAAAGGAAGACAAACAGGGAGGGGAAAACAGACTCCAAACAACGGTAATAATCAGAAATGTGAGGGATAAAGAATAATAACACAAAAGACGATAGGGTTTAATGAATATGGGAGGTCACAAAGAAGGAATGTATCCGTGCTATTGAGAACGACTTCCAGCCATTGGTTCTTAGAATCCCGTGGCCCCCAACCAGGTAGTCTACACCTACCTACGTGACCCAAAGTAACTGACAATGATCTCATGGACTGACTCTAATTTTTGGTTCGACGACTTCTAGCACTTTTCCAACCCAACGTTATGTCAGCTAACATTGTAACAACAGAAGACAAGGGCCAGGCAACAGAACGTTTATTACAGAAAATCAACACATATTTATAGATTTTAATGTACATTATGGTAGGTTAATGTCAGTAGAAAATACAGTCTGTTGATTGATTGTTTCTCACACATAGTCAACCTTGCATCTCTTGTGGCTATGTTAACTGTATCCGCCTGTCCATCTTGACCTTGTTTTCACATGACTAACATTGACCTCAATTACTGTCAACCAATTTGGCTTGCAACCATCTCTCACCACAACAATACTCATTGAGGAAGGCGATGGCTAGGCATGCGTAACACATATCCTAGCCATATTTCACTGTGATCCGGTTCACTTATTTGGTTATTAAAGCTTTTCTGGAGATGTATAACTTTTTCATTGAAAAACGGGTGCAAATTCCATTCGCTAGTGGCAAAGCCTTTTGTGCAGAGAACAGTAAGCGTAATTATTTCTCCTGCTATGCTTTTTTCCAAACGTGAATAGGTCTTCTTTTCTCTGTTACCTTAGAAACTTCAACTGTATGTACGCTGAGAGTTTCAGTCATGATATGTTCTTCAAAGCAATACAGAATGCTTCTTCCACCGATTAACACATATAGACTATAAACTTGTTTAATTTCTCTCAGAAAACCTTTATTCACCCATGAAATTAAATTACTTAATTTTGGTTGTGAGTAGTCTTAGGGAAACTGATGTTGTCACATCATATATCGGTTTAGCTTCTAGAGAATATTGGCATCATATGATGAATGAATATCAGTGAGTATTCATGGGACTTTGTATCCCTATCCATTGACTTGACGCTAAGATTTTCGCCTTGCATATTGAACCTTTGAGGTCTGATCCCTAGTAACTTTAACTGTGCTTAGAAAAGTTCCAGACCAAGGAAGACAAGGTATATTTTCAAGTGATCAAACAGCTATTTATATCTATACAGTTTGTATTCTTCAACCAAACACTGAGCGTGTGATTTTGGTTAACATTAAAGGACATGAAATAGAATGTTCAAAAAGATATATCGTATTCTGTTGCTAATGCAGTACTGAACTGTGGGAATAGTATTCAGACGTTAACACCAACAAAAACAATGATTCTTACTGTGAGAATAATATTCCATTGGAACCCATTGTCTGTATCACACCACTACAATTTGTTATTCGTCACACGATCAATACGAAACTGAACATATAATCAAACAAATCCCCACAAACGCGAAAACTGAAAACCTCCAAGTGTCACGTGCCTTGTGCGGATTACTGATATACAAATAGTAATAGTAATAATTTGCTTTATTCCCAAATGGTAATTATGATACTGTATGGAATACTCTGCATTTGGTACAGTATTGCCTCTAATTTACTCGACAATAACAAAAACAAAATTAAACAAAGTAGTATTACAGGACTGACAATAGCAGCTTTTCTGGTATTACCAGTGACAATATCTATCCTAGAACACTTGATCGAATCCGGACACCAAGCAAACCCACAAAACAACTTCTCAGTTATCTACACAATACGTGGGAATCTTGCCAAAAGAGTACGAATTAAACTCCTTCAAACTGCAGAAGCAATGGCAATTCACATATTGAATCCTGAACTCTGCATACAAAAGAAGTGTGTTCAGTCACTAAATCTACAATGGTCCTGATCTATCTCAACACCAAATACGTAATTTTATCTTACCTCTTTATTCTTTGTTTGTCTGTTTCTTAATTGCATTATTTTCCACCCCCACCCTCTATTAAATCTCTACCCTCATGACGACTGTTGCTAACTCCATTTTTTTTTTTAAGTGAATTCTACTCAGCTTATCAACTTAACTCTCATTTATTTTCAAGTGCATTCTACTCAGCTTATTAACCTAACTCTCATTCATTTTCAAGTGAATTCTACTCATATTATTAACTTGACTCTGATTCATTTTTCATTGAATCCTAGCAATTAGATTACGTCACCCAACCTACTTTTGTAACTTTATTTTAGTTTCTAACCGATTAACGCCTTCTAAATTGCGTAATTTGTTGTCAAAAATTAACAATTGCATTAACACATCTTTGGAAATATTCCTTTTGTTGCCAAGACAAATTACTATAAATTTGCGGTTTGTACAGCTTGAGAATGATATCGCCGAAAAGAGTAACTCTTTGCTGAACGCCTTTTCTTTTCAGTGACAATAAAGTCAAAAATGTACAAAGTTGTAAGCTACTGATAAAAATGTTAGTAGTTAAAATTTTATAAGTTAATTAAGAATAGAGTTAATTATTCTGCTAATAGCATAGCAAGTCATAGATTTCGCGCATAACATTATCTACGTCAAGTAGAATTGGGGTCAAATCTGGTATCGTTGAGTTTTCTTACTTGGTTGCATGAGCATGAAATCTTTTATAGTGACTTCTGGTTATCATGTATTCGTTTTGTAGGGTTTTTTGTTTGATTGGTTTTTGAGGATTTCACCATGAACTGACATCAGTTAGAGAACCATTGTAAAACCCTCCAGGGAGTACTGAACAGCCATTTCGTCCCAGTTTTAGGACTCTTCATCAGTTACCCTTGGGTTCTAGTGGAAGCCGTGACCAGTAGGGTACAGCAGGTTGAAGGTTAAACAGTAACTCATCGAAGAAGACATTGCGAAGTGGTCGCGCTATTTCATGAATTGGCAGAAGTTAGAATTCATGGACTGGCTGGCCATTGGATCGGATCCCGGTGGCTTTGTAATCAGACCAATAAATTTAGGTTAGACGCTTTTTCATACGTAAGGCGTTGATATATATACATGTATATGAGTTAAGATGCTGAATAATATTCGAAGTACTACATTGTGTGTAAACTGACTTCAGGATATTTACATAAAATTTTGCATAAAAAGTGGAAAAATTATTGTTTAGCACAATTCTACTGACTGTCACACCCTTTACCATTAATCTCAGTTTTAATTAACAGTACATAAGAAAGATTTAGGTGTGATGATTATATTAATATTATTGCCTGTGTAGTTCACAAAACAAATTACAGTAATGATGATTTTCATTCATGTAACGCCTTTCACCCCTGAGATACTCACTTTGTTTCTGTTTAAGAATAATTCCGATTAATACTGTCCTTCGAGAACAAGTTAAGAATACTGAAATTTTGAAGTACATGGCTCTATTTAGTTGCCTTTTATTTGCCTGAAAATAAGCTGATATGACTTGATACTTAGATAAAAAATGGAAATTTGGAAGAGTCGGTTTGCCGTAAGAAAATAGAATTAAACAAATGGGTATTTTGAAATCTAAATGATCAAGACGGTGAAAGAAGTTTCTTCTGCATTTAAACTAACTGGGTCCTAGTAATACAGAGGAGAAGAACACAAACTGACTTACATAGGTTATCTTTCACCTTGTCAAAAACTATAAATGAACTCAGTGTTCAGGCTGAAATACTAACGTTAACAAAGTGTTTGTTTTAACGCACTGCTAATATATCCACTGCTAGCTGGTATATACAAAAGTGTGATCATACTATTGACCTCAGAGTAATCATTAACTACAAGAAACGCTTTTGGTATTACTGCAAAAAGGGGTACTTAGCCTGTCAGCTACGCCGATGGCATTCTTCTGACTTTATGTTGCCGGATTTGAGAAGGGCGATGGGATTGTACTCGAATTTATGACTCTGTTCAAGGATTCGAAAACGGCTCTTTGATTCCTGGAAATATTGCGTTGCTAGTTTGACGGTTGAATAATAAAAGCTGCACTGGAGGTCAGAATTCAACTCCCGCCAAATGCACTCCTTAATCTCATGTAGCCAGTAGTAAGCACCGAAAAGAGGGGTGGCTGGCCATGAACGAGGTAACCCCAACCAGCGAAAACCATGTTAGCTTTACTAAAACTTCAAATTTTGAAGCTTCAAGTCCCGTGTTCCACTGGGAGACTAACGAATGGTAAAAAATTGCTGATAAAATTATTTTCATTAGGAAGTTTCAGGGGAACCGAGGTTCATATATGACCTCTTTTTAAAAAACAGAAGTTTTTGGATTAGTGTTTCTATTCTGTAATTGAGGTCTGCATTCATCTTTAATTAACTTTTTCCATTGAAACCTTCTTTCATTATCATGTCGATGGTGATGTGGGTCCTTTGAGCGTAAGTGGTAAACAATATAACCACATTTTCGGCAACTGATAAGTAACCGATTTTACATAGTTCTACGCTCCCAAAGTATGAAATTCTTGAACCAGAAAAATGACAGAGAAAAGTTTACGGATATCCACTAATTTTTGATAAGGTTCTGATTTTTTAAAATGCTGCAAAACAATCACATGTCAAAGAATTTCATGAAAAATTGAGTATGTTTGGATATTCCTATTTCTAAATTGTTAAGCGACATCCGAGGAACTACGGGAAGACAAATTTTCACTTTGCATCCTTCGTGGGACGATTTCATAATCTAATAAATGCTTTCTAATCAGAATCGTGTTCTTAAACAACTCTGCGTTTATAAAAAATGTTTAAAGGTTAGTACTTGAGTATGAAAATATTTAGAATTTTTAAGCGGTTTATTAGCACATAACAACGAAGCAGTAAGTTACTTATTATCTTTGATATAAGAATAAAACTTGGGCACTGTGGTAGAGTGTAATTCCATTATGAGTAATTTTATTTTGATAAAGTCTCACAGTGTTATACAGTAATATTTACTGATGACGTTTCGAGCACAATTTATTGCTCATAATCATATCAAGTTAATCACACGACTTCCTAAATTCATTTATATAGTTCCATTGTTTTTCACTTGATTTGATTGGTAGTATTATTTTCCATATTTCAGGTATGAGTGATGATTCATTCCTATTGCATGTGTTGGGTGTAGATTCGATGAACAAAGATTCAGTAATGCCACCCTACAAACTCACTCAGGGACAAGCACTGTAGGTTAAGGGACCCAGTTGACCCAATAAGACAAAATAATATAATTTGCAAAATACCCTGCAATGACTGTGAGGTCAACTACATATATATATATATATATATATTAGAGTAGAGCCATAGATGAGGATCTAAATAAATGTAAATATTTCTTCACTCAGTCCTTCAGTCATCTGAACGTCTAAATGAGAACTTTTGCTAAATTTAATTTTCACCAAACACTTGCCTTCTCTACTTTTGCGTATTATGAAGGACGTGGTAAAGGAACTTCATAGTCGTCGGTGAATCTACTTCCTATTCGGTAAATTAGAGGTTCACAATGAACGAAACTGTTTACGGTACACATGTTTTTCTACTAAGTCCAGGTATCCATTTAAAGACCTTTCTGTAATATCCTTTTGTCTGGAATTGAATGTTTGATAATAATAATAACAATAAAATGACATCGGTTAGACGAACATTGGGAGACCTGGGAGTACTCTGATGTCAGTTCATGATGAAACCTAGAAAGCAACCGAATCCCTATGAACCAACACTTGAATAATAATAAAGCTTTATCTCAGACAATATGCGAACACATACTGCAGAAATTTGCAGCGTATTTAGTCCCAAAATATTCCCATTTCATACAGGATTTACCTGTAAAGTAATGGTCTGAAGTTATCATGTGATGTAGTGTTATGGCATATGAAGAGAGTACGAATTCTATAAGTTTTTTTTCATTGTCTTCAAGAATTACCCAATGTTTTGTTGAGAGCGAATGAAAACTGTGCGCCAGTCCGTGTAGCGACCATTTAATGTAATGGCATTATTAAAATAATGAGAAATGCAGAACGTTGTAAGCATTCTGATGGATGGAAATTCTGGTAGCCAAGTTGTTTAAGCAAGCTACCGTATCATCGAATTCTATATTGCGAATGAAGTGAATTTATTTTTGTTTGACTCAATCAGTGTATGAACAGTACTTCTAAGAGCATGCCTTTAAATAAGTTTCCACAAAAGTGTGAAAATCCATAATGGTAGGTCACTTATTGCATAAGAAGTAAAAACCCAAATATAGAAGACTTTACAAGGAAAGCTATGAACACCAGTAAATTTTATTTACTATCGTTGATAGTATTTCTGTTTATTTAAGAATTATAAATATACGTCTACGACTGCAAGTTCTACTTACAACAGAGGCAGTTAAAACTCAACAAGCCCAACCTGTGTGTTCAAAAGAAATTTGCGCCTTTGCCTTTGCCGGCTTTATAATACACATGTAGTTTTACAAACGATTTTCCCTTCCCATTATAACTATCTTTTGACGTTGTTATTTTATTATGATTACAATTCCAGCTAATTAAATTAACATATTCAGTGCATTTAGTGTCTTAAGAGCGGCGCAGGAAGGATGTGTAAGGATGATCACTTACAAAAGGAATTCGAATATATTCATGATTCCATGATGGGGATGGGCAATGAAGAAATAAATGAAAACTTTGGAAAGAACATTGGAGACTATGACAGTATGAGAAGAAAACTGTATTTATTAAGTTACAATTTAATGTTAACTTATCAAGTTAGACTTTGTTCCAGAGACTTTCCAGGAGTATACGAAGAACGTTTTACGCAGCAAACCTATGTTTGTCATCCTCTAGTCAATGAATGACTGAGACTTAGACGAAGGATAAGCTAGATAGTTTCGCCACATCAATTCAACTTTTCGTGTGGTGACAGTTATTTTGGGCGTACTACTAGACAACTTAGCCAACGTGTTGCTGAACACCTCCCATTGTGGTTTGGCAATGGACATCAAAAGCCATCCGTAGCTCCGTTTTATCACATTCAGTTGATGGTGGTCACTTAATGGAGGAAATGGAAGCAATCAAGGTAATTCATCGCATCCCACCGAATCTTTCCGATGGACTTCGTATTTCTGTACTGCGCATAGCTGAAGTGATGGTAATTCGAACTATTAAGATTGGGCATGAGACTAGCACCCTCATCCTGTAAAAATAAACACTGCTACAGAAACTTCAAACCTCTAGCTCGTAGCCCTTTGTTCCACTGGGAACATGAAGGAATAAAAAATAAAAAAGCCTAAACTATGCATTCAAGAGAGGTTCATACAGCTAATTATCCCTCCCTTAGCTTATTAAGGCCTAACTAACTGGTGACTTCTCTACTACCTCCTACTTATATATTCAACCCCTCTCTTGTCATCTCTTAATGTTATCACTTCTTTATTAAAACATAGTTTATTCACTTCTTTTACAAAATAACACTGTCTAATCGGTCCATTTGTATTTCTTAGCCTTTATCGACTACTACGTTTATCTGAACATTCGTTTGATTGACCACGCTGTTTTTCGTTATTCTTGTCATGACAGATTGCCTTGTTATTACTACCTTCTTAAATCCTTTGTGGATTTTATTTCGTCTCCACTTTTCATATAAATTCATTTGACGAGTAAATATGTATGATCAGATTGTGTCCGAAATGTATTGCGCAAATACTCACCCCACATTTTGCAAATAATCTCCGTCTTCTAATAACACTATTCAAATGCACAATCGTATCATCCTATTTACAAAATACAGTGATTGGTTTATATTTTTAATATTCATTTTTAAAGTTATGTATATTAGAGTTAAGAGTAATCAGATTTAATTGAAAACAATATTATTCACTTAAATGTGTTTTTCTAACTTATTTTTATCCTATGTAATCCTACTTAGTCACTCTATTCTTCTAGGTCATCATCCTGCTTAGAACTACTAGTTAACCGATCTGATGGCTTTTAGTCTCTTGTTTTCAATCCCCACCCCCTCCATATACCTATAACTGACAATTCTTATGGGGTGAAATAACCACATGATTGGTACAATTTTTTTGTAAGAACCTATATATTAGTGTTGAGCTGATGCTGAGAAACTATTTGAAAAGGAATAAATATATTTAAGTATTGGTTTGTAGGGATTTGACTGGTTGGTTACGAGACTTCATCACGCGCTGACATCAATCAGAGAACCATTGGAAAACCTTGCAGAAGTTAGGATTCATGGGTTGGCAAGTGGATTGGGTCCCAGTGGCTTAATGGTCTACGAGCTAGCTCGCCTTTTAACGAGAATGTCGTGGGTTTGAACCCTGGCGGTTTGTGCGTAATGCTGAAGAGTTTCAGATGGCTGTCCAGTACTCCCAGGTTTTCCAAAGGAAAATATTTCTTTGCTCAGTTTATTGTTTTTTTTCTCTAAATGTGCAAATGGGAATTGTAAAAGGACTATGAGTGAACTGATACTTGGACACATTTAGTCTGATGTGTGTGAATAGCTTAGCAACATGTCGTTTGCCATTATTTTAAAAAGAGCCTCTATCCTAGTTGAAGAACAGCATAGAGTTCTGAGAATATGTATCGAAATTTATACATATGTATGGTAGTTGATTTTTATTGTGTAATTTTGTGTAGAAATATTTCAAGAGTTTGTTGGTAAGGATTCAATTTGTTTCAAGTTTGATCACGGATTGATGTCAGTTAGAGAAGCATTGAAAACCTGAAGGAAGTACTGGACTACTGTTTCATCCTACTCATGGACTCATCATCAGTAGGCGTCCATCCCTGGGATTAAACCCTGGATCCTTTGGTTACAAGGCAAGATTGTAGACTGTGCAAGCCCACTGAGACCCAACATAGTGACCAGCCCATGAACTCCAGCTCCTACGGATTCATGACTTTTGCGCAAATGGCACAAACCAGTGTCATTTCTGGCGAGTATTTGTTCACACTTCCGACCGGGTGAATCTCACTGGTTACGACTTTTCACTAGAACCCCAAGCAATTCATCAATTTTGGTTTAGATGTTTCATTTTTCCAGTAAGTTGTTTTCTTCCAGGTAATCATTATAACACAAAAATGGTAATTTTACACTACCTGTCACTCTCTGTCAAGCTACTGTCATTTTACGAAACCATCGCTTACTTTCCTTCAAAAACTCTAACGTTCATCTGTCAATCTTAGTTAAACAGAGAGACATATCAAAATCATCTTACTATGTGACAGACTACTTAAACAAGAGGTAAGTAAAATAAGTTTGATCACGAATAGACATCAGATAACCGGGATCAAACTTGAACCAAATCAAATCGCTACAAACTAACACTTGTAAGTTAATCTGATTCTCTCTGGTGACTGGCTGCAGCACAAAGTTACCTAGAATTCTACTGAGAATTCGTGACCAGTGGGGGCCATCTGGTCGGCAATAAGGATAAATACTCACCAGTGGTGACATTGACTGGTGCCAGTCGCACTAAACTCATCACGATTTGTTAAAAATTCATGAGCTGGCCATTGGCTTTAGTCTCAGTGACTGAATGATCTACGAGCTTGCTTTGTAACTGGGAGGTGCTGAGTTCGAACCCTGTGAATAGATGAGTATTACTTATGAGTCCGTGAGTAGGACGAAACAGCCATCCAGTACCCTTTTCTGGTTTTCAGTGCTTCTGTAACTGATATCAATCTGTCATCCAACTTGAAACAAAACGAGTTCCTAGAAAAAAACTCTTGAAAGTTTTTGTTAAAAGGTCGATAGATGATTTATTCTTGCTGAAAAACCGGTAAAATGAAGAAAAAACAAAGAGATTCAAGGAAAGCAACTGAATGTGTAATATAAGAAATGAAATGGCACGTTCAAGTAGTTTATTCATTTATAGTCCATCACTTAATTTCATTACCACAGATGCACGTAAAAAGTTCTGTGACAACTTGAATTTGTTATAATTCGTCTATTTAACTCTAAAATCTTTTAACTAGTTCTTAAATGCAGCAGTTTGCTTTGGTTTGATTAAAACAACGTGATACAATATTAATTTCTAAAGTTATTTTGTCACTTTGACAGAAATTAGCTGGGCTGTACACCTCCCATACAAGTTGATTTTTGCATCTACTTTTTCGCCATTACTAAAACAAATCATAAGAAATCAAATTTTGCTCATATGTTAAAACCTATAAAAAGAAAATTTCATTCTAGAATAATAAACAGCTTTCATTGTCTTCAAAAGCTTTTATTTTCTTGTTATGCAGATACTGAATAATTTTATAACATCATTTATTTGTTCACTTTTAATCATATACGGATTATGTGGAACGCCACCGCCTACTGAGATAGTGAGTTTGCCTTTAATTGCAGTTAGTTACATATTGCATTAGAACTATATGGTGCCAGGCCAGTCTGTATCTGACAGTAAACGTCAAACTTTCAATAATCAAATGAACTTTATTGTCCACTATGCAGCAAATCTTCAACAGTCCTCCAATTTCGAAAGTTTTAAAGTAAGTTTGTAAGATATTTTTCAAGGTTACCTTATTCTTGATAATTGATAATTCTATGGACTCGTGACAGCTGGTGCCTTAAGTGTAACCATAGTAACTGTCCACTTCATAACTGTCATGTCAACTATGAATGAAGTGACACCATTTCGGTGGTGCGGTGACATGCAATTTTTTGTTAATCTTGATGTTGAATACTCGGTGTCAGTTGGTCGAAATCTGTAAAATGTAGATGGCACTTAGTTGTCGATTTATTTATGTAAAGCAGACTGGTAGGAATAAGGCGCTTGAAAAAAATTAGTGTGAAAGTTTCTAAATATGATACTAAATGATGACAGCCTAAGAACCGGTGGAAAGTTAACTTTTCTTCATGGCTTTTCATTCAGTAAAGAATTAATATGGTGAAGTAGACGGATTTTTGACAAACAGTCGTCTACTTCATTTCTAGGTGGACGTTTCATGTATAGTCTATGCTCATTCACTCTGACATTCACCTGTCTACTGCTCTCCCATATATAGCATGTTTCACATTTTGAACACTTTATCCTATAGACACAATTACTTTGTCACATTTTGGCAATCATATCTTTGACATTCACCAAAGTTTTCTCTAGAGAATTAGAGGGCTTCGAATAGACTTTAATATTATATTAAGCAAGTAGTCTTTGAGGTTGTTCCTCTCGCTATGGAATGGCTAACGTATATAGCCAAGATTTTTCCATTTTCTCTTTTCTCTTATTCTCCCTTTTATTGATAATATTATCTAGTAGCTTTTTCAGATAACCATTTCCAATCAAAATTTGTTTTAAATTGGATATCACGTTCTCCATATCATCATTATCTGTTATAATGTTTCTAGCTCTGTTAACGAGATTCAAAGCTGATGAAACTTTCATTCCTATGGGATGATCTGATTGGAAATTCAAATACTTGTTGGAATGTGTCGACTTTCTGTATATGGTAAACTTTAGTTTCTCGTCAGTTTGTCTTTTTACAAGACAATCAAGAAAGTTTAGAGTTCCATCAGCTGATTCTATTTCATCAGTAAACTCAATATATTTTGAGATTAAGTTGATTTCTGTTAGAAAGTTTTCTTTTTCAGCTTTCTTTATGATGATAATTGTGTCATCTACATATCTGGAACATATTCTAGGATGACAACTAAGACTTGCTAGTGCTTTTCTTCCGAGAGCTTTCATATACTGGATTGCTATAATTGGAGATGCTGGTGAATCCATTGCAACTCCATTTGTCTCGCAGTATAGTTTGTCTTTAAAGGTAAAATATATAGATTCTAAACAAAGTTTAAAGCATTTTATAACTTCTTCTATTGATAATGAAGATTTAGCTAATACTTCCTGATTGTTTTCAAGTTGGTATTTCATAATATCAAGTGAATCACATATAGGAATACCAGTAAGTAGAGAAACCACATCAAAACTTGCCATGATTTCTTCTTCTTCAATAGTTATGTCCATTACTTTTCTTTTAAACACAATGTTTTTAATATTTGGACGAATATTGTATTGAAGTGGTTTCAGTATTTGTGATATATGTTTTGATAAAGTGTATGTCACTGAATTGGTGAAATCAATTACTGGTCTTAACGGAACATCTGTTTTGTGGATTTTTGGCCTTCCTTAAAATCTCGCGACCGTGTTTGTTGTAGGAGCTATTGAAAACCCAACTGAATTGCGTAGTTTTGGTTTCAGTTCTCTAATTAGATTACATACTTGTGCTTTTACTTTGATCATAGTAGTAGACATTTTGTTTATTGGTACTAGTGCATATCGACCTGCTTCCATATGTTCCAAAGCTTTCTTGTCATAGTCATCTTTATTAAGAATCACAGTGATATTGCCTTTGTCAGCTTTAGATATAACAATAGATTTGTCTGATCTTAATGTTTGCAATCATGATGTTCGTTTTTCGACGAATTTCGGATGACCTGCTTTTGATTTGACAGGATACATCCAACCTTGTGAGGCAATTCAATAGCTTCATCATCAGGTTAAAGGGTTAATACAGGTCCCATGGTGAGAGCTATTTCTATCTCTTTCAGTGGTTTTCTAGTTATTTTAAAGTTTAGTCCTTTTTCAAGTAATACCATTTCATGTATAATAAGTTCTCTATCTGATAAGTTGCATACTGTTCTTGTGTTTATCCGTAGATTTGACTCTATTTATATTGATTATGAACTACAGATGGATGAATGATCATGTAAAGGATTATGGTAGAGAAAAAAGATTTCTGGAGTTGAATTTTATTTGCGTTTTATGTATGTCACTGTTTAAGTTAGCAACTACGTTTAAATAAGAAAACAAAAGGTTAGTTAATGAGAATGTGTGCAAGGTGGTTAGGGGAATGCATACGTACAGGATGGAGGGACATATCAAAAAGGCTGATGTAATAAGGTATTCATGAATTTGCAGACTCCACAGCAAACCAGTGCAGTAATAGTGGTTGGATCTGTTTCTGCTGTTCACAGAGCACCAGTTGTTTCTGGCGTTTGGAGTATTCGGTAACTGGATGCTCGTGGCAGTTTATTTGGTACCCGGTTGAAGATAGAGAAGGATTCTTCAATACTGGCTTTTTGGCCGGTTGGGACCAAGTGGTCTAATATCAAACTGTTGATGGTTTTTACTACACTTTTACTTAGCCACACCAGTAGGTGTTCCCAAGCACGAAAAGTCAAGCTTCTGGAGCAACGGTCAATATAACTCGCTCCACAGGCGCAGTTGAATTGGTGGATACAAGATATAATGATGAGCAAAAAATTGTGCTTTATCAAAATAAATTTTACCCATAATGGAAAAATATCCTACCACAGTGTACAAGTTTTATTCTTATATCAAGATACAAGAAGGAATAGAAAATGTAGGTACTTCATAATCATTCTTTTATTATTATGGATATATAACTGTAAGACCTGAAGATGAAGTTATCAAAAAGAATATTCTTTATTCAGTAGTCAGTCTACTGAAAGTGATTTCACTTAAAGCATATATGCTTAATATTTTACCTTTCTAGGCTAATGTAGTTGGAAAGGCTTTGGAACACTGGAAAATGGCGCTGTCTGTAAAGCATATCTCAAGCACCACATTATTAGTTCCTCGGTAAGGAATTATGTGTTTTTATAAAATTCTGTTTTTGTCTTTTTCATTGAGTATTTGATCTCGTTTTATCAAGTGAATCTGATGTTTACCTTTTACATCAGTAATCACATAAAATCTGCCTTTGTCGTGTTATTTCAAATAAATAAATTCAGTTACTTCCATTTGATTTGTTAGAATCACACTGCTTACTTGATTTCTGGTTCACCCACAAGTGATTTGAGCTGATGTGATTATTACTGTGAGATTGCCATTGTTTGGAATTGACATTATTCCAACTTAACAATAATGGAATTATTGAACTCCTCTTATTTATAGGTTTGTTGGAGGAAAGCACAATAAAGAGTTGCTGTTTAATTTACGTTTATGGTGAAAATGCTACTCCAATGCGGTGAGTAGAAGTTCTGTTACGGAAACTTCGTGAAGGAGCTCCATTTGGAATAAATGAATGTTAATAAGTATGAATAAAATAAAACAGCTATCAGTGAACATCAACCCTCTGACGAAAACAGAAATCCTGAAGGCAACAAAGATGCTAAAAACTAGAAAAGCAGCAGGACCAGACGGAATCCTAGCAGAAGCATTGAAAATGAACCCCGAGACATCAGCGGAGTTGGTGTGGAAGGAGGGAAAGGTACCTGTGGATTAGAAGAGAGGCTGCTTATTAAAACAGCTAAAGAAAAGAGATTTATGTTAATGCAAGAACTGGTGTGGCATTATACTCCTGTCCATCCCAAGCAAAATACTAAGCCCTGTCATCAGACATGCTCTGGATGAAAAGCTTCGACCAGAATAGTGTGAATTCGGGAGAAACAAGTCACGCATTGATCAAGCCGCAAGGCTACAAATCATCACTGAACACAGCTTGGGATGGCAGTCGGCTCTCTGCCTCAACTTTATTGACTTAGAAAAGGCCTTCGACAGCGTCGATTGAGAGGTGATTTGGCAACTACTTCGCTACTACGGGGTGCCATCGATAATTATACATCTTATCCAACAGCCGTACGACAATGCTGCATGCCAAGTAATCCACAACGGAAAACTAACGGAATTCTTCGAAGTGAAGACGGGAGTAAGACAAGGCTGCCTACGATATCCAATGATTTTTCTGATTGCGGCAGACTTCATGATGCCACAAACAGCGGGCAGCGAGGAAACAGGCATAAAATGGACTCACACAAAATCTTGTAGGATCTAGACTTCGTCGATGATATGTGTCTGATTTTCCACAAACTGGAAGATATGCAAACGAAAAGCAACAAGTTGGCAAGAGAAGTATCCAGACGAGATAGGACTTCAACTGAACATAGAGAAAACAGAGCTGGTGAAGATTCCTGGCCAACAGTGACAGCAGCGACAGCAGACAGCAATCAACATAAATCGGAAAAATCTGAGAGAAGCAACCTCCTCCGGCTGCCTACCTACCTACCTACCTGGGAAGCATCGTTTCAACTACAGGCGGACGGAACTGATGAGGATATCAAAGCAGCGAGGATCGAGAAAGCAAGGCAAGTTTTCATTAGTCTCAAGTCTGTGTGGAGGTCAACAGCACTAAGCATGAAAAATAAGATCCGGATTTTCAACTCTAATGTGAAGTCAGTCCACTGTACGGATCAGAGACTCGGTGCCGCGTCACGAAGGCCATTCCAAACGAACTACAGACAGTCAATAGCTATCTCCGCCCAATACCACTCAAGATCATATGGCTGGCCATAAAATAAAATGTCTTTCTGTATCATGGCTACACACATCACTTGTGCAATTAAAAGATTAACGGACATGCTGTGGAAATAATGGTTGTAAATCAATCTGGACGAAGAATATTCTTTTAAATAATTCTCCTCTTCAGGTTCTTACAGTTATAAAATTTAATATTTGTTGCCTTTACAGTAATGGCCAGTTATGTTGCTGTAGTCGTAAACGGTGGAGAAAAATGCCTCTGTTTTTACGTTTACAATTCAAGGGAGACACCCCTGAGAAGATTCTATCTTAACGTTTACACAGGTCGTTCTGCTATGCACATCTGTTCCTATCCTTCAGTAGCCGTCCAGTGTTCATGAAGTAATTGAAAGTTGCCTTACCTGACCTTAGCTCTTCTTCATGAACATACCATTTCAACTGTTCCTGTGGCTCAAGTTAGATAGAGCGTGTGATTAGGCAGGTTCGTCTACAAGTTCGAGAATGTTTACCGGCTTGGTTTAGTAAGGGGGAAATTAAATGCATAAGAAGCTCGATTCTGTCACACTTGGTTGATAATGGACATCGCATCAACGCCAACACAGCGTTCAGGGTTATATACCAAATTCCGAAGTCGTTATCACGTACACTTCGCTTACGTCTGCTACACATAGCTGAAGCTGTTGCAATAAGATCGACTAAACCGGAACTTTGTATCCAAAAAGAACATGTCCAGACGCTGTTCCTACAGTGGACAAACTTGGATTGATGATTCTTCTTCTCACCAAGAGTGCTTCTTCCCCTTAACTCTCTTGTTTTTTTTTCTTTGCTTATTATTACAATTATTACTATTCGTCATAATTTATACCCTTCATTCAGACACTCTCTCAATTCTATCGGATTTTCCATTTATACTATCCGGACTTATTATTAGTGATATTGTCTCTTTTCTCAGTATATGACTCACCTGTTTCATTTCACTCATTGGTTATTTCATGATGTGCCTCTCCTCTTTAATACATACCACTTCGTACTAGCCACTCACCTGACACCTTCCATTACCTTAAACTGACTTGTCAATTTTTCCTACCCCACATTCTACGAGTAAATTATGACTAATCACCACCATTGTCTCCCATTTCACAATATTTTGTAGTTGATTTCAGCCTAGCACGTTTGTCACACAAATACTACTATTTATTTTGACACCCCATAACTAATGTGTTATTCTACGTAAAAATGTATCCACCGCATAACTGGCCATTATTGTAACGACAACAAATATTATATTTTATAATTGTAAGAACCTGAAGAGAAATTATTGAAAAGAATGACAGTGATATTAGTAATAATTTAATAATTCCCATTGTAGCATTAAGAACACAATATTCAGCGAAGAGACTCTTTTCAACGAATTTATTATCAAGCTGTACAATCGTATATATATATGGTTTTTTTTATTTTAAAAATTTATATATTAGTAATAATAGTAGTAAAATCATTATTATCATATTAGACTAAACATTGTTTCTCTGGTCATGTTAAGGCAAATGAGCAAATGTTTCGCTTTTAAACACGGAAGTCTGATCTTCCGAATAGTCAGTGATTTGTCTGTGTATACGTGGCATGTTGGAAGCCTTCTTATTGCGATAATGAGTAGCACTGTAAGTCACTTTGTCCTGATTAGACAACATGATTGAAGATGGCACCACTGATATTCTTCTTTTCCCTTCTAGTTAACCAGTCTCAATAGCGTTTCGAAACCCGTTTACGGACGTAATTTTATGTATGAGTATTGACAAAATCTCTATTAAAATTCATGTAAATATTATTTTTACGAGTTGATCACGGACTGATATCAGTTAGAGAACCATTGAAAACCAGGGAGTACTGGACAGCTGCTGTTTCATCCTAGTTTGGGAATCATCGGCAATACGCACCCACTGGGGTTCGAACCCAGGACCTTCCGGTTACAAGGCAAGCTCGTATACCATTTAGCCACTGGGACCCGATTCAATAGCTCATGAATTCTAACTTCTACCAATTCGTGATGCTCGCTAGTGACTTGCTACAGGATGAAGTTTCCTGGAGTTCTAGTGAGAAGTCGTGACCACTGAGGTCCAATTAGATGTCACGTGTGTGGATGGATGTCCCACCAACGACAATAGTTGGGGTCGCGCTAAATCACAAATTAGTAGAAGTTAGAATTCATGCACTGGCCATTGAATCGGTTCCCAGTGGCTAAATGGTATACGAGCTTGCCTTGTAACCGGAAGGTCCTGGGTTCGAATCCCAGTGGGTGCGTACTACCGATGATTCCCAAACTAGGATGAAACAGCAGCTGTCCAGTACTCCCTGGTTTTCAATGGTTCTCTAACTGATATCAGTCCGTGATCAACTCGTAAAAACATAACAAACCCTTACAAACCAAACTATAGAAAATGTAAATATTATGTTATAAACATAAATCATCATTTTTAGAGAAAGTAAGAAGGAACAAATATTCCCTGTGGTGTGAATTAAACTAATATTCCACAAAAATGAATTCTCGACACATCAACAAAACAATATTTCCATCCTATTTCCCTAGATATATAACAAATTTTTGATTGAATAGAAGTTGTGTTAATCCTTCCGGATATTCAGTTTGTACACTATTAATCAATAACTTTAATTGAATCTGAGCTGAATATTTTTTATTTGTTGTGTAATATTACCCTTAAAAATTGCAATATTTGAAAATTACAATGTGTAATAATCTGGAAGTTCGGGTAGGAAAGACATAACAGGATATAATTACTCAGAAGTGGCTAAAGTGAGCATAAAAGTTGTAAATTACGTAGTACTCAACGGCACGAAGGAAGAAATGGTTAGAAATTTGATAAGGTGAAAGGTAGTTGAGTGTCAATTTAACAAGTTCAAAAATGTACAAAAAGAACTTATGAGAGTGATAATAGTGAATTAATTATTAAAGTAAAAGCAAACTAAAAAGTGAAATTGAAAATTAATAAAAATTAATAAAGTTTCTTTTACAGGGAACGACCAGTGAAGAGGTTAAGACCATAGTAGAATAAGAGACTGGACAAACTTTTTCGTATACAGAGACCGGGGTTGTATTGAAGAATTTCCAGCGCCTCCGCCATACACAAATACCGAAACCTGACGCCCTTTTTGCCATTTGGCCTCACCCTGTAGATGATCTTGAAAGATGACTCTGGTGGAGCTATGTGGCTTGAATTCACTAAGTGCTCGAGGATTCAGCTAGTAACTGCCTTGCATTGTCCTTTTGCTAACCATACCGGATAATGTTCAGAGATGTGTGCACTTTGTGCGGCCAATATAACTAGCTCCGCAGGGGTATGTGAATTTATAAACACACATTGAAGTGGCCCAAAGCGGCAGTTTATCCTTCACACATCCATTGATCATTTGTCGGCTGTAGAAGTTGATCCGTAGCTCAGTTGAAAAGAAGGTCTTTCTCAGCTATCTGCATAAGCGGTTCTTCAGGATATCACCTTTAAATTCAACGTTCATGAGTAGTAGTTTCTTCAGCACCATCTGAGTTCTTTCAGGCTTTTCCCTTAACTTCATGTTTTTCTCGATGAATCTTGGAGGATATCCATTTTCTACGAGGATTTGTCTGAGTCGCTCCAGTTGACCTGAAATATTTCTAGAATAGTACCACTACGTATCTTCTGCTTATTACACTTATTAATGCAATATTTCTTTCAATTTCAGGCTTTGTGAGGAAGCAACTTATTACACACATCCTACTTATAATGTGAAATACTGCCTACAGAACTGTAAACGAGCATTAATGTGTCACTATATGGAGATACCAAGGGAATATTTATCAGTAAGGAAATTAAATATGATGGTACTAAACTTTTAAACTGATTGATTGTTTTTGAGAATTCATATGACTTATTATTGTGTTAACAGTGTTCTTGGGTGAAACACAAAGTGAATTCACAAGTGTTGCTTGAGACCTAGGCATCAGATATCAGATATAGTGAAATAATCAACAGCCTTCTGAAGCATATAGGCTAAGGCGTACTTCAAATAGTTTAACTGCAGTTGCTTTGAGAGAGATCCTAGCGGTTTACAATGCATCCCAGTTCTCCATTTAAACGAGAACCTGCATTCAGTCCAATATTAATTCGAAAAGTTCCAGCATTATGAAAAATGCAATATGTAAGGCTTACAGTTTCATGCATCTCTAACTGCTGCTTAAGTTATTCTCCAGTATGGAGTTTCTAGCGAAAAGCGTAAGTTATACTATCTGTTTATGAAAGATAATATTTCTACTGATAGATATCGTTTATTCTAGTCAAATATTTCGATCTCCTCTTTTAAATGTGGTCACAAGTACAGCGTTTGTTAAACACTTTTTCAACAAAACTAATGGACAGTTCTCAGAAAGTTGTTCAAATAGTAGCTATTCTTTACAAAAGTCTTTACAGCTATTACGCAAAACCAGTGACTTTCTTCACTCCTGAAATAAAATTCAAAACAGCCGCTAACGAGAAGAAATCCTAATAGAAATTTTCATCCATCTAGGTTATTGCTACAGGTACACTTTTTCTCCAATACGAATTTAAAACAAGCAACAAATATTAATAAAACAGCAGCTAATGGATTCGTCAAAATTTCAGCAGAAATTCTCAGCTGAATACTCTACATACATACAGTGGTACATTATATACTGTGAGATATACACTGCGAGATATGTGATTGATAAACAAACTAAAGTGAGTGAATCATGCGAAACGACAGGTGCGAATGTTTTACAGCACAGATTCAAACAGATAAGACGGAAGGAGTATGAGTGGTTAAAATTAAGACTGTAATGGATCACAATTCAGTTACATTACTTTAATAAAAAGTAAGGTGCTTTAAAATCGTGATTTGGTAGAATTTAGAATTCATGGGCTGGCCATTGAGTCAGGTACCAGTGGCTGAATGGTCTACGAGATTGTTTGTTTGCAGCCAAAAGGTCCTGATCTCGAAAACCGATGGGTGCATACTGACGATGAGTCCCTGAGTAGGACGAAACAGTTGTCTAGTACTTCTTGTTGATTTTCAATTGGTTCGCTAACTGATATCGACCTGTGATAAAACTTGGAAAACAATAAGTTATCAGGAAAAGACTTTGAAATGCGAGTGATGAAACACTGAATAAAAATACTACGACAGATTTTCAAAATGGGAATCGACGGTTAAATCAGAGATATTGTTTAAACAGGGACAGAAAACCTGAAACTAGGTGATAGTGTCTTCTTATCACGTGATGAAAGTCCAACAAATGATAGGCTAGGATAATGATAATGACATATGACAGTTTTAATTGAGTCAAGAATAATAATAAGGCATGAATGAAATATTAATAACAATAATAATAACAGTTAACAAGCAAAAGATATTACGATGATAGGTTCAAAGTTATTACCATTTCGTCCTATTCACCATGTCCTATACCACGTTTATAAACCCTAGTCGCAGAGCCTTTTGTGATTATGCAACAGCAGAAGGCAAGACACGGAAGCCAAGGGATATTTTCAAGTGATCAAACAGCTAGTTATATATGCAGTTTTATATTCTTTAACCAATCACTGATCTTGTGACTTTGGTTTACATTAAAAGACATGAAATATAATGTTCAAATACATATATTATATTCTGTTGCTAATGGCAGTATTGAACTGTGGGAATAGTATTCAGACGTTAACACGAACAAATGCAATGATTCTAACTGTGAGCATAATATTCCTTTGGAACCCATTGTCTGTATCACACCACCACAGTTATATTGATGTGATTGAACTCTAATACATGATTGTCTTAATTATGATCCGTCATTTTATTTCCCCCCTATCTGTCTGAACACGTACTGTAATCCATTCGCACCTGTCGTCTCACGTGGCTCATTTATCAGTCACACATCTCTCAATGTATTCTCATAGTATATAGATTGCACTGTATGTATGTAGAGTATTCAGCTGAATGTTTTTGCTGAAATTTTGATAAATCCATTAAATCCCGTTTTATTAATATTTGTTGCTTTTTCATAATTTTTTTATATTTTTAATTCCTTTATGTTCCCAGTAGAACATAAGACTTCATGCTAGAGGCTTGAAGTTCCTGTAGCAGTGGTATTTATTTTTACGGGATGCGGTTGCTAGCCTCACGACCAACTTTTCCTCTATACCAGTCTTATTACTGGTATAACTCAAAACATTCAGCTGCAAAAATTAATTTTATCTACATAACAGGGATTCCAGTATTAAGGGAGAAAGCACATCACCAACAACCCTTTGACGACTAGTCTTAGAAGTGGATTTGCAAAATGTTTATCAGTTAGCGATCTACACAGTTCGAAACATGTTTAAATTTCACCATAGTTTCCGTTAGAAACCAAGTCACTGAGATCAGAGTATGTGACCTACTTAACACCACATACTACTGATTGGTTGAAATGAGTAGTTGCATACAACTAATATCAACCAGCAGTGCTTGCTAACCAGTCAGATCGAGGTGATCTAAACACCGAATGGCAGTTAAACTCGTTTGGAGCTGCGTTCATCAGAGAGACAGAGAGAGACAGAATCACTTCAAACCACCAGAATTTCTAGCCAGCTACTTGGTCGAACTGATAGCTACGGATCAATTAAATATTTTCACTAACTTCAGTAGACATTGCCGAGTAACAGGGGCATGAAATTATATGTTAACGTATCACTTTAGGGAAGGCCAGTAGACAGAAATACTGGATTCCAGGATCCCTATTATTCACTACAATATATCCGGTTTCAAATAACTGAACATAGTATCTAGTCAGTTGACTTGTCTTTTGTCAGTATTAACAACTGAAGTAGAGGCTTCTTTCTTGCTGTTCCTTAGTTATCTCTGGTACAGCGTCACTTACAATCTGGATACAATTAATCGCTACTTTAATATGCCTAATAATACATTTTGTAATTACAAATAATTGTTCTCTATCCTATTTTTATACTTCGTCCAATTACTCATGCTTTTTTAAATTCATATAATGCTTGAAATTCTCTAAATTTTCTTTAAAAATTCAGGAATGTTATCAAGCTTCACCTTACGGAACGCTAAGTCAGATTTATCAAAATGGAACAGGTGTACCACCGAACAGCTACGTTTTATTTGTCACATATATTCAAGATAATCTGTGTGCAGGAAATCTTTATGCCTATGCAACATCTTGTCAAAATGATCCTCTAACGGATAGGTAAGAGTTTACTCTTACTCTGACTAATAAAAGGTAGACATGCCAGGATAATAATAATAATAGCAATATTTTTGAGGGGAAATACTTTCAGAAACCTTACTGAGGTATTTGATTTCAATGGAAATGTTCCCCACAATTACGTCCTTATTTTTATTATTAAACTTAAGAATTTCCGCGCGGTGTGAAGAGTTACTAGTTATACGTTCACAGTGTTATAATGAAATTGACCAGAAATCTACACTAGAAGCTGCAGAGCGATAAACAAATTTAAATATTCAAGAGTTAGTTTGTTGGGATTTGATTGCTTTCAAGTTCAGTTGATTGGTGACAACTGACTCCAGTGAAACTTACTCAACAGTCGTTCTACGAACTTAACAAGGTATGGATTCTATGGTCTTCACATAATTACATGAAATATGTAAAACTATGGAAGATTACGAATATAGCCCGTGCTTGCAAGCAGGCCCGAAAATACTCATAATAAACAGCTCTTATAAGTTTATTCCTTCTTCTAAGGTATACTGGTGATACATTTACTGTGTGGAAGTCTGGACAAATTTCTGTTTCTTCACATATATATATATATAGTTCATTTAAATACTGAGTTAGAAAATGCGTAGATGACACATTCACTATACTTAGAACACAAGATATAGATAGGTTTTTCGAACACATCAACTCGAAGGTTGAAGCATTTCAATTCACTTATGAATTGGAAAATCAGGAAGGGGAGCTCCCAATGTTAGATTGCAACGTAAAGAAGAAAAAAGATGGGAAGTTAAACACGAGTGTTTACAGGAAACCCACACACTCAAACAGATATTTGGACTTCCGATCATCCCATCCTATGTCAGTAAAAATAGGATCAGTGAAATGTTTAAATGAGAGAGCACAAAAATTAAGTAGTACCAAAGAAAATCTAAAACAGGAACTGATACATATAAAGAAGCCTTGAAACTTAATAATTACCCGGATAAATTAGTCAGGAAATATGTAAGGAAATGTAAAAATAAAATAAATAATGATAGTAGCGATAGTGATAATAATAATAATAGTGATAATAATAATAATATTGATGACGACACCAACAATAAGGAATCTAAATCATCAGTAGTAATTCCATACAAGGAAGGAACCTCGGAAGCCTTACACAGAATTATTAACAAGGCAGGAATAAAAACGGCATTCAAACCCACAAACTCAATTAGAAACAAGCTTTGTCGGTTAAAGGATCCTGTAGAACCTTTAAAACAAAACAATTTAGTTTATCTAATACCCCGCCTGCAATGACTGTCAGGTCAAATACATAGGTCAGACTAGTAGAACAGGGGCAGTCATACTAGCTGAACATAAAAACTTAGCAAAATCTAGATTGGTTGACCCAAATAAGATAAGAAATCTAGAGAACAGTTCAGCTGTAGCACTACATGCAGTCACACAACCATACAATAGGATGGGATGGGATGACAGTTTTAAAATCTAATGTCACAGGGTTTGAGGGAGGGAGAGATTGATAACAGAAGCTTTGTTTATCGAATCAACTGCAAATACATGTAATAGGAATGATTCATCACCTGTCCCAGATTTCTGGAAAATTCTACTACCCCTACGACAAATAGGACAGAACAAAGAAAGCTGTAAAACTTAAGTGTCAAAGTCGTATGATCACAATTGATATGATTATGAACAATAAATTTTGTGGTGTAGGGTCGCTAGCCCTGTATCGAATCGTCCCTCTTTACACGGGTTTAGGACCGGCTAGAAAACCAGCAAGCTAGTTAACTAGGTGAGGTTATAAAAACTTAAAGTGATATCCTTCTCAAGCGTTGATTTACAAGGATTTCATTGGTTAGAGGA
The DNA here is from genome assembly GCA_944472155.2 of Trichobilharzia szidati. Lineage (NCBI taxonomy): Eukaryota > Metazoa > Platyhelminthes > Trematoda > Strigeidida > Schistosomatidae > Trichobilharzia > Trichobilharzia szidati. The sequence continues at coordinate 112,162,964 of OX235274.1, read as the reverse complement.
ATAATCATGAGCTGGTGTCAGTTCGAGAATTAGCAGAGTTTCAAACTCATGGACCACTGGGACAGCTCACAGTGGCTAAAATGGTATATAGAACTCATCTTTTAACTGGAAGGTCCTGGAATTGACGCCTGTGTGTGCGTATTGACGAAGAGCCCCTGACTAGGACGAAACAGCTCTCCGCTACTCTCAGGTTTTCCAATGGTTCTCTAACTGATATCAGCTCATGATGAACCCTGATATATTTATCGCTTAAGCACGTAATCTAGGAGTGACCTTGATCATTACTAGTATTCCCTAACTTATGCATACACACTAGTGCAAGATTGGATAGAAATCTTTAAAAAGCACAGATGTAAATGGAAATTAATTCCTCAAACCAACTAGCATCCAACATAATAAGTTTAAATAACGCAAAATCAGCTAAAGGCTTCTATTGCCACATACTCTGTGTATGACAATTCTGAATAGAATAGACTGATCCTCTTGCTGCAATCTGTTTCAAAGTATTTTCCCTGCCAATAATTTATAATCATATTACATTATCGAGTTCGAAGGTAAGTCAGCTTATTTTTTATAGTTATTTCTTTTAGCCAATACTGAATGCGTCTTGAAATACCCCAGTTTTATCTCCAGCATTTCAAACTGAATTATCCAAAATTGATCTACGTTTGAGACCCTAATTTGACCTTTTATTGCATTGCGGTTATGTTTAAAAAGCAGGACACTATTAGCATTTTTGCTTCTTCTTAGTTACCTAATTCTAACATTATATGTAGTCAGTGATAGCTATTTTCAGCATTAACGTCTAGCCAGTCTGTGTTTTTATATGATAGAGAAATTTAGCGTGTCTTCAAAGCCATTTCAAACAGTCTTAAGACTTTCAACAACACCTGAAGTCACTCCACAGTGAAACTCAGATGGTTGGTCAGAAACAATTAGCATCTAGGAGTTCTGACATGCAGTAGTACAGCCTTTCGAAATAGATTGCAAAGAAGAGGGTAAAATGGGGATGTACCGTTGAAACTTTATGTTCCACTCGGAACCTATAGGAATAATTATGTAACAGTTATTAACTATAGGAGATTCATAAGTTTACATTGATGGGTAGTATGATGCTAGTTCTCTTACCGTGTTAATGTGAGCAGACTAGCTAAATTTTCTAAAACATAATTTCCAGCCATCTTACTATCTGGTATTTACTTTTTACTTTTTTTCAATCAGACCAGTGATGGGCTACTTGAACATGTGTCCCGATATGTTCTCTAAGAGAGTAGTGAATCCAAGTGAATGGGTAAATATAATTAAACATGAAGTTGGCCATGCATTGGTGAGTAGTATTCTAATTATTCTTTTTTTAATTGAAAAATACAAATTGTTGATTATGATCATTCGAATTCTTGTGAGATTAAGTCAAACGCTCCAGTTTACTGGAAATCTTCATGTTTATTCCCTTAGGTTCACAGTGGAACACAGGGCTTCAGCAGAATATCTCCATTTTGTCCCGTTCTCCTCAGTTCTCTTCAGCTGGCCCCACGATTGCCCATAAGCTTTAATCTTGCCCTTATACAATCTTCTCCATGTCACTCTGGAACGCCAAACTCGCCGTTCCTCACCCGATCTCCACTCGGAGGCTGTATGTGTAATATCATCCGACAGTTGTGTCAGCCTGGGTCTAATCCACTTCCATTTACTTCGACATATTTGCCGAGTAATAGGTTCCTGATTGGTTCGTTCCCAGAGTTCCTTGGTACTAATCCTTTCTAATCTGATCTTCAGAATGGAGCTGGAGAATGCAGCTGTTGATAAACATTTGAGGCGGCCTGTTGAAAATGCTTTTGGTAACGCGCAGTGCTAGTATCTGAATCATATAGAAGAACTAACTTGACACTAGTGAAGAAAATCCGAATCTTGCTCTTCATGCTGACTGCAATAGATTCCCACGTCAGTTTCAAAGTGATGACGGTCTGTTTTACCTATCTTATCCTACTTTTGATATCCTTATCTATGTTGCCTGTGGTTGAAATGGTGCTGCTTGGATAAATGACCATGATTCTCATACCAGAAGTGATATGAATAAATTTAGAGCATTTAAATTACCAGAAAATATTCACGCTCACATTTCGTGCTTTCTTTGGTCGAATAAAACATTTCACAAATAGGTCTCACACTGTCAATAGACGAATCACAAAATTAATGTTTTCCCACCACATAATTGAAAAAACTGATAGTCTAGAATAACGAGTGTGAGGTGCAATCATCGCAGATGCGTACAATTTGATTCACACAAAATTGAGAAGAGTTTTCAGTCTCTGGCTCTATTTAAATTTTGTCAGATAGAACCAACTGACAGGAAGATCAAAAGTTTTCATAGTAGCTCATTCAATCGTTTTTGTGAAGTTTTGTTGTTACAGTAGATTAGATTTCTTGTAGGCACTTTGTATATCTAAAATGAAGCGTATATTACCTCCTATTAAATTAAAATCACTTCAGGTTCAACATTATCTTATGCGAGGAAAATTTACATAAAGTTCCCTTTAAAAAACAGCTAATTCTCAGGCTTATTTTATGCAAATTCAATTTTAGGGAGTATCAAGTTATCATTATGCACTAATGCGTGATGAACGCGGACATCCTCGAACAGAAAGGGATCCCCGAACAAATCTGCCTAGGCATAGAGATACGAACAACAATTACCTAGCCAGGTAAAAACAAAGTACAATGAAACGTTATCTTTGACGAATATTTCAGTGTTTTTAAAAGATTTTTTGAATGGATATCTTCTTCCTGTTGAGTTCAATGAGTGAGCATATCTTAAATTTCACACAATAATGAATATCGTCGTATTCGTTTATAAAACAACAGTCCGAAAATACTAATGTGACACCTCATAATGGAAAGTTGTGCTTCCCTCTGGTTCTTTACTGACAATCAAACGAAAAACCGACTAGAAAATAATCCTACATTAACCAGTTAAGACGAAATTGTTTTGGTTTTATATCAAATGTGAATAAAATCATGTATAAATCCCACCAGCAAATTTATGAATAAGTTTTCAAGTATTGGTCTGTAGGAATCTGTCTCCAGCTTGATCACGGACTGATATCATTTACAGAATCATTCATTTCCAGGTTGCAGGGGATAGGTGTTTCGTCCTAGTTCAGTACTCTTTAACAGTACGCACATATGACCCTACATCTGATCAAGCTGAGAATCGTCACGTTATGAGGTAGGTTTGGTGACCATTCAACCACTAGGACGACACCCGTGGCCTATGAATTCTCACTTATACCAGCTGGCAATTTCAGACCGACTGCTAGCCAGTGTCATAGGCTAGTATCTGTTCTCACACCTGACCCACTGGTAACGACTTCTCAATGAGACTCTAGGAAACTTCGTCCTGCAACCAGTAGCCAGAGAACTTTCGACTAATTTTCAAGAGTTAGCTGGGGTAAATCAGTCCATCATAGCTGAATCAGTTATATTTTTAAATTAACTCAAATCAACCAATGGTGCTGATATAGTTGGCCCAGTCCTAGGGTGGTGAGAGCTGCCTGCAAGCCAAAAATTGCAAACAGGAATTTACGTCAATATTTTGATTTGACACTAGTAACTAGTGTGATGCGTCTAGTCCTCTCTTTGGTGCAGACTGAATTCTATCAGTCAGGTTGTAATGTGGCCACCATTCTAGGTAGCTCGCCATCACGGTGTACATTGTTTGTGATGATATTAGATGGTTGGAGGCAATCGGCAGGAAGCCTTGGACCTAGGTTTCGTGCTAGTTGGCACTCTTCAGCAAGGCGTATCTGCAACCTTGAAGGAACTCATGTCCCTTCTGAGATTCGAACCCGCGTCACCCAGTGCTGCATTCAGAGACGAATCTCAGAAGGGATGCTAATGATAATGTGCATAGAGATCCATGAATATCTCTTAATTCTCTCAATAGAGGATCTGCTGCCTGGCCCTTGTTTTCTGTCGTTATAGTGATATTGGGCACACTTAGGAGTGAGATCATAAATGGTGCACCTAAACGCTGATATTATAAGCTATTTTGCAATTATCGATTGTCATCAGATGGTAAGAATGTCACACTTGTGGGCACACGTCATGATGGATTGTTAGCAAACCTGAGAGATTATTTCCCCTGCCAGATTCAGGAAGTCGAAGACTTTATAAAGGCTGTAATCAGTTTGAGACTAACCTCTAGTAGGAACACAATGGATGCGCCGTATGGTTAACAGTGAGGCAATGTATCTTCCAGATATTGCAAATAGGTAATAAACTTAACCTGGAAGCTTCCTGCCGACTAATTCAAAAATGAATGATCAGTTGATAGTAGAGAGTGATGGCAGGTTTTGAATTTAGTGGCTACTTCGCTAATTCCACTGACAAAAATCAGTCAGCATTGGGTATTACGTGAACGTTGCAAATCCTTTTCAGCCATCTAATCTTTAGAAGCTCTAAATTCGCATGTAATTAACGTAATTGTCTGGCTTCTAACTCCGTTGGCTGCGTAATTATGAGAGGTTCCAAACTAGGGCGAAGATACTTTCAGAAAGATAACGTGAACTTTGACTCTATTGCTGTTGGTATTCACTGTGCAATCTGAAATGATAATACCTTATTGAACATGCGGAAAATACATTAAAAATTAGCGCTGAAATTTGGTTTGTGGCTGATTAGTGTTGAGAAATCCTGACTGTCTTAAGTCGATCATACTTTCGGTGTGTAGTAAAGTGAATGTAAACATTTCTAGAGATTTGGTTGCACATATAAGTAATTTTAAGTACAGATAATCAGACTCAATAGAGTGAATGGAGTAAAGGTTGCTCGAACTACAGTATTACCGATATACACATACATCCATGCATCCAGTCTCACTGAAATAAAAACTCGTTACATGTTTAGTGAATAGATCAGTTATGGCGACAAACATATGACATACAGGCACATTATTCTAAAGTTTACTGCAAGTAAAATAATAAGAATAGACATTTTAATACAATTTTAGACAGTACAATTAGACAGTGTACCTTCTGATTCCCAAATTAGCGAATAACTTTATAAAATGGATAGCGTTCGACGATGGTTGATCCCTTATTTCACCAGTTCCACAGCAAGACACAACAGTTACTCGTTTAAAAGATTTTTGTAATCTGTTTATAGTTTGTGAGCCTCCAGCTGTCTACAATATCTTGAAACAAAAAGTTATATCTGTCGTTAGTGGGGTTGAACGTTATATTTTTTTATAAAAATGCCACTGGTGATCGCGTTTTGTTTCTAACTAACCACGTTCTGTATGCGATTTGCAGAATTAAGAATTAGATGTCTCAATAGTCTACGTTACCTTTAAAACTTAAAAGTATTCACAAAAAGTTACGGCAAATCTCCTATTCTTACTTCGGTCACAGTACAAACACAATTCAGAAAATTCAACGAAACTGGATGTCAGCGGTTACAACCGTTCCTAGGATCGTCACTTCTTTAGTAACCCCTTCTGTACTGGTAAGATAATTGCGTCTTTGTTTTTTTTAAACTACATTCTTAATTTCGAATTAATAGAGGATGAAAGCAAAGTGTTTCTGCATAGTTACATGCTGTTTTAACGTCAGTCGCACAGCGGTAGAATGCTTGCCAACCAGGCCGCATGTGGTCCGGGGTTCGATCCCCAGCCGAAGCACTCCCAAACCTCGCTAAGCCATCAATGAGAATGGTAAAGAGAGAAGTTTGGGCATGAGACTAGCAGCCCCGTCCCATATTAGTAAACACCACTGCTAGCAAAACTTCAAAGCTCTAGCTGGAAGCTCTATTTTCTACTGGGATCGTAAAGGAACAATAATAATAAATAATAATATGCTTTTTTAGACAACTCTTATTGTTATTGATGGTATAGGGGAGTGGAAAGTATTCGATTGCATATAACCAAAAGTGTACAACGAAATAAACTACGCTTAATTATTTATTAAAAAGTCATTTTCATTTTACAGTTGATTCATTTGATTGAAATGCTCTACTTGGGTTGACTTATGGGCCCCTAATACGGACGCTTTGACAACAACTGAGGAGTGGCTTGAAACAATTTGGTTGATGGTGACTAGCACTTCGTCCTTTCCTGGAGTTGTCAGCTGTTACAAATGAAAGCGATGATGTTCCCGTTGAGGCTCAAACCCAGTACTCATTGTTTCAAACACCAAAGATTTATCACTAGACCACTTAGGCTTTGGAATTCGAAACGATGGGTAGTGGCTTCATGCGTCAATGGGAACAACGCTTACTTTCACTAAGGATTGCAGGTGCATCCAGATGACGGGTCCCGAAAGAGGAGAAATACTTACCCTGAATTCCACCGCTTGCCACCACTCAATAAGTTCTTTCTGACTGTGTTGGAATTTCATAAGCGAAGAATTTCATTGTCATTATTCTACTGAGTAAACTTTCTAAATTCATGTTTCTAGTGAATTTCGGAATCAAGTATACACAGTTGATGACAATTATGGGGAAACTGCATGATGTGATTCATTCAAATGAAATGGCTTGATTCGTTTCCAACAGCAGTATTTACAAGATAACTAAGTTCTCGTGATTTTCACTCAAGTTCTAGTGATTAAACGTAAATAAAAGAGAACAAAATCATTTGAATACATACCTATTCTGTTTTTAACATATTCATTCAGAATGCAGCTCGTAAGCATTTTAATTGTAAAACACTGGACGGTGTCGATTTGGAAAATGAAGGTTCTTTAGCCAGTGCTGGATCACATTTTGAGGCTAGAATTTATGGTGTAAGTTCAAAATCCCCAAAAGTTATATCTCCTTGGAACTGTGTGCAATTAGTCTATTATCTGCCATTCTGATCATTTCCATATGATCAAATTGGTACTGAGGAATATAAATGAAGGAAAAGTTGAAATAGATATTAGGATTCTGTTTCACGAATGTTTAAATTAATAATTGAAGCCTATTTCATAGTCAATAAATAATATGGGCTAGTGCGTTGGGGTTCAATGCAAAAATGCTCTATAGTCGTGTAGGAGGTCCTGGTTCAAGCCTTAGCTGATACATTGTAGAATTACGCCCGTTTACTAGACAGCAGTAAGTCCGGAAGAGGGTGAAGTTTGGACATGAGAAAACTACATTGATACCGAAACTGCAGTGGAATAAATCTCAAAATTTACAATTTCAACATATTTACCATAGCTACATTCAAATTATACCGAACGGTTTTCATTTAATAATTTTGCTAGGCACGCAACGATTGTCTGATAATTTGAATTTTTCTTCACGGATGTATATTTAAAAACCTACTGTAATCATCTTGCAAAAGAGGTGGTTTCATCTAACCATGAATATGTACAAGCTGTGAAGTCTTCATATTTCTAAGTTACATAATGCTGAAATGGAAGCTGAGAGGTGATAAGAACCACACTAATTAAGTCTAGTAAATACAGTCTGATTAACTGCAAATATTTCAAATTTGATCATGGACTGATATCAGTTAGAGAACAATTGAAAACAAGAGGTGCGGGATAGCTGTCTAGTCCTAGTCCGGGACTCTTCATCAGTACTCACCCATTAACTCGCTGGGAATGCAGCTCAGGATGTTCGAGTTATGGCCAACCTAGTTAACTAGTCAACTACTGGAACGGAATCTAATGACATATTTAAATCATTTTTGAGCTTGATGTTTTCAAGCTGATCAACTGCTTCAGAGTGCATTTAAAAGTTAGACTGATGGTAGGTGGCAATTGGCAAACAGCCTTGAATATAGGTTTCATGGTTGTTAGTAAGACGTATTTGCACTCATGAATTACCTCGTGTACCTCCTGAGATACGAAACCGGATCACCCAGTATTGCAGTCTGATACATCACCATTGAGCTATCAGAGCTCGTGACGACGTCCTGTTGGACTATAATGGATACTTTGATTTATGCGGACTTAATGATAGAATTCAGTCTGCACTGACCAAAGTACCAGAAACATGGTACCAGTACTACCTAGTGCCAAAGCAATGAAATATAACGCTGTAATCATTTAAACTAACGGTGGAATATTTACTCCAGTGATATCTACTTCTAAAATATATATTCATCTATACTATTCATTACATTCAAATGTTCATAATACTCATTAGGATGAACTTATGGTTGCTGAATTACAAAAGAAGTCACTGATCACACCAATCCTACTGGCATATATGAATGATACTGGGTAAATCTAAATTGAAAGTTTCTTTTTAAACTGATGTGAACAATTCTGTTTATTTCATATTTAATTTTTTCCATTTTTCCAAACACACGTTTTAGGCACAGTTAAAAGCTGAAAATTTCTTCATGAAATGCTAAAGTCAAAATTAGCAATAGTAATATGCATTATTATGCCAAAAGTGAATATTTTTTATTGAATTTAATTTCGACTTTCCAGTTGATTGATTGCATCGAAGGGTTCGACCTCTGTTGACACGTCGGCTCCTTGTGCTGGTGTTTCTGAGCACTTAACTTGAAGCAATTTATTTAAAATTTTTTATTCCTTAACGTTCCCAGTGGAACATAGGGCTTCCAGCTAGAGGCTTGAAGTTTCTGTAGCACTGGTGTTCATTTTTACGGGATTTGGTTGCCATTCTCATGCCCAACGTTCCCTCTTTACCGATCTCATTGCTGGCTTATCAAGGTTTGGGAGTGCGTAAGCCGGTGATCAAACCCCAGACTATAAGCGGCGGGGTTGGTGAGTATTCCACCTCTGTGTTACCGACGCACGTATATATATGTAAGGACAAATCTTGTGTTTGATATTCTTGTCTAGCCACGTCTGAGTCATGAACGGTCATCAAAGTTTATGCGGTTTTACTTATTTCATTTTCGATAATGATTATAATCTTGCTGAGATTTACACAAATACAATATTCATGAAAAATCCCCATTCGAACATTAACAGACAGAAGACCAGTAGTTCAGTGAAGAGTCTCTTTTCGGCGAATTCATTTTCATAGCTGTACAATCGCAAATATATATAGTTGTTTTGTATGTGGATGTGTGTACATTAAATTTGCCAAACGAAAATTCAATTAGTAAGTTCAGATGAATTGGATGTTGATATAAGAGGGTAGTAACAAAAGTGATGAGTTGTCACAAACGATTGTTAAAGAAGAGTTACGTAATAACATGAATAGTTTGGTGAAAGAGTTGTGCTCAGGGTGTACACGGAAACAAAATAACCTAGGGAATTACTTAAGAGTTTTAAGTAGTTAGAAAAATCAGCATACAAGGAAAAGTTAAGTTAAATCAACAGAGTTGTTACCATGATAGTAGAAATGGTTGAATAATTTTCTTTTATATGCATAGTTCTGGTTCTTCTAACTGAATGGCTAGGGTTTCTGAGATGCAAAGAATACAATATTAACATATGTTTACTGTTTATAAGCTGAGATTTTGTAAACTTTAGTTTAATATTACTTAAATAAAGTTATCAGTATTAAATAGCGAAACGTCAGTAATAACAACAGTATCGTTATGTTAGTTCATTCATTGGGAAATACAAATGTTTTATAATAATCACTTTTAACTATTAATTATGTAGCTGCTTGTATTGTTATTATTCCCTTGGGTTCTGAGCGGAATATAGGGCTTCAACAACACATCTCCACTTCGTCCTCTTCAGGTGGGTCCACGATTGCCCATAATCTCACATCTCTTCCTCGCCACACTATCTCCTCCATTTCACCCTAGGACGACCCACTCGTCGCTTCTCACTGGGATTCCAATCGAGCGATGGCCTGCATTGCGCGAGATGTCATTCAACGTTTTCCTCAATGTATGCTTGATTCGTCTCTATTTTTTTAGCTGCTTGTACCTTATACTAATTCACTCCTTCGACAAAACTTGACAGCTGTAATTACCGTTTATAAAAGTATTTGATGAAGACGCATAGGGTTTTAGTTATTGGCTAGTTTCATAGCTTGTTTTATTACGTGATGATGAAGACGATGATAACACACGCCAAGTGATTGACAACCAAAATACTCGGAGAAATCACTGAAGTGAAGACAGCAGTGAGATAAAGCCGCCTTTTTTTCGCCGGCGTTATTCCTGATTGTGGTGGAATGGATCCTGTAGCAGATAAGAATACGATGGGCCGGGAAGGAGACTCTGGAAAATTTGGGCCTTGTGGACGATTTATGTCTAATGTTAAACAAACTAGATCTACAGACGAATATCAACGAGTCGAAAGAAAAACCACATAAGACAATACTTCAAGTGAACAAAGAGAAGATTTAGGTGGTGAGCGTACCAGACAAATAACAACAAGTACCAGTTCCTACCAATGGGAGAAATTTGAATGAAGTCACGTCTTTCACTTATCTAGGCTGCATCATTTCAACTACAGGAGGCGAAGACGACTATGCCAAAGTCCATCAGAAGTGTAAAAACAAGACACACTTTGACTACTCTGAAATCACTATGAGAATCTGCTGAAATCAACTTAAGAACCGGATTAGGATCTTCAGCACTAATATCTAGTCGAGCATTACTTCCTTACCCCATACTGAAGGTTAGATGACCACATAGAATAGGCAACAGCAACTCTGATAACGTACCAACCAAGAACCTATTATTCAAAGAATATACCCATGGAAATGGAAATGTATTGGAGATACTCTGAGAAGACCATTGAGTAATATCACATGTCAAATGGGCTGTCGATTGAAACCTGATTGGAGGAGCAACGAACTGGGCACCCGAGGTTGACATACAGGAAATGAAAGCTTTCATGCTACCATGGAGACAGGTAAAATGGACTACAGAGAACAGAGTGAATTGGAGATTTCGAAGCATAAGAGAATAATAGTAAATTCAGTTATCTATGTAATAAATAATTTTTGAGTCTCTTTATGGAAATGTTACTTTTAGTTGCTCAATCGCTTATCCAAGTAGACTGGGTAAATTCAATGGTCTATTTGCAATACTTTTAGGTGGACATTCTATAATTCCACATTAGCTGATTATTAGGGTAGCGGCGGCCTGCTTATAACTTGGGCTACCAAAAACTTCCTTTTTTTCTATTGCATATATTTTCTCTCGTTCGGTTTGTTTTAATCCATTAAGATACGACCTCTAGTGATATTATCTACTCTTGTGTGTATTTAAAATGCTTACAAGCTTCTGATTCACAAGTTCCTGCCAAACCTGAGGAAAGGTCTGAATGTGGGTGGCAATGTGTTCCAACATATGGGATAATTGTTCTTTAGTTAAGTCCTTGGGTCTCAACATATACTTCTGAACATCTTACAATTGGCTTTCACAGCTAGATATCGTGGATTTCTTGAAGGAGACAAAGCAGATATATCACATAATGGAATGATTTATGCTTCAGCTAAGAGAGAGCATTGTGTCACAGGAAGGATATACTGTCAGTTAATTATAATACTTGAAGATATTATACCCGGGGAAAATATGATGCAATAAACTCCTCTGAAAATCCCGTAAATTTTATAAATACTGTCCAGAGTAAAGATGTTATTATTATCCTACATAAGAATGGCACTAGAGAAGAGTGGGTACTGTATGTTTGTTTTTTTATTTTATGTTTGCTTTTTACATGATTGCATTCTCCGCATTTATTATATTGAGTCTGAAATGTATATATTTACTTATTAGATTTTGTATTTACTTCAAACATTTCTAGTTGGTACAACGTCAATTTTAGAGTGGCTGAAACCTGGGAATACGGTAAAAATTTAGGATGTACTTTTGCCACACGTAGCTGTTACGAATACATGGTCAGCCAAAAATCGAGGTTAGTATAGTCTTGTTCATAATTAGAGATAAATAACCTATCGTGCCGTAAATATTTGTACAATCCATTCAACAGCTATTTGTTGACACCATATGGGAAGTAGTTCACAGTGAAAAGCAGTAAGACAAAGCTGCATAGTGTCACCCATGATCTTCCTGACTGTGACTGACAGGATTATGCGACTGTGGGAAGTAGTGACATGAGTATAGCTTAGACTGAAAAAATTACACTGGAACATCGAGATATTTCAGGTTATTGATTTGTATATGAGTGCAACCAAACAGATTAACAGAAAAATCAGTGAAGTTATGACTTTTGGTGAACATCAAAAAGAGACTGAAATCTCTTTGAAGACCTACAGCACTTCACACAAGGGACATGATTCAAATATGTATCAGTAATTTGAAATCAGTAAGTGCTTCTTTATAGTTGATTGCCGTGCGTTACCAGAAGCATGTCCAAAAGCCTGCAGCAGACTTTTTCAACTGATCCTTTCTCCACTACTGAAAGTCAAATAGTTCAGTTGGGATGGATAGGTAACGGGGGACTTTGGTAGCCAACCATTCAAGAACCTATTGCCTAACAAGTATACAGAAGGTAATGCAGATGGATACGCTGAGAAGACGGTTGACTTATATCGTGGGCCTTTTTCTAAAGTAGCCTTCGAATGGATATGGAATGTCGAGATGGACGTTCGAAGTCAACACGGAACGGATCATGTGGATAGCAAATGAAAGTTTGTGGGCAGTCATCATGCCAGTCAGAAACGATGGCAGAAAACCGAATGAAGTTGTGATGTGCTGCTACAGCTCGATAAACAATTAACGAATAACAGAACATAAAACCTGCCGTTTTATCACGAAATTTGTGTTCTTCAACATGAACAAAAAGTGTCTGAAATATCTACTGAAATAGAGTTAACCCAATTTGAAAACCAAATATTACTTTTGTCTATTGTAAATCTAACAACGTTATGATATGTCAGGATTGGATTTCTGTCAGTGTATGATAAACTGAGTAAAATTATGAAAATTTTTGTGGAAGAAATCATCCATACACAATTCTGAATTTATATATATATATATATATCTGGGCAGCTTTGCTAGTCTCGTACATGGTGCGGACATTCCATGTCCCCACACAGACTTTTTCTTTTGACGCAAGGAGATTGTTCACGCTGAAGTTTCTGTAGCAGGAGGAGATCATGTGAAGAGGAGATGAAAGCATGTGGGCAGACCTGGAGCCAGGTGAAAACTCTAGCAGAGAACCGAACGCAATGGAGACGCATGGCTGAAGCCCTATGTTCCTCTAGGAACTAAAGGAAATAATAATAATATATATCTTTAAATATTCCCATCATTATTATTAGAAGAAGATATATAAGCGAAAAGTATTGTTTTCAATTAGATCTTCTTCAGACTTTACTCCAGTATACATAGATTCATATATAAATATATATACGTATATAAAGGCTATATAGGGTGAACAACTAGACAGCTTAACAAGCGCATTAATGAGCATCTTCCTTCGTGATTCGGAAAAGGTCAAATAAAATCTGTAAGTTCTATTTTAACTCATTTAATTGAAAGCGGTCACCAGGTAGACGGAAGAAGTGCCTTCAAGGTTATCCTTCGCATTCCATCCAGCTTTCGAACGGAATTCGAACCAGCCTTTTAAACATAGCCGAAGCTGTGGGAATCAATTGGAGAGAACAATCCTAGTCTTTGCATACAAAAGACGTTTGTTCTACCTTTGTCTCTTCCTTGGCCTTGGTGAAGTCGAGTTAAAACCCTCCCACCCTTTCTTATTCTCCATTTCCTTCGTGTTTTAATGATATTTACTATTTAAACTCTGATTATCTGTCCACTTCACCTACCTTTAGTATTACGTAACTTTTAAGATTTGACCTAATTTATTTATTGAATTGTCTACATATACACGCGTATTACTACCTTCTTTTTTCTAATCGCCACCCACATAAACCTTATTATCATTATTTTTTTATCATTATGATCATCGTTATTACTGAAGTTCAAAACATTTACCACATTATTATTATTTGATCCACAAAATCACCGTCATTGGTTAAATTTTTTACACATAAATCTATGTATATTAGAGTAAAGGGCGGAGCGAACAATATTGTTCGCTCATATGCGTTGTTTTAATATATATAATATATATATATGCTTTTATCACCAGTTCTGTTTCATTTGTTATCAATATCAGAGGACAAAGTTATTATCCTTACTGTGACAAACCATCAACTGTAAGTTGCAGAAGTGAGACTTCATATGGAATGTGCAGTATACAGAAATATACTCAAGCACTACCCACTGAAAATCAGTATTTTACAAATCCAAGAACATTTAATGACCTTCAAGTTGGTAATTATGGTGGAGGAGCAAATTTTATGGATTATTGTCCAATGTTGACGGTTAGTTTATTTTCTGAAATTGCTCGTAATTTTTTTCCAACATAACAGAACACTGCAAATACGGTTTCAACAAAGCATCTCCATTTCATTCTGTTTTCTGCAATTGTCTTTATCTGGCTGCACGATTTCCTGTACACTCTCACCTCCTCTTCACACAAACTCCTCTGTGTCACCTTTGCACAACCAACTCATCGCTTGCATCGCATCTGAGTTCAACTTGAGGGTCTGCGTGGCTCATGACGCCACTCAACGCTCTCCTCAAAATGTATCTTCTCCACCTCCATCTTTTGGCATGTATTTTAGGCACTAGGATTTTGGAATTCTACACTGATTTCCTTTTCTGGCCATGTGATCTTCAGTATGGAGCTAGCGAAGGCAGCTATTGATAAATGTTTACAGTAGCCTGTCATAAATGTTTTCTGTGACGTGCAGTGCAAGTTTCTGAACGATGTAGAAGCACTTATTCGAAATTATGGTTGAGAATCCGAATCTTGTTCTTTATGTTGATTTCAATTGATTTCCACACCAACTTCAGGGTAATGAATTTCTGTCTTGCTTTTCCGAGTGATATCCTGATCCATGCTGTCGCGCGTAGTTGAGACAAAGTGACTTCGTTCAAATGTATTCCGCTTATAGTGATTTCAGGCCAAAGCCGCCAATAGTAACTCCTATAGTTTTAATAAACCAAATCCCTGCTGTAGCCTCTAATGTGCATGAAACGGGCGTTCCAAACTGCGAGAAAAATAAACAAAATAAATACATATAGGCTGGAAGGATGGATATCAGATCGTGGGGTGAAACAGGTAGTAACATTTTAGGATAGTTACTGAAGGGGGTCACTAAAATACGTTTCATTTTCTGTAAGAAGACCATGACATCACGCCATCCCAAATTTTTACAGTAGATACTCTCCATGATTAATAAAGCATTTCATCAATGAATTTCAGTTATGCTTCCTTAAGAATTCCAGTAAATATTACTTCTCAAGTATTGGTTTTGTAGGGACGTTTTTGATTGATTGGAGGATTTCATCATGAGCTGACATCAGTTAGAGAACCAGTACTCCTAGGTTTTCCAATGGTTCTCTAACTGATGTCAGCTCATGAGGAAATCTTCCAGCCAATCAAATATTTTACTTCTGTAGTTCATGTCGTTCAAATGAGTACCTTCAATCAACAAAAAGGTGGTATTAATGTATTATCTATTTTGCTATTTCATAGCTAATGGATTCCTTCGAAAATCTACCTGTAGCATCTGATTGTAGAAACGGACAAAACACGCTGACAATGGGTGAGATTGAACTTTTCTGGCATGAAATATGTTTCTCGATATGATTTCATACCTTTTTAATGGAATAATTATTTACAACTGACTATTGGATGTCATGATATCTGCCTTGATTTCCATCAAACTTGCATGAACCAAGCGTTTGGAAAACAAAGGTATTTCTATGGCCACAGACTTTAAAAAAGGCGTTTAAGTTTGTCTTTCTAGGTTTTTTTTAGATTTAAAGATAAAACTGAACAGTATTAGTGAGTTTCATGGGTATTTGGCCAGTTTCTGATAGGTAGTTTAGAAGTAGATATATGCGACCGAATTTGCATTCATAACAAAACAACCACGAACAACTCGACGTCATTATGCGCTGTAGCATCAAATGTAACTGAGTTTATTAGTAAGATAAGTACCCCACAGTATGCGACTAATAAAAATATACTTAACCAAAATGAATTCTGAAGGTATTTAGGTATTCAAAAAACAAACATTCTTGAACGTGGATTGCGTACAAATGATTATCAACTCATTGTTTCATACTTTAGGGTTGAAATCGTTTGAACTCTAGTTTCTGGTGTAATTGTTGACGTGGGTTTCATTGGTGTCTTAAATTGGGATGGAATAGCTATTAATTGGATCACAGATTTTAGTGGTTAATTAACTAAAACGTCCACCTAAACATAAGTCACATGTGTATATATCCAACATCCAATTATTAGTTAAGAGATAAGATATAGTTTGATTCCAAATGGATTTCCTGAAGTTGTTATGAAGACCCATGACCTGCTGGATCCAACAAACAGAGTGTAAGGACAGATAATCACCAATTATATTGAGTAACGGTGGCGCATCCGTGCTCAAATCTAACGACATATATGCACATAGTTTATTTCCAAATCTATTTCATTCACTGCTGATCTGAGACAGTAAAGTTAGTTTTCAAAAGTTAGTTTGTAGGGAGTTGATTTGCTTCTTGCTTGACCACAGATAAATGCCATTTGGATAACCACTGGGCACTTTTATCCCAGTTCCAGGGATCTTCAGCAGTATGCGCCCCACCTCCTCCCGGGGATTGAGCCCAGGAACTTTGGGTTATGAGACCAAGCCCGCTGATAATTAAGCTACTTGTAGCAATAGCCCACGAATTCTAACTTCTGTCTATTCTCGATTTGGAGCGACCTACAGCCAATGTCATCGGCGAGTATTTGTTCTAGCATCCAACTGGGTAGACCCCACTGGTCACGACTTCTAAGTAGTGGCTTCCGGCTACAGGACTAAGTGACCTGGAATTCTAGTGAGAAATCGTAACCAGTAGGGTCCAACAGGTTGGGTGTAAGGTCAAATACTCGCCGATGACACTGGCTACCGCTTGGGCTGAAATCCCGAATAGACAGAAGTTAGCATTTAATGCGTCATCGATTTCCGTCTCAAATGGCTGCATTGTCAACGAGCTTGGCCTCGCAATCTGAGGGTCCCGAGTTTGATCCCCTGTGTAGTCATGGGTGTGTACTGCTGGAAGGTCCCAAACTAGGAAGAAGCAGCTGGTTTTCAGTGGTTCTCTAACTGACACCAAACCGTGATCAAACCTGAAATGCAGTTATTATTACTTTATAATGCTGTCCATTCATAAAGAGAAATTGTCATTAGATGACAGCCGGAAAGATTTGTAGAAATGAGTATGCTAATAATTAGGAGTCATCTTTATTTTAAAGAAGTCATTTTGTTAGAGATCATAAATTAATCTTATTAGAGCCAAATTCTGTTTCTTTTCTATTATCTAACACATCTAAGACGAAACTTTCACATCTTGTTATTGGAATACCGTAGATAAACGTAGCATTCCGAGGTAATATGTTCTTCTTAGGGTGTGGGTTTGAAGGAGGTGTAACCGCGTTACCTACACAGTTTCACGTAAAGAAGCTGAATGGCTTAAAGCCCATGTATACAAGTATACCTAGTAGGCACTGTTTATATTATT
Source organism: Trichobilharzia szidati (assembly GCA_944472155.2). Lineage (NCBI taxonomy): Eukaryota > Metazoa > Platyhelminthes > Trematoda > Strigeidida > Schistosomatidae > Trichobilharzia > Trichobilharzia szidati. The sequence continues at coordinate 112,145,485 of OX235274.1, read as the reverse complement.
CTAACTGAATCATATGTTACATTTATTTTCAGGTAAGGGAATGAATGTTTATATGCAAACATATGGTGCCCAGTCAATATGCATTGAACATTCTGGACATATGACTTACTATACATATTTTATGAGTCATAATCTGGGTGAAGGTGTTTCTGGTTCCTGCCACTTAGTAAGTTCTTGATTGTATTGAGGTCATTAGTTTATTCATAATACTTTTGTCGTTTGTCTACAGAAAAGTGTTAAAAAATGCCATTAAAACCGCCAATCTGAAATGCTTCAAGGAATATTCTATCTTCGAGATGTATGCAGTAGGTACTCATAGGTACAAAAGCGTCTAATCCAAGACAACCTAAGAAACATATCACGAGGTTTACCATAGAATATTTTTGTTTAATAAAACCGGTTGATTCAGTTTCCGAGACACGATATTCTGCCTGCAACTTACAGACCCATTTCAAAACAGGCACATTTCCAGAAAATTTGCATTTTGGAAAGTTGGAATTTTCGTACCAAATCACATTGAACAAGAATTAACAAAGCGTTTAAAGGTGTTTTTTCATTCATTCATTTTCAGTTTACATTCATTGAGTTTTGTGTGCAGTTCAGGGCTATGAGGTGTAGTTTGTAAGCCCAACCTGCCCTCTTTACAGTTAGTAAACTAGGCAAAATTTTGGAATGCATCACCGGAGAATGAATCTGGACGGCCTGCTTGGCTAATAAGCAGTTCCTCTAGGGAACCACAGACATAAAAAGCACTTAGTTAATATTTACCCAACTGCTTTTACAGAAAGCATAACTTGTATTGAGTTAATCTGCAACAAATCGATCACGAATACTCACAAGTATTGTTAGTGTAATAACATAGTCACTGAACGGAATATTTCTGGTATATTTCTGCTATTAGTATTTTGGTGGATGGTGACTAAAAGTGGAATCCAGGATGGGCATGTCGTCCTATTTGAGACTCGCCATTTGGATTTACCTGCATTCCCCAGTGAGTGATAGCGTCCCCATTGAGGCTGGAACCCAGTACCCATTAATCACCAGCAATGTCCAAACTGGATTAAATAATAACGTATACCTATTGCACAACAGGTGCTTCTTGTGGCCCAAGTAGTCTGGTGGATAACGCTTTGGCGTCTGAAACTATGCATATTAGTTTCGAACCTCAGTGGGAACACAATCACTCAATGGGGAATGCAGGTGCATCCTACTGGCTGACGAGTCTCGAATAGAACGAAATGAGCACCTTGAATTCCACTGCTAGTCACTGTTTACCAGATTACTTCAGGTTAAAACCTAAGACATCGTCGAAGCATCCACACAAGGAGTCGGTACCTCAATAGTTACCCAGCACTTCGGTCCAGTCAGTCAACAGGAAAGTCCAAATTTGATTAAATATTTCTGCTAGTCTTTCTCAGTTTGTATTTAATTTTATTCACTTACTTTCCGAAAGGTTACAGAAAATCCCATCAATGAAACAAAACGAACCATAGAAACACTGTTTTCAGCAATGTAACTCATAACAAATGTTTATGAAATATGTAATCCGTGATTTCAACTTGAATTAGTGTTTGCATATTCAGCAGAAACTTTGTTGATTACATGCCACATAAACGGAGACACCTTCGTTTTGTACGCATAGATCTACTTCTCAGAATGACATTTCATTGTAAAAGAAAATCCACGCACTTATGTCCATCCCTTTTTCTCATACTATAGATGCTTTTGCGATAAACTTAAAAAATTGTTTAGTGTGGCTCATTTAAACTCTTTTTTACTTTACAGTATCACTGCTTAGGCAATAACAGTATGTCTGTTGACTTTGCTGGACAAACGGTGATCTGTTCAAATGGTGAGGTTGTCAAACAAATAGATATTACTAGGCAGTCAAGTCGTTTACTTGGAACGATCAAATGTCCTCCTGTACAACTTTTATGCCCTAAAAATTGATGTATAAGTAAGCTGAGGATATTTCTTTATTTTAAACTCTTTTGTGACTATAAACACCAATGAATGCCTACGAGACAGTGTGATAATGATTCACATACGCATATAAATTACAGTAAACACCGTAATTCACAGTTCAGTGGTGGCTTCAGGAGAATATATATATGAGGATATAACAGAGCTTTCATAACCTTAAGAGTTTGGAAAGCAACCATAAAGTTTACTTGTGTACAAATGTTTCGTAGCGATGACAGGCTTTGAACCTAGATCCTGTGTTGTTTGGCACCTGAAATGAAAAGCATATGTGCAACGGTAGAGATACTGTTGCTTGTAGTTTTGTATGAATATTATTCACATAATGATCTCACCTTTTGATGTGGTTGTGTTCTCTGAGCTGGATAGTTTATTTGCGAAGCTTCCATTACCCTTCTAGGCAACATCTTCAGCGCATACTTCAATTTGGAAGTGAACTTTTACATTTATCCACGATTTGATTATCATCTCTCCTGGTGACCTTGAACGTGATTGGTTGTTCTTGTGTGTTTTCACACCCTCTAGGCTATTTGTATTGGAACTGATTGTTTCCTTGACTTGAACTTTGACCCTTTGTGTGTGAGGTTTCCTTCTTATCAGTTGGTAAATTTTGTCTATGTCGATATGTCTATGTCTATTGATTGATGATTCACTAGAATACCAGGCAGCCTTCCAAAAATTCTTTGGCATTCTTGGTGTTTCCTCTGTCTAATATTTGAACGCTGGTTGTCCCAGTAGAATTGAAGGGAAATGGAAGCTTCGCAAATAAACTATCCAGCTCAGAGAACACAACCACACCAAATTTATCCACCTGAGCTACAAATCTTCCCCATCATATCTAGATCTGACCTTTAACTAATCCAGGTTCATAGATTCCGCAAGATCACTTGTGATACACTACTTTCAATGAACAGTACCACATGAAAGTTACAAATATTGCAGTTTGGCTAAAGAGTTACACTAGAGGTTCTAAGGAAGTTTCAAGTCACCTTAAGAAGCAAAGAAGTTACATATTTTTGTGGCACTACCACAGCAGATACCAGTTTACTCATCTTTATATTTCGTTTTGAATGCCTCTTTGAACAAACTTTCTTTCACAACAGTTTTGTTCAGTTATTTAATCTTCTTGTAAATGTCCATCAACGCCACGAAGACTACTAATATCACCACTACCATCAGATTAATTGGCGATTTGCAATTTAGACAGTTGGAGGCGAAATTCCACCGAATTTTCTCTTGGAAACAAATAGAAACCAAGAAAGTTAGTTAGCAAAGTTGCATGACGCGATGTACTACTGATCGATCAACATGAGTAGTTGAACACTGCTCATTTCAACCAGTTGTGTTTGCTGGCCATATCGAACTGATCCAAACACCGGAGGGTAGTTTCGCTGCAGTTTGTAACACTTCAGTTTCCTTAGCAAGGACTGTTAGTTGTTGTGAGTGGTGTCCGACTACTTGTATCAGTCAATAAGTAGCATATGTCATCATGCATCATCACTAGTACACTTCGAAATGTTATACCACCAATATCCATTCCTATTTCTACTATCTCTTATTAAGTCAAATAATTTCTCTAGAAACGTAATCAATCAATCACAAATATAGAAAGAAGAAACTCTTCATCTGAAGACATTTGGACAGTCTTCTTTACCATTTTTCAGTTTAACTTTACTCAACAAGTGTGAGAAACATACATTTATATTCTATACACAGTTTCGTTAAGAGTGTGAAGGGCATTTGCAACACACATCACTCATCTTGACACTAAAATTTTGAATAGACTGTATTTACTACAAACTTACATAGTAAATATTATTACTATGTAATATTATTCCCTTAGGTGTCAAATGAAACATAGGACTTCAACAGTAGATTTCCCTTTCATCCTGTTTTGTGAAATCTTAATTGACTGGCTCCAGGATTATTCGCAAGCTCTCACTTCCTCGTTACAACATCTCCTGTATGTCATCCTCTTCCGACCAGCTCGTTGCTCGCTTTGCACTCGGCTTCAACTTGAAGACTTGCTTGACGTGTGTTGTCACTCAACAACCTCCTCAGTGTATTTCCAACCCATCTCAATTTTCTTCAGATTATATGTTGAACGATTGGTTGTTGGTCGGTTAATTGGTTGGTTCCCATAACTTCTTGTTGATTATCTCTTCTGGCTAACTGACCTATAGTATGCAACTAGCAAAGTCAGCTGCTGATACGAGTTTGAAGACTGCTTGAATTGTAGATTGTGATGCTCAGTGCAGGTCTCTTGACCACTTGGTAGGAATGACTGACTAGACATTAATGTTTCAAATCCCGATTTTTCCCCTATGCTGAGTGCAGTAGATTTCTGTACGGATTTCAGCTTAGTTACGGTGATAATAAATATTACTTCAGTTTATAGGTGCTAACTATGGAACGAATTTAGTGTGGGGGATAATATTCGTTCATATTGACGATAAACATGATATTTCTTAACAATACCGATGAAAAGAGCTCTGAAAGCGATTTTTACAGTTCGCATACACATCGGCTTATCATGAATACTTTTAGTGTATAAAAATATTTTATATTTCATCCAATAGTCAGATAATCGTATCACATTTTTTCTCTTTAGTACAACAGTATTCATTGAATGGTACAGACAACAGAGAATTTTTTTGAAAAGAATTATTTGTACATTATGATTCCATGTATCTTCATTTTTTGATTCCTATAATAAAAATCATCTGAGCTCATTTCGCTAGTTTTCATTTGCTCACAGTTGGTTAATTTAACATGCATGTTAACGATTATAAGCGGAAGTATTTGTGCAAATTAAGAATTCTTAGGTTATAATACTCAGAAAGTAATTCACTTAAAAAAAAATTAGGTTTTACTTCAAATTCCAATTGAGTAGTCTTCGTTATTACTTTTAATCACGTCATGAATAACACTGATGTTATACTATTAAAATTTGCATAACACCTTAATCAACTGTTTTTTACCGATAGCATCTTATAAGCGGAAAGTGAGTAGTCTCTATATTATGAATAATTACACAGTGAACAAGAGTACATGCATTTCCATTTCCAAGAGATAAGAAAAGGAGACATTATGAATATTCACGCATTAGGTCCTTAGTGTACAACGAGCCTTCAGCAAACATCTTCATTTCTCTCGGTCCACTACCATCACTTCTAACTGCTTCCAGAGCCGTCGGAAAGTATTCATTTCCTCTTCAAAGGGTGTTCTGCATGTATGAATTGATTCTGCTTCTCACAGGCTATGAATCACATTATTCAGTAATCACTTAAGTTTCTAGAGGACAATTTATCCCATTTTTCAAAGAACCTGGTTAGTAATTGCTTCTTGAATTTTTACTTTTATACCACTTACTATGCGTTTGCCTTGTAACCGGAAAATCCTGAGTTTTCAACCCAGTGGGTAAGTACTGCCTATGAGTACCAAACTAAGGCGAAACAGCTGTAGAGTACTTCCTGTCGGTTTTCAGTGGTTCGCTAACTAATATCGATCCCTGATGAAATATGAAACAAATCGAATTCTTACAAACTAACTCTTGAAAATTAATCTGATGCTTGATAGTGACTGGCTGCAGGTCAAAAATGAGGAAAACTACTCTCCAGCGATGAAATTGGCTGGTGCCAGTCATTTTAAAATCAGCAATCGGTAGAGGTTAGAATTCATGGACTGGTCATTGAGTCCGGTTTACATAATAAAAAAGAGAGAAGCAAAATTATGGTAAGAGCTTTACTCTGGCCAGGGTGGAGCGAGTGAATCTATGTATCGTTTTTGAATGTAGAGGTCAGGTTTCAGATCTCAAACAGCTAGTGCTTCACCTATGTACAGATGGCGTATGTGAAATGCTACACAGAGTCCCTCAATATCGTACAAACGGACTTCAGATACACCATCTGTACCAGTCATGCAGATAGTTGCCAGGAGACACAATTCTATCATTCATGGAGAAGTCAAATGAGTTCATTTTATGCTAAACCTTGCGCTGACGATGTTGTCCAGAAGGACGAAGAAAGCTACGCAATTAAACCAACCAGCTCAGAGAACACAACTAATTGCAAATTTCATTATTGTTTGATTGTAGGAAAATAAACGTAAAAATGATACGTAAACATTACAGAAAAGTTCTGCTTATTCACACCGTCACTGCAAATGTCGTAATTATAGCTCATTAAGTTACGATCTCAATATCTTCATCTAGAACAACTGTTTTTACTTTGTATAATGAACCCATTCATGAGGGTTGTTGACCTAGAACACCTAATTACAATTCAAGGGTGTGAATTGATTTTGACCCACTTCTGATTTTTCTTAAGGTCATATTAAAAGGCACACGGCAACTCTTGTTTACAAAATATCAGTTTTTCTGAGTCGTATATACTTCACCGTTATATATAAAGTGATGCTTAAGTTATACACTCCAGATTATGATGCATGATAATCTCAATAGAATTATTAGCTGTTGTTAGAATTGCTTTGAGAGATTTCTTGAAAAAGAAACAACTAGTGAGAAATTTCCGTACAGAAAAGACAACCAGCCTTTCTTATTCATAACTTGAGTAATCATCTCAATGATCAAATGAAATATAAAAATTCGGAATTACAAACACAGTAAGAACTTGCCACTACACAAAATGAGTAACACTGCACTCAACAGTAATTGGGATATTATAATCCCTGGTCGAAAGGACTATGTTTCCACTTCAGTTACCCACAATATTAATTGAAATCTTAGGGATTCAGAAGTGCAAAATTCACGGTCTAAACACTCTGGAAACTACTTATTTCTAACTGTCTCCATAATTCGATAACTAAACGGTTAGGATAAGAATTGGAATATATATATATCATTAAATTCAGTGTAGAAGTTGGATTCTACCTATAGCAAAACCGTCAAAATTATAAGTAAAATGAAGTTGGAGAGCAAAAAAGAGAGAAACTGGGCAAACTGATATCTTTTACGCGATTTCATATCCAGAACGTATTTGTATACATAAGGTGACATGAATATGACTTTCAACAGTGGTTTGCAATGATTAGTTTTGTTTTTACGAGTTTGATTACAGACTGAAATCAGTTGGAGAACCATTGAAAACCAGGGAGTACTGGACAGCTGTTTCCTTCATCCTAGTTTCGGAATCATCGGCAGTACGCACCCACCGCCAGGGTTCGAACCCAGGACCTCCTGGTTACAAGTCAAGCTCGTATACCATTCAGACACTAGCACCCGACTCAATGACCAGCCCATGAATTCTAGCTTCTACTAATTCGTGATTTAGCACGACCACTAACCATAGTCACCTGTGAGAAATCCATCCTCACCTTTGACTGCATGGACCTTACTGGTCACGACTTCTCACTAGAACTCCAGGAATCTCCGTCCTGTAGCAAGTCACTGGCGAGAACCGGATGGTCCCGGGGTTTGAACCCTGGCGGTTGGTGTGTACTGTTGATGATTTCCAAACTAGGATGGAGGAAACAGCTGTCCAGTACTCTTTAGTTTTCAATGGTTCTCTAACTGATATCGATACGTCGTCAAACTCCTAAGAAAAATAAATACAATTGTTATTTAATTCCATATAATAACGAAGAAATGCAAAGGTGAAGACAATTTTCAACTTGAAATGAAATATAGGTGTAAGTATAGAAGGTGGGGTAGGCATTGAAGCGAAATTACATGGGATTAGGAAATAATTGTGTAACGTGTTGAATAATATTGAACGAAAACGTGCGTGAAGGAGATGAGTTTGAAACCATATTGAAATAGTACTTTTTATAACTTAAAATTAAACAATAATAATTGGAATGAGAAAACAAAATGCTGAAAAAGAGAACTATGGAGTCAAACTGAAATAGACTGGTCGTAAATGTAAAGGTTGTGCCAGTTTCTCTTGAACATGAAGCTCCGACTTTCAGGTGCCTAAGTCAAGGGCTTCTACAGTACAAAGAAGCCATTCCATTCACACCTGTCTTCTCCTTCGTCTTTACGTAGAATTAAATAATAACTGTATCTATATAAAATTAGTGCTTTGGTGGCACAGTGGTAAAATGCTCGCCAACCACGCAGCATGTGGTTCGAGGTTCGATCCCCTGCCGGTGCACTCCGAAACCTCGCTAGGTCCATAATAACACTGATAAAGAGGGAAGGTTGGGCACCACTGCTAGCAAAACTTCAAAGCTCTAGCTTGAAGCCCTATGTTCCACTAGGAACTTAAAGGTATACAATAGATACCCAATTGTTTGTCAAGTGGCTGAATGGTATACGAGCTTGCTTTGTAACCGGAAGGTCCTGGGTCTGAACCCCAGTGGGTGCGTACTACCGATGATTCCCAAACTAGGATGAAGCCGCTGGCTGTCCAGTACTCCCTGATTTTCATTGCTTCTCTAACTGATATCAATCCATGATCAACTCGTAAAAAAGGAACATTCCTGAGAATTGTAAATTTTTAGATAAAAACGTGTGCAGTGTAGAGAGCGTTAACTGGGTAAAGACTAGAACATAATTAAATAAGTGAACTGAGTAACGTAAACTAACTGATGCATTTGAGTAGAATTCGACTAAAGTTAAACGTGCATCAACAACAGTGGTAATAAGGGGTAGAAATTTAGTAGGGGATGGGGGGAGAAAATAATACAATTTAAAAACAAACACTATGAATCACGTATTTGGTATTATGATAGATCATGTCCATTGAAGATCTAATGACTGAATAAACTTCTTTTGTATGTAGAGTTCAGGATTTAACGTATGAACTGCCATTGCTTCTACAGTTTGAAGAAGTTTGATTCGTACTCTTTTAGCCAGATGCCCATGTATTCTGTAGATGACTTCGAAGTTGCTTCATGGATCTGCTTAGCGTCCAGATTTGATCAGGTATTCCAGGATATAGCTGCGTAGAGATCTTTTTCTCCTTTACAAAAGCATGAGGGTAAATGTCCATTTTATGTCCACCAGTGAGCTCTGTAGATAGAGGGATGATATTTCTCTCTGTGATTTGACTCGAAAATGATTCACTTAGTGATGCTTTATAAACCCCATTACTATTACTTGTATGTGGACTGAGCCGTCGCTTGTGACAGTTGGTTCCAATAGTGTTTTCATGAATGTATATCGAGTCATAAATTTCAAGCGTGATTGATAATGTGAAAATGATGTGTCCCTTAGATGCTCTGTTCAACAATATTGATGTAAAGGTAGGTGAAAGGACTGATCAGTATGTCAACTTCCATAGGTTCATGCTACTATAGTACAAAAAAAATCAGTTCAATGTCTTCACTACAGAAACAAAAGTATGTTTTCTGAGGACTGTGTAAAGTGCAGATAGTGCGGTTAAACCTCTACGCACAAAATGCCACTTAATATACAAGCATATTTATAAACAAGATACAGATGGATAGCTTGTACCTTAAAATGCGAGATTGTCCTTGATATCACAATACATCGGCTAGCAAAACTGTTAACCAGGTCCTCAAAAAACATCACTAACTGCACAGAAGATAAAAGATAATTCACTGACAATTATATTTTCTTGTGTAGCTAACGCTTATAAAGCACGCGAAGTTCATATGATTATGAACGCCAAATTTCTTCCGAAAAGTCATCCTGTATATTAAGATGCTTCACTGCAGTCTAGATCCAGTAAATGGATTAATATAGAATACACTGGAGGCTTGAACAACATCCAACCTTAATGAGGTAACCTCACCTAGATTACCAGCAGGTCCTAAGTCCGGAAAAGTGGAAACGTTGGGCGTGGAGTTAGAGACCCTATCCGGAAAAATCAATTCAGTCCCAACAGAAACCCAAAAGCAGTAAAGATATCAAAATGAACTAATTCTCCTCTGGAATCGGAAAGACAGGATGATAGGCACTGGTGTAAACCCTGGGAAAGCCTGTCAGCCAATGTAGCTTATTCCGATGATATTAAAAACAGACATGGGGACATAAATATCCACACAGTGTTTTAAGCTGAGGAGGCAGCTAATGTTTTTACAGAGATGAGAAGATACGGTCTAAAAGTGTTAAGAATTTGTGAGAGCAGGTGAAATGGATTCGGATTCTCCAAAGTATCGGCTGCAGAGTCATTAATCTACTCTGATCAACTAAATGACAACCATGAACACAAACAGGGAGTGCTTGTGCAGTGGGAACCAATTTCTTCTAGGATAATGTCAGGAAGATTAAACTCAGAATGCAGGAAAGTTGCATTTATCGATTGCTACGCGCCTACAAACAACTCAGATCCAGAGAAGAAGGAAGAATTCTACTAACAACTTCAAACATATGTGGACAAGACTCCAAATAAGGAAACAGGAATCTTAATGGGTGGCATGAATGCTACACTCAGAGTAAACAACCCAAGAAGAGAGCTGATATTTGGTGAGGAGGCTATCAGTAGAATGAATGACAATGAAGAGCTATTTGACTTCAATGATCTGATGAGTGGAGGCAGTGTGTACAGTCACAACATGGATTTCACCTGATGGACACACCAAAAACCAAACTGACTTCACCTCAATCTCAAAAAAGTGGAGCCGCAGTCTGATGAGAATCAAGTCAGGAAGGGAAACAGGTGGGGGCTCACACCATTATTTAGTGCAAGTACTCACCAGTATCAAGCTGGAAGCTTTCAAATCACGTAGAAGTAGACGACAATTTGAGTTTAGAATTCAAAAACTGAAGGATGAAACTACGAAGGAGACATTCACTGCAGCCAACACAGGATATTTGGAGACACTATGCAGCATCACCCAGGAAAGCTGTGTTTAGGAGCACTGGAACCCTCTAAAAGCGATGTAAGAGGAAATATGTATAACGGTTTTGGAAGAGAGAAGAGACAAGACAAAGAATCTGTCTCAACGGACACCTAGAAGTAAAAGGGGAGACACGAACAGTGAAACAGAAAATGAACTATCGCAAAGATGGAGGATAGAATGAGAAGCTGAGTTCAGCATATAATGCACGGAATACATAAGTGGGTAATAGTACCAAGAAAGACAAAGGAAGAATTCACGACACATTGGTACTTGAAGCAGAATATGCAGCAGGCTAAAGAGACCTTGGAACATTTTATCAAATAACCAGGTCGCTATCGGAGCAAAGATCAATACAAATGAAACCAATGAAAGATAGTCAGGAGAACCCAATTACTAAAGAGGAGGAATAAAGGCAATAATGGACTGTTCACTTCAAAAGACTTCTCAACACACCACCACCGAAAATTTGTCTAACAGTACCCATGATATAGATAGAAAAACTTTATTTTTAACTAATCACAATAATATTCATCAGAACACACAGTTATTTCAGTTCTGAGGAACCTCAAAAATTCATCTCCATGATAAGGTCGACACTAAGGTCTGTCTATAATATCAGTGGATCCATCTCAGAAAGCACCAATGTACTGAAATCTTCAAATCCCCTCTGTCGTTTTTAAGGTCAACCAAAACAAGAAAAATAGTTCAGCGGAGGTTCTCTTTTCGGCGAATTCATTCACCTAGCTGTACAGTCACAATTGTAGGTAATTCATTTCTGCATGTGTGAGCCAATTAGGTTTATCCAGGAGGAATAAAATTTAGTTTTAGTTATTTTTAAGGCACCAAAACATTTCAAAAAATGTGATATATAATCAGCATTGTAACCAGTAGGTGAAGGACGAGGATTAATCAGTTTAGAATAGGGTTATGTATTATGATAAACGTCCAGGGAAAATTGGATACTATTGAGAAGGCATGGGAATAAGTACCAAAACAAACTATGCAGTTGGTTAGGTTAGGAAAATGATGACATTAAATGTCACACGAAAAACGCACAAAACAGTGTCAATAACAAAACATAAATAAAACTTAAACTTGAATTTATACCCAAGGTACAAGAAGGCGATGGAGAAGCTTCTTCTGTATATGCTGTAGATCGAAATGATCACCATGATAATCGAATCCAGAAGGTTAAAACAGACAATGCTGAAGTTACCGAAAACATCTTGAGGAATTATTTTCTACACTGTTGGCTGAAGTCTATGCCCATGGATTCACGACATTTTGAACATCTGTTTAACACATCGACTCAATTGGTTGGCTGTAGTGCTATATTGCTAGTTTAATGGACGTTATAAATCATGGCATATTGTCCCCTTACTCAGTGGTTTCATAATGATATATCATCCGGATGACCTCAAGATCCTGGATACAATCTCTGCCGTAGTGGTTGTGGACATTGAAGAATCTGCAGTCGAGGGGAAGGACTGTTTAGTGACCCCTGATTCTCCACCTAGTTTCCATGATTGATGGAAACTACTTTTGAATATTCACTTTCTATGAAAGTCACAGGGATTCTAGTGCATTGAAACAATGAAATAATGACTTCAACCTGATGATAACTGGTATCAGTGATAAATATTAGTTTATATTTTAAAATTGCTTTCTACTGATTCTTGTTATTTTCACTCTCCAATGAAGTAGATTGGAACAAGTGTTAATTAAGAAAAATACACAACTAATAGACAACATAAGTGTCTACTCTACTGAAATCTTTTAATGACCCACTCTAAACTGAATTACAAGTAAGCCTGAGGACGTGCCAGAATTTACAAAGTTCAAGAGAGCTGTCTATACCACTCTCAATATTTCTCAATGGCTATATAAACCATGAGATTTAAAAGTTTAGGATACAATAATCTTCGGATGTTTGCAATGCGAACGGGTGTATTTATTTTCTTCTGTCTGTTGTCCGTTAAATCCATCTTATCTCTACCTAACTGTATTGTTCCCGACTCGGAATCGGTATGCCATCATAGATGTTAGAAGTTAACAAAGTGTAATTTTTACTTCTTCAGAGAAATGGCGTATACGCACAAAATATTTCTAAAAGATACGTAGGGAACAAACATTTAAAATTTGTTCTTTTATATGACAAAACACTTCAAGAAAGTAGTGCATACACAAAAATAAAGGTAAGTATGTATTCTAAGATATATGTGTTCCAAAGTGTACCTCATTTATCTGAACAAGTAGTAGACACAGGCGCATATTCTTTATAATTGACATAAACTTTACAAGTTTTTCCACAAATAAATTCATCTGTCCTTAGTTCAGACTGCATCGATGGCACAGCAGTGAAATGCTCGCCAACCACGCAGCATGTGGTTCGGGGTTCAACCCTCGGCCGACGCACTCCCTTACCTCTATGAGCCAGTAATAAGACTGGTAAAGAGGAAAGGTTGGGCATGAGGCTAGCAACCCCATCTCGTAAAAAATAAACACCAGTGCTAGTGAAACTTCAAGCCCCTAGCCGGAAGCCGTATGTTCCACTGGAAACCTAAAGGAATAAACAAAATCATATTATTGTACAAGATGAATGATATTTAGCTGTTAAGTATTCATAGAACATAAAGCGGAGTGTTAACCTTCTGGAGCTACAGTGGCTGTCATTGATCAATGGCATTTTAATATAAAATATACAGTCATTCTCCATTATGGATCTCTACCACAGTGCCCAAGTTTTATACTTATATCAATACAGTCATTCTGTTTACAAGAAAGAATGATGCTATTCAGATGATATAATCCATGTCATAGTGAACACATTTTTCTAAGCCAGATGAACTATATTGAATGAGTTTTGTTCTCTGAGCTGGTTGATTTAACTGCTAAGCTTTAGTCGTCCTTCTAGACAACATGTAAGAATTGCGCTGAGTATGATGTCTAGAAGAACTACGAAAGCTTCTCAATTAAATCAACCAATTCAGAGAACACAACTAATTCAATTTCATCCAACTGAGCTACAAATCTTCTCCATTATTTCCTGATTAACTATGTCTAGGTGCCATGCGTAATTTTCCCTTCTTAACCATCTTATTTTATCAGTTTATGTTATCCTTTAAAGCCTACAAACACTTATTGTCACTTATTTTACAATCCCTATTATAACTGTCAACAGACTGCACTTGAAGCCGCCATTAAACACTGGGAGAAGGCGTTAATTGTTGCGTCAAAGACAACAGAAAATATATTAGTACAAAGGTAATTAAAAGCATAGTGGAATTTATATACACTTTTTTCTTCGTCTTAATTGCATGATTTATTTATTCATGTAGAAGTATCTTTTTCCCTCCACTGGTTGTTTTCTAAGTAAGGAAACTCTATCAACAAACCAGAAGTTCTCCTCTTATTCAAGTAATGAACAGTGAGCAGTTCACTTTCCTCAAGAGACTTATTTTACAATTCATTTAATCAGTACATCCTAGGAAGTGTTTCTAAGGAAGTAGTTCTATGTATTCACGTGTATTAATTTAAGAAAATAGGAGATGTATTTCATTTGACAATAAATCCCGTAAAATATCACAGCTACAATTGACCATAATGACAATACAACTACTGGACTTACAATAAGTTAATTTTCCACTTAAAATACCCTGTCTACAAATAAATAAACGCCAGCGTCTGGTTAATGATTTCAGTGTCGTGAGTTTAGAACTCTGTCCAAAATATATATTTAAGTTTAGATTTTATGCGGTTATTTTTTAAAAGAAAACTTCAGTTTTAACATAGCCATTCAGAATGAACAACAGGCAATTCGTCATCACATTACATTTATTCCCCCTGGTTTATTTCCACAGAACGCTACATTTAAAAAGTATTCTTCCCCTTTATTAACACTGAATGCTCCAGGAAAGAAATTACTTACTTCACATTGGAGTCAACACTGAAAATGCTTCCTAGTAGTATAATGAAACCTTCTCATTTAAATCACACTCAGCTCAAATAACTCACACACGCACACATACACTACAAGTTTTCCTCAGTTCTTCATTGATATCTATTGGCTACTTTATTTGGAATATGGTGTTAATTTCTAATTTATAACAGTTAGTTATCCAGTGCTTTTGTATGCATGGGTGAGTGTTTGACTGAGAAGAATTCATGAACTTTTGTGTAATTCATTCATCATTTCTCTTTTATATATTCAGTACAGCCTAAAGCCTAGTTCTATATTTACACTAATTTGTGAGTGTGGTACAGTGGTAAGACACTCATCAACCACACACACACGTGGTCTAGGGTTCGATTCCCGGCCGACACATTGCTAAATCTCTCTCTGTTAACCGATAGTAATCCCAGTAAATAGGTAAGTTTGGATGTGAGACTTGCAACGTCACCTCGGGAAAAAATTAACACCAGTGTTACTGGAACTGCAGAGTTCAAAACTGGGAGCTCTATGTGTTCTACCTGGAACGGAGAGGAATAAAATAAATCAGTAAATCAAATTTAAACTTTTGTTAATTTTGATTTTTACTAATTTTTTTTCTGCATTACAGGGAATGTACATCTGGACCAATTACACTTTCTATACTTGAAAATATTCTGTACTGTAAAACATTGTGTAAAAAAGATACTATGTGCAAACATATGAGAATTCCAGATGAATACTTAGGCGTAAGTCATCATATTGTGAATGAAATAATTATAATTAGTGATGTTTATAATATGAGACATTTTGAAATTATTATCATCTGAGCAGATAAAAAATTGACAACCTACTGAAGAAATAAAATCTCGTTCTTAAGCGTTATTTCTCAGAGTAGTAAGGAAGTGATGGGAGGCGTCATTATTTTTTATACATGGCAGTGACTTGCAGTAATAAACACAAGAACACCTAGATGAATCACTATCAGCGGAACTGGTTAGTCTTAGTGTGGATGTATAATAAAGTGAAGTTTGCTCTTGTATCACAATAACCACAAACCTACTTATTGTGTACATTACAAAACTGAAGGTTGGTGAAACTAAATCATCTCTGGCAAAGGTTAAAGAAAACAGAAAAATCTGCAGGATAAAGTGTCACCGTTTCATTAATTGTTGATTTATTCTGACATTCACAGAAAATACCCATTAAAACATAAATAGAGAAACAACAAAGTTCAGTGAAGAATCTCTTGTCGACTGCGAATTCATTCGCTTAGTTGCACAATCGCATTTATATAATTGTTTTGTGTGTGTGCTTGTAAATTGTGATTGTTAAACAAAAACTAGTTAGGGCTATCGCTTACGTCATCAAAATGTCTCATCAAGATGTGATGATTAGTGAAAATTTTAAATAGGGGAGGGCGAAAACTGATAAGTACTGGCAATAGTTTCTTGATATGAAATAGGATGTTAATGTAGACAATTGTTCAAAATAAGTTATGTAATAGGTAGAAAGACTAAATTAAATGTTGGTTATGGAAAAGACGTTACTAAAAGTAATGAAAAAAATTCAAAAAAGCATTAATAACAAAGTAGTAGAACTTGAAATTATACCCAAGTTAGAGAGGGGGGGTGGAGAAGTTTCTTCTGTATACATAAATTAAGGTTTTTTATCCGGATTGCTAAAGTCTCAGCAATTCAAAGTATACGGAAGCTTACCGTTTTCTAGGGGGATCGGCTTTTTTCTGATCTTGTGGATGACTTTGAATGAATTATCCGTGCATATTGTGTGACTTACAAGCAAAAACCGATAAACTGGTCGAAGAAGCAGAAAAGACAGGACTCCAGGTGAACATAGACAAGACGGAGGTTATGAAAATAACCAACCAACAACAACAACAGCAACAGCAATATCCAGCGCCAATCACTATCAACAGGAGGGATTTGATGAAAGAGTTTACTTCATTCACTTATCTAGGGAGAACTGTCTCAACTACAGGAGGAACGGACGAGGATGTCGAATCGAGAATCGGGAAGGCAAGGAACACATTCATCAACCTGAAACCAATCTGGAAATCTTCGTCACTCAGCCTGCATCAACAACAAAATGATTCGGATTTTCAATACAAACGTCAAGTCAGTCAGTTCTTCTATGTGGATCAGAAACTTGGCGGGTCACAAAGAATATTTCCAACAGCCTGTTGCAGACCTTTATCAACAACTGTCTTCGTTCTATACTGAAGATTAGATGGCCGGAAAGGACCACCAACAAGAAACTATGGGAACAAACAAAACAAGCTCAACGAATATGCAGGAGAAAGTGGAGATGGATTGGACACTCGCTGAGGAGACCACTGGGTGACATCGCGCGTCAGGCCAACGCTCGAGTGGAACCCGAAAGGGAAGCGGCGAGTGGGACGTCTAAGGGTGACGTGGAGGAGATCGTGTGAAGAGAAGCTGAAGCAATAGGGACTAAAATGGATGCAGGTGAAAAGTACAGCAGAAGACAGAAGCAAGTGGAGAAGTGTAGTTGAGGCCCTATTTTCCACTAGGAACCCAAGGGTGCAATAACAATATAATAATAATATTGCGTGACCGGTGTTGTATATGCGTTCAATTATAGCACTCTTTATTGACCCATTGTTACGTTTTCGTAGCCAAGCAGGATTAATTTTCTTTGACTCTTTTGGATAAAACATGCTTCAAATGGCCTATATATCTCACTCTACACGAGCAAGTAAATTGGTAGGTACACATAGAAGTGGTCAAATGTGATAGTTTATCTTTGGAGTTGTTGAAAAACAGTGAGAGACTTGAGAATATCAATCGTAATTTAGCACAAGACAATGTTTTTCTCAGGACATTCTTCTCTTTAGGAAGTCGTCCAGAAGGTCGCCTTTGAACGCCACAATCATGTTTAGCATCTTCTTCTGCACAGAAACGAGTTTTCTTTATTGATTTTCGGCTGTATGCGTTTATCCATAAAGCGTGGTGGATGGCCATTCTCAATTAGCGTCTTCCTCAAAAGAGTGTTACCTTCTTCTACTGATTCGGATTCTAATCGCAAGAGATATTTTCAGGTTCTCCTTGCGACTGATGGGTACCCGATTGTCAAAGTTTGTCAGCTAACCGTTACACTTAGGCTCTCGATATTCATTTTGGACACTTGTCTCCATTAACATCCTATTTCATATCACGCAACCATTGCCAGTACTTATCAATCTTCACCCTCCCCTAGTTACAATTTTCATTATTCATCACATTTTAGAGACATTTTGATGACGTAAACAATAAACCTAACTAGTTTTTGTTTGACAATCCCAATGTACACGCACACACACACGAAATAATTATGTATAAGTCCATCGACAAGAGACTCTTCACTTTACTTTGTAGTTCTTATTCGTGACACCTGAAGAAACGGATGTAAAAATGCTATCTCTCTAGATGAAAAACGATGTCCCTCTATAATAATTTTAGTTCTAGAAATGAAGATGAAGATTTCTAGTTCACGCAGACAACACTGATGGAACTGTGTTCTCAGGGCTGATTGGTTTTATTCTGCGGCTGAAGATGATGTCTTGAAAGCCAATGAAAGCACCGCAAAAATACTGCTCAGCTTAAAGAACACAGTCAAACTCAATTTGTTCCTAAGTTGACGTGTATTAAGGTAATAATACATGGAGATGATTTCAGCAGTGAGTGACGATCACATTGTCTTGCCTAAATTCTGTGCAGCTGTTGAGTGTCCTTACTCAAGCCACTGGCTAACTTGCTGGCGATGAGATGTTGTTGGACACACAAACATGTACCTACTGCCAATCAGCTAGTGATGACAGTGTACTCCTAATGGAACATTACCAGTTTTATACATCTGAGTTTTGAAGTTCCAGTAGCGGTGGAGTTACGTATGATGATGTGGAGTTGTGAGCGCTACACCCGATCATCCCTGTTTTTCTCAGCGTAGGACCTACTAGTAAACTAGTCGAGAAAAGAAACAAGCAGTAATTGTGGTAAACCAGGGAAGAGAAACTAATAACCAACAAAAATACTTAAAAGGAAATGAAGATGAAATGGTTATCCGCTGAAGAGACATTCATGTGACATCACTCTTCATGCCGGCCCTTGAATGAAACCGGATAGATAGCAGCGGGTTGGATGTCAGACAGTGATATGTACAAGATCATGGGAGGAAGAAATGAATGCATTTAGTGCGTGCAGTTGTGCAGCCAGCTGAGAGTGATGTCTAAGAGCCGACTGAGACGAAAACGTGCTGCTTAAGCGACATGTCCCACTCGGAATGAAATAAATGAATCATAGATTCATGATTTCCTATACCAGTATCTGTAACTGTAAGGAAAGCACTTACAGAAAATTATTTTACTTAAGAGTGTTTTCCTACTATGTTAAAATCTTTTAACAAAGTTACTATTTACAAACTAGTTATGAATATCCACTTTGATGACTGCTGATCGACATATTTTATTGCAAACATTTACTTATCTCCTAAGCGTAGATATATTGGGTTATGAAACAATGTGGTTTCCAGTCTGACAGTCTTTGAAATGAAGCGTTTACCAACATTCCAGTCATATGACTCTACAATGACTTAACGTTAGACAACCTACGACTTACTCACCTGTGAATGTAAAGACGTCTACTTTGTTTAATTCGCAGTTTACCATGAATGACAGACACAGTAATGCATACTTGGCTGAGAGAATTCAGTCGTCAATAACACCAAGGAGTAGACGGATGACGTTGGTTATTAATTAGTGCCCAGTATATCGTCTACTCTGTGTTTGTCCAACTTTTTTGATAGAAACGTGTTTTTGTTTTATGCTGCTATGCTTATGTATATAACATGGAAGATATCTTCTTGTTACCTTGATGTTACATATCACAGCTATGTTGAAATATTTTTCAGTCATGCTATGAACAAGTTGGCAGTGAAAAAATAGTAAAATATAGTGCAGGAAAAGGTCTACAGTATAACGAAATGCTGTTACTAGTCAGTATGAGAAACACGGGAACATGCGGTCAGGATGTACTGGCTTGGGCAACGTTCTGTGATAAAGTTCCAGTGAGTGGAAGGTAAGCTGTTTGACTTGTTTAGTTAGCGTAACGCTAACTTAATACAATATGTGATTTTTGCTGAACTCATATGATAATAGTAATAAGAGAAGGTACAAATTAACCGAATACGATTTAGCTAAGTTTATTTAGAAACAGTCTATTTTATTGGCATATGCTAATTTCAGATTCTGTTTTATTCCACCATAATACTATCTTGAAGTCTGTATACTGAAATCATTCATGAATATATGGACTTGTCCATACGCAAATACACAATCTGGCATAGCACTGCCCTACCTGATAGCTTTGAGTATA
Organism: Trichobilharzia szidati; assembly: GCA_944472155.2. NCBI lineage: Eukaryota > Metazoa > Platyhelminthes > Trematoda > Strigeidida > Schistosomatidae > Trichobilharzia > Trichobilharzia szidati. The sequence continues at coordinate 112,125,418 of OX235274.1, read as the reverse complement.
GGATTTCCTAATGAAACGGATTTACAACAATTCTTATTTACTGAAGCCAGCAAACATGACTTCAAAGCCTCAGTATTCCTGGAGCTGACAAAAATGAGAACACACACACACAGACCACCTAACTTTGAACCTGTCAGATTTTCGTGCAGTACTCAAATGTCAGTCAAATGGCGTGATTCCACTGCTTAGGTTTTCATCCTCACAATATTACGAAGCTGAAAGACAGAAAGTGGTCATAGTCTTCTACATAATTAGAATAACATTGTTATTCTGGACAGTGTTTATATGATGTACAGAAATTTCAGTGGATATTATTGCATAATATTTTCTCCTTATCCAGCGTCTTCAAGAAATGTAGTAATTGACATTAGATCATGCGATAGAATTTTGTGTTACGTGAGGCACGAATCAAGAAGTTATGATATTTCCTCTTTGTCTCTATAAAAGTACGAATTTGATTGAAAGCTAATTACTAAAAGTGCATCTTAATACCCGGAAGCATAACTGAATAATCGGATACTGCAGGTAGTTAATTATACAGTGGCAGTTTGTACTAAACATTTTGGGAACAAAAATCTCATCACATCCAAAGAAGCTTAAACAATCTCACCAAAAATCTCACCAAAAGAGGTCAGATCACAAAACAAGACCAGTGGAGAATGAAATCCAGTGGACCAGTCCTACTCCGATTCTACAGCAGACCCATAATACACAAACCGAATATCCCGATACGACCAATTGAATCACTCCCAGGAACTCCAACATATAATTTATCCAAAGAATTATACAGAGAACTGAAACATTTAACGGATACCTGCGATCAATCAAACACTTCTGCTATCAAATCTCTAGAGAAAATCAGAGGCATCCAAATAGATGACCAGGAAATAATGATATCCTTCGACGTCACAGCATTATATACCTCAAATGGACAGAAACTAGCAAAAGAGACCATGGAGCAATTACTCAATAACGAAGAAAACCTCCCAACAACAATCAAAAAAGCAACACACAAGTTGGATGGAATGCATAAACCTGTGCCTAACAGAGTACTTCCAATTCAACGGCCAAATATATGAACAAGTCAAAGGAACACCCATAGGATCGTCACTATCAGATTTGCTTGCAGAAGCAGTGATGCAAAGGCTCGAAAACATAATCCTTCCAAAGATCAAACCCAAAATTTGGATACGTTACGTAGAGGACACATTTGTAATAATCAAAGGAAACGAGTTAGATAAAACTCACAACTTAATAAGACCGTCTTCAACGACATCAAATTCATAAGAGAAGAGGAATCCGAGAACAAAATCCCATGTTTGGACGTCTTAGTCAAGCGAACAACCATAGGGGAATTAGAAACTCAAGTTTAAAGAGAATCAACTCACACAGACCAAATACTGAATTACAACAGCAAAAATCCAATAACACACAAAAGGAAGTGTATACAAACACTATTCAAGAGAGCCAACTAGGACTCATTGCAGCACTCCCACCTTAAAGAAAATTGAAGAAAGATATCTCATGGACGTCTTCTGAAAGAATGGATATCCACGGAATTTCATCAAAAGACATATATCCCAAGCCAACCTAACGAATCAAAGATCCCTCAGGAAATCACAAAGAAAATCGCCATACCATATATAAAGGACATCTCAGAAATCACTGCAAGACTCTTCAAACCTTTAGGAATTGATGTCGTATACAAACCAACAAAATCACTTCACTCAGCTGGCTCTATGTGAACCAAAAGACTCAACAACGAAAGAAGATAAAACCAACATCATCTACAAAATAAATTGTAACAACTGCGAAAAACACTACATTGGCAAAAGTGGACGTCCCCTTCGTCTTCGTATCCATGATCATAGACTAGCCGTCAAAAGACATGATATCCACTCCCTCATATCACTACATACAGGCAACTACGGACATCAATTCGACTGGGACAACCAGCGTTCAAATATTAGACAGAGGAAACACCAAGAATGCTAGAGAATTTTTAGAAGGCTGCCTGGTATTCCATTGAGTCGTCAATCAATAGACACATCAAGATAGACAAAATTTACCAATCGATAAAATGTTAAACTTCAGGCCAAGGAGACAATCATTACCATTAAAAGTAGCCTAGAGGGTGTGAAAACACACAAAGACAAACAATCAGGTTCAAGATCACCAGGATAGATGACTAATAAACTAGTGGAGAAATCTAAAAGCTCACTTCACACTGAAGTATACGCTGAAGATGTTGCCTAGAAGGGCAATGGAAGCTTCGCAAATAAACTATCCAGCTCAGAGAACACAACTACATCAAAAAGATATCTCGTGTTTTGGGATACGTTGCTACCCACGATTTTTTCTCCTCATTTTAGTAGAAATTTGTGAATAGCAGGTTGTAAATAGTTTAAATACTTGTGACAGTAAAAAATATACCACTAGAGACCATATTTTAATAGACTGATACAAAGTGAACGACAGAAATTTTATGCAATATAATGATGGCGGTCTTTGAAAGCCCGAACTTTAACCATGCAGCCAAACAGTGTATAATTCTCATGTCATTGTGTAATGAATTCATGGCATTATTTGGGTTGTTAAACTGACTAGACGAAGGTTTCAGAGAAGTAGATACTCCAAAGTAAGTTTAATCAGTGGTCAAAATTCGCTAATAGCATTACCATCAATAGATTTCGTTGACGTGTTGAATAGGTCTTCAGAATGTCATCAACCAATTCGTACAAAATTGGTTTCTGAGATGTTTTGAGCACCTACAACACTTTTTGTTATAAACTACTCTCTTTGATATTCGTTTTTGTTGTCATCCTGACTTACTTTGAAAATAACTTCTATATTTGCGTTCCCTGAAATATATCTACTGATATTCTATACACAGACACCCCTGCGTCGACACACCGTAGAAGCGAATTTTTGAGTTTCTTCACAACTGGAATAACTATATATCCTAAGAACTTTGATTGTGTAACATCAGAATAATTGAACACGTATCTTTCTGGACAAGTAGGAAAGATGGTTTCTTTGGTAACGGACTTTAGGCTTTGGTTTAGTTTCATTATGACATCATCTGTTCTTTTCTTTGTAACCGTATTCAAGTAGTTCTCGAATGATGTTCTTTCATCTTCAGATAACTCCTAGAGAACGGGGGAGTTTTTTGAGATATTCTGCTCCATTCCGGGTAGTCTTGATCGAACTGCATCGATGTGATTCAGAATGTGTCGTCTCAGTGCACGTGAGTTAGGGGGCATGTGATCTCGTCTGAGATGGTTCCAGAACACTTTGGGATATTCATGTTTCTCAAGGCAATTCTTCAAGAAGAAAATCTTTGCATTCCCTCCAGCAAGCTATGGGGAAGGAAAAACGTAGAAACTTGTTCAGTTCCTTTACCGTAGAACGGTCCTTGCTTCTCTTCAAATCACCGAACATACACATTGGATCATAGGAATTATTAAAAAGATGGTTGCAGCGAAGAAAAAATCTTTTCGACGAAGTCATCAACTAGGCTGTACATTCGTGTATTTATATCAGATGTGTGAGAAAGTTCCAGAATTATTTCCGGTCAAAAGCAAAATTGATAAAATTATCAACTGTAAAAACAGAAGATAGGTAGTGACACTATTCAAAAAATATTACAGGTCAAAGGTTAAATTAAAAATTACAATGTGTAATAATCAGGAAGATCGGGTAGAAAAGACGAAATAGGATTATAATTACTGGAAAACTCGTCAGTTTGTATAATTATGGGTTAAGGACGTAGTATTAACGAAATGGGTAGGAGGTTTGTCATCCATTATCCCTCCACTCTCTGTACTGGTGTGTGTGGTGAGGCTACTGTGATTTATGAACATCTTGCACGAAACAGTGATGCATCCAGTTGTATAATGCATTCGACGATTCTATGAAAATGTATTAGATCAGTCAATCGTTTTCATTGTCTGCTTCATCATTAGACAGAATATCCTGCTGTCTTACTTTCCCAATTCATCAACGATAACAATTTGAAGGTTTAACTGGAACGGAATTCGATTGTAATTAGTTATTCAAGTCCCCATTATTTTTTTAAAATATTATTTGATCGTATTATCTATGTTTATGCTTTAATGTTTTGCCCTATATTTTCAATTTTAGTTGACATTATATTTTAACCTAGTGATTTTGGCTTTTCAAACAAAGGGTACATATCCATATTTTTCTTGAAATTCGCATTTAGGCCTTTTACTAGTATAGTGAACTATTGCTATGACGAAGAAACGATTAAAAGTGAAGATATCGAAAACATAATTGCCACGTCTAAACATGAAATAGCACATGCACTTGTAAGTTACAATTATATTGGCTGAATGTTTCGCGTTTGCTAAATTATCGTGACAGAATATTGAAATGAAATATGGCACCTGTAAGGGGGCAAAGTTTATGTGCATATTTTATATTTTAGTGTTTCCTTTAGTTCCTAGAGGAGCATAGGGCTTCAGCCTCAAGTCTCCATTGCGTTCGGTTCTCTGCCAAAGTTTTCATCTGGCTCCACGTCTACCCACATGCTTTTATCTCCTCTTCACATGACCTCCTCCATGTCGCCCTCACACTGACGACCAACTCACCGCTTCCCATTCGGATTCCACTCGAACGATGGCCTGGAATGTGATGTCACTCATTTGATGGTTTGCTTTCTCAGAGTATGACCAATCCACCTCCATTTCTTCCTGCTTATTTGTTGCACAATCAGTTCCTGGTTCCATTTCCCCACGTAGACTTTTCTTTTGTCACAAGGAGACTCATCGTGCTGAATTTTCTGTGGTAACTTTGTTCACAGGGTGGGGTTGCTAGCCTCATGCCTGAGGAGTTGTTACAATAATATAAAGTTTACAGAGGAGCGACTTTTTGGGTTGCTCCCCTTAGCATCAGGAAAACAAGGAATAAAGCAATCAGGACAATACCAGCAAAAGGATAAAAAATTTACAACAGGAAGGGAAGTGACAACAACAATAAGAAAACCGTAGCAGTAGTATCACTGTCAAAAAAACAGTTAACGAAAATGATATCAAAACCACAGACTCACTGGCTTGGGTCAAAATGACTATGTAAGTTCAACAATGTATACAATTATAGATATTAGATAGTGTTAAACAGTCACAATATGCCAAACAGATAGTTACAGGTATTATCAGTCAACAAGATTATATCCACAGATTCAGTGTTCGAAAGTCAAATAATTACAATAAATTCCACAACTTATTGGCAAGAAACGCCAGAGAAATAAGAGTTTTATGAAACTGAGCAAATGTAGCGTACTAATCGAAAAGCGCGTCAAGGTCGTTTTCCATGTGTATATTAAAACGGATAAATAAAATCTTTTCGAACAGCCACAATTATTCACCAGCAGGAAATAGAGTGTTTCAATAGTTTAGGAATCTTGGAATTTTCCAAATACACTAAAGAATCTAAGCAGTCTAACTTATTCACACGAAGCTTGTAACTGCTGTCAGTCCCCAGAATAATCGTTCATAGTGCGCTGCATGAGGTTTATTTCGAGGAAATTTCATTTGATTATTTATTGTTTTGTTTGTTGAAAATAAACAAGCTGGTGGTATAGGTGTTTAAGGTGAGCAGGCTTATACAATATACAGTCTGCTGAACATTTTGGATTACGTTTAGTATGTGGTCAACCCGTGTCCAGTGTTGGATGATGCTGCAAAACTGGTCTTGGCAGATTAACTTAACTGTACGTGAGATGTTAGATATGAAATAAGGATACTTATTGACCTTCAAGTTAGATTCCTGGGCGTATGTAAACTTTGGCATGGAAAAATACTCTGAGTGTTCAACTTTCATGATAATTTGATGGTATAATTAGCTTCATAAAAAGCAAACCATGTGAGTTTCAGACGTGGTCGTTAAATTAACATTTTTTAATAAAGCACATTCGTATTCACGCTAAATGACTGGTTGATTTCCTGACCAAAAGCTGATGTTTTTGCTTGTGAATTAAGGGTTTTTCTTTGATAGTATATTTCTCTGAAATGCATGAGTATATAGTACATAGACTGATACCGGCTGGCCCCGAAATACTCAGTTATATCGGTGATGGGTGGAATGTTGCTGCCAAGGTGTAAGCGAAAGAGACGCTTTCTTCTGGGTTCCTACCAAAGACAGTGGTTGCTGCTTGTTGTTTATGGTCAGGCAACTTCATTGCTTCAATCTTTTTCAAGATCATTTGAAGTCTTATCTTCACTGCCTCTTCTGAAAAATTCGTGGCTGAATTTCGCATTTATGTAACTGAGTTTGTACAGCAAAAGATGTAATCATCCGCGTGATCCAAATCTTCCAGGATCATCTCATCTACCTAACATACGCCCATCTTCTCAGTCACATGGTGTCTACACGATCCAGTCCACCACAATTAGGCAGCCTTGTCCTAATTCTTTCTTACCTTTAATCCCTTCGGTATGCTTTATCTTGTGAACTAATTGACAGACGGCATCATAATACAACTATTTAGTCAGGTTTATGACTGTTTTTGTAGCAGAATTAGTAGTAATAAATCAGTTGCCGAATTACTTCATGATCGACCCTGTAGAAAGTATTTTCAAAGTCGATTAAGCTAAGGTAGAGATTTGATTAACATCCTAGTCCCTGCTTGAAGAAGATGCATCACAGTGCAATTTTCCTGGAGGTGGCTATTTTTCCTTAATATGTCTTGTTACAGACGGAAATTTCTATCTGAGGTTTCTGTTAGTCTTTCTAGGATGCGGCTCAGCAATTCGCTTCGAATGGACGAAAGTACTGTTTAGTGATTTAGCCTGGAGTATCCTTACATTGGTAGTTTCACAAAGTGGTCTTTCTTTCAAACCTTAAAATTTTGATCAACCATGCAATTTAATGAGCAGCTTATCTCATTTTTTCACAAGGGATTTCATCCAGGTATTTACGAAAGGCTACCAGATTTGAATCCAGAATTTAGATTAAATTCTAAGTAAGTTTTCAAACAGTTCTTTTTTGTAGCATATTACTTTCTTTAAACTTTATTCCTTTGCTTTCCCAGTGGAACATAGGGCTTCAAGCGTTGAACTCAGAAGTTTCAGTAACACTGGTGTTACTTTTCTAACAGTGGGAGGTTACAAGCTTCACATCCAACTTTCTCTCTTTACCGTGCTTACTGCCAGTTAAGCGAGATTTAGCAGTGCGTTGGCTGGGTATAGAGCCTCGGATCACGCGTGTGATCAGTGAGTGTTCTTCCACCGAACCAACAACACATACAGAGCATGAAGCGTACACTCTTATAAATAACCATTTAGGTGTTTCCGTCTATTCTCGAAATCCTTTTCTGGGAATAATTTGTTCAATTTCATTCTTAGATTACAGGGTCAGTTTTGTTTGCTATAATTACTGGAAAATCAGTAGATAAAGGTGAAAAAAACAGTATAAGCTGGAAATTCAGTGAAGCAATATTATTAAAACTTAGGGAAACTTAACTTTTTTCTCCTAGTGATTTCTTGAGCAGTCAAATTCAAAGAATATTCAGAGGAAAAGAAACTAATATCAAGTGAATTGTTTTCTTCAGAAGTTTTGTAGGAAGTAAAGTCACCAAAATTATTTACAAATTATCCTTCAATACTTCCAAACAAATATCTAGACATCAAGCAAGCTTCAGAAAGACATCATATAGATGCTAAGTAAAATAAATGCGATTTATGCTGGCTGTGAAACTATAGCTTGAATTCCAATGTTTCTATGTTTCCAAATATGATGTCGGCTAAGGTACATACGGTGGCAGAGATAAATTTGACGGTTGTCATTGCAGAGTGATAAGTAAACTCATTTCCGCTGAGTCCGAGTAAGTTTCTTGTATATTTTAAAAGTAGTTAGGAGGGGACATTAAACTCCTGATGATCTGGAAATTGATGAAAACTACAGTTTCAATAAGGTGGAATAATTTAATTCCCTTCTCTAATTTAATGACAGTACTTTTAGATCCAGGAATTAAGCATAATATGAACTGATTTTAGTGACTAACTAGAATGCACTCATATCTGTTTCCGGATCTGTAGTACACTCCTTCTACTATCAGCTGTCTAACTTGCATTTGGCCTTACAATAATTCAACATAATATTCAGGTTAGTCGAGCATATTGGAAGGACTCTGTGGTATGCGAATGCGTCAGCGGAAATTTTATGGTGAATTCACCTACACAATTATCAATCCCTTTTCACATTAGTCAAGATTAATTCGGCATTTATTTATTTATTTACTTATTTGCAGCCCAAGACCGGTTCAAAAAGTCACACGAAGTTGGTTGTCAGCCAGAGGTCGGTTCAACGTGCAGAAAACAATACTCAGGCTACCAAATATGCTTGTGAGTGTGTAAAGAACATTTTGTAATTAGCAACATCTGAAGTTTTAAAAAATACGTGACGGACCAAGATATGATATAACTTCATTTCGATCTTTCGTTCCACAGACTCAATTTTGTCTAGATGGAGAATTCGTTGTAGACTTTCTGAAAGACTGCAAAAATGACAATGCCAATAGGCATACATGTGCCCAAAAACGTTTTGCGTCTTAGGAAGCGCGTAGACATATGCTTACGTAAATGTTTTTACATATGAAGTTGAAAATTCAAATATGGTGAAGTCTTTAAGGGAACACACAAACAATTGCCAATTATTTGTTATATTCATTATAGAGAAAACTAATTTGGTTAAGAAAATTCAAAAGTGACACAGAAAATCATAGAAAAATCAGTTGTTTAATATGATAATTTGAAACATGATCATTAAAGATCACTAATTGACTTCTGTGCGTCGGTGGCACAGCGGTTAGGACTCTCACCGACTATGCACATGATCCGGGGTTCGATCCCCTGCTGACGCACACCTGATATCAATGGTCGGCCTGCAAAATTTGGGCTACCGATATCACATGCTGAAAATTCCATACTTGTACCAAAAAATACGGTGTGGAATCAATCTATAATCAAAAATTAAAATTAAGAATCACTGAACTATTGAAGACAAATCCCTGAAAATTAATCTAGTGTTCACTAGTGACTGAAGATTAGATGGAGTTACCTGTGATTCTAGTGGTGATCAGTGACGTCCACCAAGTTGGGTGTGAGAGTTGATGGTCACGCTATATGTTGTGAACAGGCAGAAGTTAGAATTCATAGCCGATTGGATTCCGTCTTAGGAGGTGAATGGCATACAAGTTCGTCTTCTAATATAGGAGGTCCTAGGTTCTTTCCATGAGGGGATCATGGGTAGGTGCTGCGGAAGAGTCCAAACAAGGGTGAAACAGCTGTCATTTATACCTTTTTGGCTTTCGAGTGGTTCTATAAGTGAGGTCATTTCGTGATCGAAATCGAAATCAATCGAATCTCTACAAACCAACGCTTGAAAATTGGTAAAGACAGTAGCATCATAAGAAATCCATGTGAATGGCAGCTTCTCAATGCTTTGGATGAAATAAATTTGTAAATATGTATCAGTACCCTAGAACAAGTAATGTGAATATGCTGGTAAATAATCTACTCGCCTATCATCCGAAAATGGAAACAGATGACAAACTAAAAAATCTTCTGTGGTGTATGTCTGCGTGAAAATAAAACATATTCCCCTCACCGATGAATAGAAGTAAATGGTTGTTTATAATAACATAAATTTTATAGTATTGGTTTTTTTGTAGGAGTTATGTTTCATTGGTTGGAGGGTTTCATCATGAGCTGACATCAGTTAGAGAACCACTCGAGTCGGATCCCAGTGGCTTAATGGTCTACGAGCTCGCCTTTAACCAGAAGGTCCTGAGTTCGAACTGATGAAGATTCTCAAAGTAGGACGGCGGAAACAGCTGTCCAGTACTCCCTGGTGGGTTTTCCAGTGGTTCTTTAACTGATATCAGCTCATGATGAAACCCTGCAACCAATAACATAAATCATTATGTAATATTATCGGGGTCCCAGTGTCTAGCGAATTCTTCAGGAAGAAAGTCGCTCATGAGGTATATCATCTAGAATAACTCTGAAGAAAGGAATGTTTCGGAAGAATTTAATTAAACTTGAGGGGTAAAGTTCAGAATCAAATCCTTTCTTCTTGTTAACATAGATTTTTCATTTTGTACTTTGGTGGAATATTTTCACTTTAGTAAATTTAAATTGGAGAGTATTTCTCAGCGTCAACATGTTGACTATACAGATTACAATATGCTTGTATAATGCAGTCTGAAATATGAAAAACCCTACTTTTGAATCATTCGAACCTAGAATTCATCACATTCATCATATTCGCAATTCCTGACCATTGCCTGTATTATAAATACTTTAGAATGAAGCAAAGAAACATTTTGGCTGCAACGAATTAGATGGAGTTGAAGTAGAAAACGGTCATTATAGTCAGAGAGTACTAGGGGTGAGTTTACATTTGTGATCATACTTCAGTTATATCAACTACCATGACACAATGCATGTTGCGTTTCCGATTTGAATTCTGTATAACCAATATGTGTGTGGGAAACTAAAGAATTACGCATTTTTAGACAGTGACACTGTGATTTATGTGTATAACTTATTTTGCTGAGTTCAATTCCTCACAGTTCTAGCGTTGTCGTGACCAACTGCTATGTCAGTACTTACACCTCGAAGAATATGAAGTGCTGATGCAGGTAAACAATCAATAAAAGGCTCTCTGGCCTTAATCATATGAACTCACTGCTAGAATATTTCACGCTAAGTTGATAATTAAGTTAGAAATACCGGATCACTTGATGTATGACCTTTCGGAACTTATCATACTTAAAACAAGTATTTCTAAGGAATTTTGAACACAGGTAGTTGTTCATAACTTCTGACTATAAAGCCAATTGGTGGAGATGAGTATATATATAGTATATTCAGGAACTTTTAATTTTCCAACAACGATGATGACAATACGCAAGGTACATGAACAAACCATGCAACTCTGAAAACGCAATAAAATCCAGATACGAAACCTTACAAAACCTGGTTGAGAATAATAACGCGATCGTTGGGTAATACACCCCTTTTACTCTGATACTAATTTGATCCAGCTGCCTATTTAAACTATAGAATTAGTTTAGCTATGAAGCTAAAAGGAATAAAAATGATGTCCAGTATTTATGTGACTTTATAATGTGTTCAGTACTTCTTATTCAGTGGTTCTCATGGTCGAATACCAATGGTTTTAATTTTTATTATTATTACCTTATACCTACAATGAATAAGGTTCAAACTAATACAATATGTGTTGTGTTGTGTTTTTCAGAATGAAATGATGACACCAGTTAGACTGGACGAAAATTTTCTCTCAAGAATAACCCTGGCTTACTTCAAGGATACACAGTATGTATTTCGTTGATAAATAATTCAGTTTTTTTATTAGCTGACATTTTCACATTCCACATGTATTTAACATGTACAATACAATAACATTAATTTAACATGTAGATGGTTCACCTTATAGATTCGTATCTTATCCGAAATGAACTTCATGCTCTAATGTTCGTGTTTTGTCATCTTCTTCATTAGAATGATGCATTGAAAACACTATTCTTGGCGACCATCGGGTGATCAAACTTGAAATAGATGAAGTCCTTTCAAACTAAATCTTAGAGATAAATCCGACGACTGCTTATAGGACGATGTTGCTTGGAGTTCTGCTGAGAATTCGCGATCAGTGTGGTCCACCAAGAAGGAAGTCAGCATAAATACTCACCAGCGATTGCACTGACTGGTGGTCAGATTAAAATCACGAGTTGGTAAAAGTTAAAATTTATGGGATGGCCACTGAGTCGGGTCCAAGTGACTGAATAGTCTATGAGGTTGACTTGTAGCCATACGGTCCTTCGGTTCGAACCCCAGTGAATGCGTAATGCCGATGAGTCCCAAACCAGGGCAAGATAGCTGTCTAGTACTCCCTGCTGGATTTTCAGTGTTTCTCTAACTGATATCAATCTGTGATCAAACTTGAAATGAATGTCATGTACATCGGTGCTTCAGTGGTAGAGTGATCTCCAGCCTTGACAGAGATTTGATTCCCGATTTATTAGCCTGACCAACTGGCTGGTAGTAATCCCGGAATAGAGAGAAAGTTGTGTGCAACGCTATCACTTCAATGTGGTTAAAAGTGAGCCAACGCCACTGAGAATTAGGAGCTTGGATCATATGGGACACGAAAACTGGAAACATTGGCTTGTAACTTAAACTGGATATTCTTACTATTTGTAATTATTATTCTTATACTTTGTCTGTTTTCTCAAAACTATAAACTATAATAAAGAATGTATGATGTGGACTACTCTGCGGCTGATGATTTCACCTGGGGAAAGAATTTAGGATGTGAAATTGCAATGAAAAGCTGCTACGAATATATGAAGACAAGAAAAGCCAAGTAAGTTGAGAATAGTTATTTAAAATGTTCACCAGGTAGTACACTGAACTTCTCAATCACTACTACTTAATAAAATGTTATTTGAATATTCACTATTTAGAGAAGTTATAAATAACTGTCGGTTAGATACATCCTGCAACAGAATGACCTATGGGTCAGATGTTTCATGGAAACGATTATTATTGTTGTTATTATTATTCTTTTATTGAACTGAAACAGCAATGGAGACTGGGCAGAAATTAAAGATCGCGCTGAATTATAAGCTAAACGGTCGATTTACTTTCTGTATACTTATTAGTATAGATTAGTTGATTGGTAATTTAGATAAGTAAACAACGTGGTCACAGACGTCTTGACAACTTTCCATTTTAAAGGTGCAACTTTTGAAGTGAGCTGTTTTTGTTGTCTTATCGTGAGGAAGCAATCAGTCAGAGCCTCATTTTTAAATTACAGTAATAATTGACAGTTTGTGCGTCGGTTGCAGAGTGATCAGGAGACTCGCCGACCATGTTTATGATCCGGGGTTTGATCCCTGGCAGACACACGCTCAAACCTCGCTAAGTCAGAAATAAAGCTGGTAAAGAGGAAAGATTGGGCATGAGGTTAGCAACCCATCGTGTAAAAATAAACACCACTGCTACAGAAATTTCAAGTCCTTAGCTTGAAGCCCTCTCTACCATTAGGAACGTGAAGGAATAGAAAAAACGGACAGTTAACTTGATATTGCGTTCTATCATATTTCCTTTCTTATCGATAAAACAGTTAAGTGTAGAAAACTTTACACTATGAAACAATATTATAATGCATTAGGAAGACAAATTTCGCGAGATGATATCATTTCGTAGTTTCTTTACAACACAGTGATGGATGCGTTTCGACATATACATTTAGCTTTATTAGCTAATGGTTATCCGGAAACCTTTATCACTAGTCACAGTAAAGAAAAACCACATCTCGAAAAGACAACTTCTGTACGAATGAAAGCTATCTTTATTAACCTACCATTCAAGGGTGACCAGATTATGCAGCTGACAGCTCAAAGACTTCGGTCAGCCATCAAACGCACATTCTACGCCACATCTCTTTTTCTCATTTGCCGAACATTTTCGATCCCTGGGCCTACGATTAAAGGACGAAATTCTATAGACTCTACTTCAAGCTGTATCTACAACTTCACCTGCAGCTGCGGTGACACACACCTATATAGGTAGAACCAACAGAATGTTCCAATGTCGTCACAAAGAACATGTTCCAAAATGGCTACTAAATCATATAGAAAATCCCAATGCCAGTAATCTGAATAGAAATCCAGCATCATCCATAGCAAAACACTTATTAATGTCAGGTCACAAAATCAACATTAATGACTGTTTCACAATTATTTCACAAAACTCTAATTCAAGGTTATTGAAGGTGATGTAAGCCCTTTGGATTAATCACATACAGCCTAAACTGTGTGTACAAAAACAACACAAAAGACTTCAATCTTCGCCTACCATGGACAACATGACCTATCTAAATATGATTGGTCATTAGTATTTACTTTTGTTTTTTTACTTAACTTAGTAATTGTCATGATCTTTATTTTATTATTGTTAACCATGTTAGTTGTAAAGCGGTTGTAAAGAAACTACGAAATGAAGATATCATCTCGCGAAATTTGTCTTCTTAGTGCCTTATTCAAATTTACCAAAGGGACTAATTGTTTTAATATTATAATAACTACTTTTATTTTTCTCTTGAATACAAAACAAATCTTCTGCATATTAGATACATATGATTCGGCTTTCTGAGCTGAATGGAATCAGATACACCACTGATGAGACCCACTCGAAACAAGCGAAACAATCATCTGGTTTAAAAGATCACTATGATCCAGTTAGCAAAACGCTGCTAGTTGATAAATAATAGTAAGTAACTACTCACTCAAATAACCAGCCGTATAAAGGATAAATGCCGAATTAACTTTTCAAGTAGTAAATGCCAACTTGTAAGTATTACGACGATGAGAATAATGTTTGCAATGCATATGATAGTTATTCACCAAGATAAGAAAACATTTGAATTGATGATTAACTACAAGTTGTATGCCAAACCATATAGGATAGTAGTAATATCCGAATTCGAATGACTTCAGTGACTTGTCATTGACATGGAAATCCAATAAATAAAGATATATTTCAAATACAGCTTATTCACTTTACAGGAACGAAGGTATTGAACCATTCTGTGACGGTCCACAGAAAACGAAATGCGTGGATTTTTCAAATGCATATGGACACTGTTTGCTAAAAAAGGTTAATAAGTGGATACCTTTAGAGTTTCAGTATGCTGATGAAACATTCGAAGTTGATCGGGAAGCTTTAAATTATTACGCGGGTGCAGATTACATGGATTACTGTCCATACTACTCAGTAAGTTATGTTTCATAACTAATGAGAAGTATTATGTTGGTTTCATACACAATTTTTTTGTTCAAAACTTAGTTTATTAGATGTTATATGTGTCCGAACCAAGTTCACTTTTAACAGTTTGAAAAATTTGGGCATTGGGTATATGATATTCATTATAATAAAGGTTTTCTTGTATTTCTCAATGAATGAAAAACAAAACGGTATTTGCTTTTACTGACGTTTTGCTACTCAATTCCAATAGCTTTATCAAAGTATTAATAAACCAGAATTTACAAAATCTCAGCATATACATAACTAAGAGTTCAGAGGTGAGAAAATAGACTTAGGTTATTGGTATTAGATGGTTGGAGGCAGTCGGCAGGAAGCCTTGGACCTAGGTTTCGTGCTAGTTGACACTCATCAGCAAGGCGTATCTGCAACCTTGAAGGAACTGATGTCCCTTCTGAGATTCGAACCCGCGTCACCCAGTGCTGCAGTCAGAGACGTTACCACTGAGCTATTTAGGCTCGCGACTGACCTCCTGTAGGACTGTATTGGATATTTTTGATTGCACACTAGTCAGTAACTAGTGTAATGCGTCTAGTCCTATCTTCGGTGCAGACTGAATTCTATCAGTCATGTTTGCAATGTGGCCACCATGCTAGGTGGCTCGCCATTACGGTGCACTGTGAATTGTTGGTATTAGATGGTCGGAGGCAGTCGGCAGGAAGCCTTGCCTGACCTAGGTTTCGTGCTAGTTGGCACTCATCAGCAAGGCGTATCTGCAACCTTGAAGGAACTCATGTCTCTTCTGAGATTCGGACCCGCGTCACCCAGTGCTGCAGTTATGTTAAAAGGTTATGTTAAAAGGACATACTGAAAGTCAAAACAACAATAAAGATCACTGAACCAAATAACAGAGGTAATAGTACATCTGTTATGGTATCAAAACAAAGTTTACAAACTTGATCATCGTTCTTCAGTGTGGGGTCATTTTTCGTTGTCAAATCGGCCAATTGGTAAAAACAACAAAACCAGGTGAAGATTATTGGATTTGATAAGTGTGTAAAATTATGAAAGCAGTGTTTCTTACATAATGAAATTGCTTATCACATTTGCGTTGATTTTGTCATCTCATTGAGGAGGGGAGTGTGGTGTAACCAGGTCAAATTCTGTTCTACTCCATCATTCCTATTCAGACAATTTGGATTCCATTTGATATTAATCCATCTGATAATGTGAGAGGATGTTAGTGACTGATGAAATTTTTCTGCATTATTTCAACGTCGTCAAAATCGATTGTGTGGCCTGATTTTGTGGTGTGTGGACCACAAATGGTTGATGATTTTTCAAGCTTTTCTGGTTCAGCTGGATTTCTCAGTGGTCGAACAGATGCTCTGTGGTGTTAATTTCTTCTGATTATCTTGATTTCTCTATTGCGACGTTTGTCCGATATATATCGCACCACATTCCAAGCAAGCATTTTATCTTGTAGACATAATCAGATGGAGAATCCTTATGGATTTTGTCTTTCATATGGACAAGGTTGCTTTTTATTGTGTGTCTGGTGTTTTTAAGAAAACTCTGATGTCTAGCTTATTGAGTATTCTTCTGATATCGTCTGAAATTTCTTATCTATATGCAATGACAATTATTGAGGTCTATGCTTTCGGAATATGTTTTCGACCATATGATGAAGTTCTTTGGGTAGTTATTTTGCTTGACAGGCTCAGTAATGTTTGATATTTCTTCTTCTTTTTCCTTCTCATCCGTTATCAGAGAGTGTGTTCGTCTATGAAGACTTGAAACAACTGATACTTTCGCGCTGATGGGGTGTGATGATCCGAAGTCTAAATAATTATTGGAGTGGGTTTTCTTCCTGAATATAGATATACTGAAATGTCTTTTTCTCTCCTCTTAACTAGGCAGTCTAGAAATGGCAGTTAACCGACGTCTTATTGTGCTTCCGAAGTAAACTGGATTCTGGGAGGTAGACAGTTTATTTTCTCCAGGAATGAACTGTATAGATCTCGTTTTAGTACTACAAGAGTATCATCTACATATCTTAACCATATTTAATAATACTTTGATAAAGCTATAAGCATTAAATAGTGAAACGTCAGTAAGAACAATATCGTTTTGTTTTTCATTCATTGGGAAATACAGGAAAGCCTTCATTGGATGCTGTTATTTCAAAGTTCACTTTAAAATATATGCTGTATATTTGAGTCTACTTAACGGGTAGCTTTAAACACTTCTAGTGTATTCACCGAATCAAGAAACATAGGACCATTAGTTATAGTAATAAGTCAACTTTGAATTCAGGTAGTATTGTTAAATTTTCTAGCTGTTATAAATCCCCTGATCATGATTAGCTGCAAATTGAATCATGACATTCAAGACACTTATACCTACTGAGTAAAGAAGTATACACTACTAGGTTGTTTGTTAAGTTTTTACCGTTGAATCAACTCGCCTAAAATTAATAAATATCCTCACAGACTTCTTGGACCAGTTAGATTTACATGATAAATGATTTCTTGCAGTGAATAAGATGGTAGTGAATTGCTGATCAGTAGTCAGATATGAGTCGAATTGGATACACTAGAGATGAGCCCGTTGTTTAGCTCCATGTCTAGGTGAATCGTTGTGGCCAGCTATTATTTGATGGGATTAGTCTCCAACTTCGTTCCAATTAATAAACAGTAATTAATATCGTACTGAAATTAACTTTTATCAACTTGTAAATCACCTCGTGACAATAATCTGCTCTATAACGATCCATTAAAATAAAATAAAACATCTGCAAAAATGACATAGATACATTTCATTAGGAAGTTAGTCACACATTACTTAAATCACGAAGTGAAACAGATGAAAGTGTCATCAGAAGTATGTGGTGTTGGAATAGTACTTAGGCGACGGTTTCCACTTTTTGTAGCTAGTGAAACTGGTTATAACATCTTTTAGCTTATTCGAAATAAATTTCACTTGATGTAGCTTCATGTACTGATGAAATTTTATCCTACCAGAAAAGTCAGATGCTACCTTTGACAAATAAAGCTTATCTGAAAGGTTTCGTCTACTTTTCAACATGGTTTCTGAACAATTTGACAGTATATAGTGATAAAAACTTGAGGGATCAAGAAGATAGGTAACCTTACCAAAACTTGTGGAATAAGGAAGATGTTAACAAATGATAATTATAATTGCTGGCTCTATTCTATACAGTACATAACAGTGAATGATATCAACAACTGAATATCATCCACGTCATATGTCTGCGCCTCATTGATCTAGGTGTCAACCACTGCTGGAGGATATGAATCATTCCCACATAATTGAATAAAGTAACAACAACAGAGGTTTTCGCAGAATGAAATGGTAACATCATTGCTTATTTCGTTGTCTTCTCATCAGCTGCTTACAGGCCAAAGTCATTATTAATTATATCCACAGAAACAATTTTAACATACTCGCACAGAGTTCATTTTTAAACAAAAAAACAATCAATCAGTATATGTATACAGTAATATACATGTATATATAATATTAAAAATTATTCCGAACAATGGAAACAAAATGGAAACTTTCAGCATTACGTAATCAGATGAAAGAGAGGTGAAAATATACAGTTACAAGGGCAAAGATAGACTGACAACCGCTTCTTTCTGAACGCATAAATCAGGTTTCAGGAGCTAGATGGAAATGGCTTCAGCAAACTTGAGGAGAGTTGAAGGCTTTTTGGCCTACTGATAATTTTGAA
The DNA here is from genome assembly GCA_944472155.2 of Trichobilharzia szidati. Classification (NCBI taxonomy): domain Eukaryota; kingdom Metazoa; phylum Platyhelminthes; class Trematoda; order Strigeidida; family Schistosomatidae; genus Trichobilharzia; species Trichobilharzia szidati. Next base: position 112,106,848 of record OX235274.1, on the reverse strand, counting down.
CGATCTTGCTACGTTCACCTCATGACCCGAGTCAAGGAGATGCCTGGCGATGGCACTGTTCGAAGCATTTGTTAACTTTAGACATAGGCTTTTTGTTACATGTTCAAAAAATCGTGGACAAGCACTTCTTTCTGTTCTTCCAATGTAACTGCTCCCGCAGATACATGTAAATTTGTATATACAGTTGGAGTTAACATAAGAAGGATATCTATCGATTTTTGATTACACCAAAGAGCAAGTTATTCGATAGATGGGAACCAGCTTAGCTGCACGATAGGCTCTGCCTAGTGACGTACTCAGTTTTCTGTTGACCATTGTTGCAATGTTTTCACCTTTATAATCAAGTTGAATGTAGATTGGCTTTTTCTCCCTTATGATATTTTGACATTTGAGACTTCAGATCATCCGTGCTTGTTAACGGATCTTTGAGGTCAACCATTGCTCTTCAACTTCTTTTCGAGAAACATAAATTCTTCCTCTAATTACTCTATAGAGCATAATCTCCTAGCTCCATAGTATAGAATCTTGACCAGTGCACGTTTAAAGCTATTTGGACAGAAACTATTAAAATTTAAGCGTTGTCCTTTCCCAGATATTTGTATCAATTAGAAATAAATTCGATCTTCGATCTCTATTAAGCAGGTCACATATTTTGATCTGAATATTGTGGTCAAGCTGTGTACTACACCATATACTATATTGTGCTCTCCCAGATAACATGTAATTTCAGTAAAGAAAGGATCTTTGTTGCGAAGGTGTTTGACTTAAAAATAGGGTAAAATCGGGGAGGAAAAGAGTTTTCCCTCAATAAAGTTCATATATACGCATATATATTTTTAAATGAAATTCCATTTTAAATAATATGGCAACTTATCCCTTGGTTTATATTTATTTTTAAAAAGATTCAGGCCTCATCAACTGGACTGTCAAATGTATGTGGACGGAAGAGTAATACAACTTCGCTAGGTAATTATTGAAACACTTTTATTTATGCAAGCATGAGACATTCCACCTGAGGGAGGCTTTATAACCTTTTAAATTCTATATGGTTTACAGAAAAAAACGACATTAGCTAAAAATCCTTCAGAATATGTAATAGAATGCCTGATATTTTCTTTAATTTGTCCTCTCATAAGCTTTTATATGAATAGATTATGAAACTACTAAACTACTGTTCAGTACGTCGGTGCATCAGTGGCTAAGGGGTAGAATGCTTGCCGACCACGCATATGGTCCGGGATTCGATTCCCGGCCAACGCACTCCTCTACCTCGCTCGCTAAGCCATTAATGAGACTGGTAAAGAGGGAAGGTTGAACATGTGGCTAGCGACCCCATCCTGTAAAAATAAACACTGCTACAGAAACTTCAAGCCACTAGCTTGAAGCCCTATGTTCCACTGGGAACGCGAAGGAATTAAGAAAACTGTTCAGTACCGCTACAGACTGGAATCAAATCACATGGTTTCTTAAAGTTTGTCCAGTCACTACACAGCACTTTTTTTATCCCGAATGATCTGTGAATACTCCTGATAATTCGCTTCATTATGGAAATTTTGAGAATCCCAATTTACGACTAACTTCTAATGAAGAGGTATAAAATTATTTGCCTGATTGGTATAATTGCATCACTAGAAGCCCTTAATCTGAGTAAGAGTGATTCTCAGCCTATTTAGTCATGAAAAAGAGTCTGAACACATGAATTTCAAAAGAGTTTGTTATTCACTATGTGTTTAATTTGAGGACAGAAGGTACTGTACGTAATTTCATCATATTACTATATAATACCTCTTGTTTTGGAGCAGTTTACCAAATAACTCTAATCCTTGACTCACGCCAACATGAGGTTTATTTGTCTCCCCCAGACCAGTTCAATTTGTTTTCGGATACACTTATGATGAATTAATATAATGTATTCACCAGGTAAAGACGGACAAGGGAAGGAGACGCTGAGCTCAACTTACACAGCACTGGACAAAGAAGGAAGGACAAAAGACAATTCTACGACAATCTGGCCACTGAAGCTGAGAAGGCAGCAGGCAAAAAGGACCTGAGGACACTATATCAGATAACCAAGTCTCTATCCGGGAAGAGACCAACACAAGTGAAACCTATAAAAGACAGCCAAGGGAACCCAATTACCAAAGAAGAAAGACAGATTAAACAATGAGCGGACCACTTCAAAGGACTCCTGAACCGACCACCACCTACAACCCGTCCAGAAATACCAACAGCAGCACGTACACAACTGCAAGTTGACACGAAACCTCCAAAGAAAGCTGAAGTTTTGAATGCAATCAAGCTTCTGAAAGCTGGGAAAGCAGCTGGACCAGATGGAATATCCCCGGAAGCACTGAAAGCGGACCCAGAGACGACAGCAGATAGGCTGACTTCATTATTGCAAAAAGTCTGGAAGGAGGTAAAGGTTATCTAGTGAAACTACCAAAGAAGGGCGACCTAGGACTCTGCAAGAACTGGCGAGGAATTATGCTCCTGTCGACGCCAAGCAAAATCCTGAGTCGCATCATCCTGGAGAGAATAAAGGACGCACTGGATGCAGAACTCCGACCAGAACAAGCTGGATTCAGGAAAGGCAAATCATGTCCTGACCAAATCGCAACTCTACGCATCATCATCGAACAAAGCATGGAATGGCAATCAAACCTCCACCTCAACTTTATAGACTTTGAGAAGGCCTTCGACAGCGTTGACCGCGAAGTAATTTGCAAACTACTCGAGTACTATGGCGTACCGCAAATATTCATCAACCTTATTCAACAGCTGTACGACAACGGCACATGTCAAGTGATCCACAGCAGGAAACTCAGCGAGGCGTTTGGAGTAAACACAGGAGTCAGACAAGGGTGCTTATTATCACCAGTGATATTCCTGATTGTGGTGGACTGGATTATGCGGCAGACAGTGGTAAACGAGAAGACGGGGATATCCTGGACCGACATGAAGAACCTAGAAGACCTGGATTTCGAGCGTGGATGATTTATGTTTGATGTCACACAAAATCGAAAACTTACAAGTGAAAACCGACAAACTGGTCGAAGAAGCAGCCAGAGTAGACAGGACTGCAGGTGAACATAGACAAGACGGAGGTTATGAAAATAACCAACCAACAACAACAACAGCAGCAGCAACATCCAGCGCCAATCACCATCAACGGGAGGGATTTGAAAGAGGTTACTTCATTCACTTATCTAGGGAGCATTGTCTCAACTACAGGCAGGTGGGACGGACGAGGATGTCAAATCGAGAATCGGGAAGGCGAGAAACACATTCATCAACCTGAAACCAATCTGGAAATCTTCGTCACTCAGCCTGCATCAACAACAAAATTCGGATTTTCAATACAAACGTCAAGTGAGTCAGTTCTTCTATACGGATCAGAAAGTTGGCGGGTCACAAAGAATATTTCCAACAGCTTGTTGCAGACCTTTATCAACAACTGTCTTCGCTCTATACTGAAGATCAGATGGAATCACCAACACGAATTACCAATAAGAAACTATGGGAAGAAACAAAACAAGAACCAATCGCTCAACAAATATGCAGGAGAAAGTGGAGATGGAGTGGACACTCGCTGAGGAGGCCACTGGGTGACATCGCGCATCAGACCCTCGAGTGGAACACGAAAGGGAAGCGGCGAGTGGTTCGTCGGTGTAAGGGTGACATGGAGGAGATCGTGTGACGAAGAGTTGAAACAGTATGGAATAATATGGATGACGTGAAAAGTACGGCAGAAGACAGAATCAAGTGGAGGCGTGCAGTTGAAGCCGTATGTTCCACTAGGAACCCAAGGGAACAATAATAATAATAATTCACCAGGTAAAATCATGTTCTTTGTTGTAAAAAAAGAAATGGATCTTTTACAGGGTAAGAGTTTCTAGAAAAGTGAGGTATTAATCAACCTAAATCGATAATAGTCCCAGAGATAAGTCATAACCAGTGAGCCACGCCGAGTCGGGTATGATGAAAAATACTCCACAATGACAGTGACTGGCGGTTGCGCTATATATCCTCAAAAGTCAGAAGTTGAAATTCATGGGCTATTGGATTCTGTCGCATTGGTTGAATGACCAGTAGGCTTGGCTAGTAACCGGAAGGCCCTGGGTTTGATCCCCAGAAAGATTTATTGGTGCATACAACTTAACAGTCCCAGACTAGGACCAAACAGCTGTCCAACGCTCTCTGGTTTTCTATGGTTCTCAAAATATTACTTTGTGATTTAACTTCAAATCAACACTGTTACTCAACTGAGATTACATGCAACTGTTTTGCCATAGTAAAAGTAAGACAAGCTTCATGTTTAATCGGCATGAACGTAAAATAAATGTCATGTGATATATCTATGGATCGCATTAAGCAAAATAATTTAATATGTGACAGCATTGCACATTTATTTTATGTGCAGCACTTGGAGAAAGTAAGGGAATATAGCCTTAGCTTACAGCATGTTAAGAAATGGTCAGACTGACACACAATTTTTACACATTAAATTTATTAAGAAATGATAAATTTCACGGAACTTTGTTGAATTTTGGTGTCAACAATTATTTCTTTGCTGTCTAAACACATCGAATTATTCTTCAGATCCATTAGATAACGCATATCTTGAAGAAACAGGTCCTGAATCAGCTTGTTTCAACCATGCGAAATGGAAGCACAGCAATTCGAAAACTGTATTTACAAGAACTGCATCTTGTCATAAAGTAAGTTAATTTATAGATCCCTCTGCAAAGTATTAGGTGATGGACACAGATTTGTATTATTTTTATTTCCCCTTGACTAATTATAATGACCTGAAATACTCCATCTCTCCTGACATGTCAGCTCCTTATAGCAGTGCCTCGAGGATATCTGAAGACTAACAGGATGTTATTTAATTGAGGGCGGGTAGCAGTGGAATCCAGTATACGAATTTCATCCAATTCGGAACTTGTCAGCTGGATGTACCTAAACCTCCTAAGATTAATGGTGTTCCAACTGAAACTAGAACTCGATATCAGTCGTCTTAAACGCTAAAGAGTTATGCAGTAAGAATTACCTCAGTCAGTGAGAATGCAGCCACATCAAGCTGACAAGTCTCTAATAGGATGAAAAGAGTATTCGGGATTTTAGTACTCGCAGTTAGCAACCAAACAAAAGCGTATACTATCTGTTAATTCCACAGTAAAACTTGAAATACTTCAAGTTAAAAGTCATTTAAAATTTCTCAAAACAAGCAAGATATTTCACAGAACATTTTTGTCGTATAAGAATTGACCAGCATGCAGGATATGATATTATTCAATTGGAAGTGTATACTTCTATTGATTGTTATAATATTTAATCCATCACAACCAGTACAGTCCATAGGAGCCTCCAACAGACGCTTGAATACTACCTTGTCTTCTGATTGGTAAATACTCGCTGCAAACAAAGGTGGACTTAATGGCTACGATCTAACTTCTTTACAGACGACGAGTGCTGAGTTTGACCCTCAGTGCAAATATTATCACTTGGTCAGTTTTGCCTAGTTGACGAGTCTCAGATTGAATGAAATAGACATCCTAGATTCCACTACGAGTCACCATGAATTAAGTCAGTCGAACAGCCCTTCATGCGATACTAGTTCTGCCCACCTCTTGAGATATGCACTGTCACTGTTAACTTTGTGGTGAGAGGCAGCATAATATTCATAAATACCCATCTGATTTCCTTAAAATTTTACGACGTTATATTTTTCCAATATCATTTGTTCGAGTAAATACTGTTAAAATATTTTCCCCTAAATGTCAGAATGTACGAGTAGAACACGTAAGAATAACCAGAATAGGCTATTTTACGGAGAAGGGGATTCTTTTCTTACTGTAATATTCTACCAAGATGTAATTCTGACAACTGTCTCAACAATTATAACTTATAAGGAAAAAGACATCAACAGTAAGGGGAATTTTCTTGCCGACGGTTCATTTTCAGAAGCTGTACAACTGTAACTATATTCATAAAGAAATCACAAGACCAATCACAACCAACTGGTAAAATCTGTCTTCGAAAATGTATTACTCAGTGCAATGTAAGGTGTAGTCTAGAAGGGGTGACTGATTGAAAATCAGAAAAGGGGCAGAAGATGACATGTTGTAACAAGCGTTTGAAAACGACTAATCAATATGGTTGTGTAGAGTACACAAGAAGTAGTGGAAAGACGACAAAGTGTTCTTACACAATCCGTATGAAAACGTAATGTTATTAATCAACAGTAATAGAGTGATAATAAAATAAGGAGGATGAGAATGGTAATAATAATAGTGAACTTAAATAACAAAATGAGGCGAAATTGTGGTGAGAACAATACTCTAACCACGGTAGGACGAGGGAAGGCAAGTGGTGCTTTTGAATTCAGAGGTCCAGTTTCAAATCGAGAATAGCCAATGACTCAGCTGTGTACAGATAGCGTATAGGAAGTCCTTTTGCAGGATACTGAGGGACTCTATCTAACACTGTGAGGCATTCACGAGAGGGTGCTAGATGTCCAGAGTCAACAAAGTGTTTGAGGATGCATCTGTTAATATTCTTATTTCCTCCTCTGGTTGGCTAGCCAATCTGGATAGTATTCCAGAATGCGTTTGTAGGCTTGACTTTGCGTACAGCCTATGTATTTTGCTATACACGAACAAGTAAACTGATAAATATACACTGAAGTGGCCAAAGGCGTTATCTTGTCCTTAACGTTAGACTGAATAAAATGTCTGCTGGAGAATGTGACATTTAAGGTGGCCGCTTGAAATGTCTGCTTCAGACATTTAGAAAGGCGATTTCTAAGAATTTACAGGTTCATGAAGAGAGTTTTCTCAGGAACAGTTGTGATTTTTGGAGGCGGAGGCTTTTCCTACACGATTCTGTCTATAAATCTTGGTGGATACCCATTTTGCAGTAGGCTTTTACCTTATGAATTTAACTCCCCTGTCGTGTCTTCCGACGAGACTTTCCGAATCCCTGAACATAATGTATATACTAGCTTTTGCTTTTGGCCTCGTGGGATGAAGCTGTGGAAGCTGATGAACTTTCCAGTCCATGTTGGCTTAGAATTTATCGATCTGTGGATCGTGCAATCTTGTTATCCGATAAGTAGTACATCGAGGAATGGAAATGCCATATTTGACTCACGTTCTAAGGTGAGTTTAATCTATGGGTGTGTAGCGCTGAAGGTTTTCAGGAGATACTCTAAATCAACATTTTCATCACAGATTATCAACGTATCATATACGTTTCTCTTAAATAGGTACAGCAGACTGGCCAGAAGATAGAGGATGTTGTTTTTGAGACTCGACATGAAATAGTCAGCTAGGAGTGGACCAAGATGAGATCCAATAGCTACATCACCTTCCTGTACATGGAATTTTTTTCACTGAATTTGAATTGGATATTAAGTATGCATCAGAAAAGTAGTTCCTTCAGGTAGTTGATGGGAAAAAGGAACTTCTATCTTGGTGGTTTAGATAACAGGATTTCCGGTAGAGTTTCTTTATTGCATGATATTTCCTCTTCGTCCATGATATTCGAATAAAAGATAAATTGACGCTAAATCGTGTGACCTGGTGCGCAAGCCAATCAATTATGATATCTTTTTCTTTGACTCCTTTGAGAAATACACAACTACATTATGTTGAGTGTCAGTTATAGAAAATCCAGGAGTACACTTTATGAACCATGGGCACTACTCAGTAATGGTTATTTCATTTATTGAGATAAGCTGTCATCGAGGATGGCGCTTTTTCTCATGTTTAGTTGCACCTTGTGAATCTGCAGGTTGTAAATGTTTTAAATACATTTCAGAGTGAATAATGCTATTACAGCTCATATTTTTACTAGATTTAAAAAATCTGAATAAGAGAAATTATATGCAATATACTGATTGAGTGCATGCCAAGTATTCCACAACGGGAAACTTACGGAACCCTTCGAAGTGAAAACGGGAGTAAGACAAGGCTGCCTACTATCGCCAATGATTTTCATGATTGCAGTTGATTGGATAATGCGACAGACAGTGGACAATGAGGAAACAGGCATAAAATGGACTCACACAAAAACTTGAAGGATCTGGACTTCGCCGATGATATATGTCTGATTTCCCACAAACTGGAAGATATGCAAGTGAAAAGCAACAAGTTGGCAGAAGAAGCATCCAGAGAAGATAGGACTTCAGGTGAACATAGAGAAAACAGAGGTGACGAAGATTCCTGACCAACATCAACAGCAGCAACAACAGACAGCAATCAACATAAATGGGAGAAATCTAAAAGAAGCAACCTCCTCCGCCTACCTACCGACCTACCCACCTGGTAAGCATCGTTTCAACTTCTGGCGGACGGAACTGATGAGGATATCAAAGTGAGGATCGAGAAATCAAGGCACGTTTTCATTAGTCTCAAGTCTGGGTGGAGGTCAACAGCACTCAGCATGAAAAACAAGGTTCGGATTTTCCAGTCCAATGTGAAGTCAGTACTACTATACGGATCAGAGACTTGCACTGCGCGTCATAAAGGGCATCTCAAACAAACTACAGACCTTCATTAACAGTTGTCTTCGCTCAGTACTCAAGATCAGGTGGCAAGAAAAGATAAGCAATAGGGACCTGAGGGAGTAAACCAACCAGGAACCGATTGTGCAACAAATAGTCAGGAAGAAATGGAGATGGATTGGCTGGCCACAGTCTGAGGAAACCATCAAGTGACATCACTAGACAAGCCATTGCTCGAGTGGAACCCGACAGAGTGGGAAGCGGCGAGTTGGTCATCAGTGTTAGGGTGACTTGGAGGAGGTCATGTGAAGAGGAGATGAAAGCATGTGGGCAGACATGGAGCCAGGTGAAGACTCTAGCAGAGAACCGAACGCAATAGAGACGCAAGGCTGAAGCCCTGTGTTCCTCTAGGAATTAAAGTAAATAATAACAATATTAATAATATTTATGAGGGTTTTCAGAAGCCCAATTTTTAAGCAGGCCCATTTTCATTCTATTGACCACACTTCACGCCTTTTCTTTAGCAATCTTAGCGTACTCGAATGTGAAAAACTCCCATACTCAATCTCCCTATCATCTATTCATGCATATTTTCAATCCGCTTGTGTTTCCTAATCATCTGCAACAATATTATCTCACATCTCAACTGTCAGATTTTCGTCAAAAAACTGACATCAGTTACACAAGTCATTGAAAACAAGGGAATGCTGAACATCTATCTCTTTTAGCGTATTTTGGTATTATTCAGTAGTTTGCACCCAAAAATCCTATAATTTGAATACTTGCTTTTTATCAAACTTTAACACACATACACACTACTTGTTATTGTCTATAGTAATTCATATATAGAAACTGTCGTACAACTCGTAAAACAAAATCGTCAAAAAGAGAATTTTATTCTCTGAAACCCTCGCTTTATATTCATATTTATAAGCATATTTAAAATGATGGGTAATTGCCAAAGGCCTAGTAGCCCAGGTAGTAGAATAATAGACCAGTTGACTGGAATGGACTGTATCATCTAATAGATAAAGAACACGCAATTGATGTAAACAAGACCTTCAATGTCATCTACCGTATACTCAATTGGCTTAATTTTACCTGAAGAGTTCGTTTATTACATATTCCTGAGACCGGCTGTTGGAATCTACATCTATGTATCCAAAAGAAATTAGTTCAGAGGCTTTCCTTACCCCACTGGTCATCATGGTTTTAATGATCCTTAATTTGTTGTAGAGATCTCCTTAATTTTATTTGATATTCTATCTTATGTTTATTATAACTTAAGCATCTCTCTTGAGCTCTAATTTCATTGATCTTAACAAATCGACAGTATTTAAAACACAGTAATATTATTAATGACGATTATTGTAGAATATTCTGAATATATATGTAACTAGACATAATTGTAGAGCCAGAAGAGGAAATTGTTAAAAAGAATTTTCATTGCTCAAATTTTCTTTTGTCTTCTAAACACCTGAATGGATATTTCCGCTATTTTACCTTCTTTTTGCTCCAAGAATTTAATGATGTTCTTTTTGTTTTAGTTCCGGTGTTCAAAGCAGTATGGCCTTCAGGTAATCATCAACAATAACGGTTTTACATGTCCTGTAAAAGGTGGAATTATTCCTGTGAATGTGACGACAAGTAGGACAAGTGTTCAAGGTGAAATATACTGTCCAGAATGTAAAACATTGTGTAAGGTAGGTTATTCAATGTCTAGGTACTTTAATTTACTTCTATAAAATTGGTGAATAATTTAACTTTGCTAATCGCCTACATAAAAACTGCTAATTGTCAGAACTCAGAAATGCATCACAATTTAATATGTTTCATTATTTCGACAATGTTTAACATCAGTTGATTTTTAGATCAAATGTGCTATTATGAACACGCATTTACTGCATTTGGAAGAGAATCTGATAGAAAAACAAATAAAATCCCTGCAAACCAACTCTTGAAAATTAATCTGATGCTTGCTAGTGACTTGCTACAGGACGAAGTCTACTGGAGTTCTAGTGAGAAATCGTGGCCAGTGAGGTGCATCCAGTCGGGAGTGAGGATGGATTTCCCGTCAATCCCATTGATTGGTGGTCACGCTAGTTCGAATTCATGAGCTTGCCATTGAATCGGGTCCCAGTGGCTGAATGGCATACGAGCTTGCCTAGTAATCGGAAAGTCCTGGGATCGAAGTGTCCTGGCGGTGAGTGCATACTGCCGATGAGTCTCAAACTGGGATAAAACAGCTGTCCAGTACCACCATCTGGTTTTCAATGGTTCACTAAATGATATCAATCCATGGTGTAACTCGATAAACAAATCAAATCCTAACAAATCAACTCTTGAAAAGAAAATCTAATGCCGGATATTGTATAAATTTGCAAATAAGGTTTTAACCTATGCACTTTAATTAAGCAGACATGAAATGCACGAATTTGGCAGTAAATAGATAATAACTAATTGTTTCAGTTCAACATCAATGGCATGTTATCCTGATTTCGAACGCCAGTGGGTGAGTATTGATGAACAGTGCCAAACTAGGACTAAACAGCTGTCCAGTACTCCCAGATTTTCCAATGGTTCTCTAATCGATGTCGGCTCATAATGAAATCCTGTAACCATTCAGTCAAATCCCTACAAACCAATACTTGAAAATATTAGACGTAGCTGTCTGATGCTGAATATGCTAATGAAATTCTTTTCACCAGGTGTACAATAGATTTCTTCATATTAGACACACTAATTGGTCACTAGAGGAGAAAACAGTGTGTCATGCATATAGTCTTTAGTGTTTGTGCTGACTGAGTTGAGTTAGATGTGAGTGATTCCAGTCCTACAAAAGGTAAGTCATCAGCCTGAATTCCACAATGGTAGCATCTTCCAACAATATCCCTAGGTGGTGTGGGCTCCTGCCGCTTGTGCTCTACCATTTAACACCGGCTAAATGTGCACCACGATGATGCCTTACATCGCTTATCAACCGCACTGCAGACCGGAGTGCAAGAATTCAGTGACTATTATGATTGTTATTGTTTCCTTTATTTCCTAGAGGAACATAGGGCTTCAGCCGCACGTCTCCACTGCGTTCGGTTCTCTGCCAACGTTTTCACCTGGCTCCACGCCTGCCCATATGCTTTCACCTCCTCTTCACATGACCTCCTCCAAGTCACCCTCGGTCGACCAACCCGCTGCTTCCCGTTCGGATATGACCTGTGACTATACGCATGATAAATGGTTACTCCCCTGCAACCAATCAGTGTATTCCTCAGTATAATTGATACCAAAGCTACTGCAAATTGTGCTGCTGTACAAATCACTTGAATGTGTCTTTGACAGTTGTGTCTCATAAAAATGTGCTATTGGGCAAAAAAGCAGTAGTTGGGGGTGTGGTGGTCTATTTCTTCATAGGATTGAAAAGCTCGACGTTCGTTTCAGTTTTTAATGATGTTTCCAGTCATACTAAAAGTCTAATAAATATACTCTTCAGTGGGTAAATGCACAGTACCAAACACACACCGTGATCTCTTAAGTATCGTATCAGTAAACAGCATGTAAAATACTGATTTCACAGTCATTTCCGATAGGAAAGAAAAAGCAACTAATGATTCGTAATTCTAGTCGACTTTTCAAATTTTCTGAAATATTAACTTCTTCATGCAATTTCCCTTTTTAGAATGAATGTCCATAATGAATCGAGAAGCTGATAAGGAGACTAGGCCACAACTATGAAATTTCGCTGCATTATTTTGTTGTCAACTTAGGTATCATTTGGATAAAAAAATTGCTCAAACGTGGATTTTTAAAAACTTTTACAAAACAACTTCCATATGTCTATATCAATAAACATAATAAATGATGAGTGTTACTCACTTGTTTTTATAATTAAGTTAAATGAGTAGAACTGTGGTGTCAGTTACAAAGAAGCCTCGTCTTGAATTAGTCCAGAAGAATAACAACAGCAGCAAAAAAATGAATGCATGACTCTACATACTACTGATTCATTAATCAGTATACAATGTGTCACTTCACTTTTCTAGGTTTATACGCCTGGGATCGTGATTATGAACAGACGTGATTACATTAACAAGATAAATTCAATACAAGAGGAGAACATAAAGTTGCCGAAACTAATTCCAATGAAACATCAAACCGAGAAAGTATAGAAAGATGCACTGAGCATACTGAAGAAATTAAGAGAATAAGGGTACATTTCAACAGCAACATTTAAACAACTAAGACACTGGCAGTGCTATTTCACGCCGCATGTCCGGTCTCCTAAAAGTTCATAAATCAGCGGTGCCATTCTGTCACACATGTATCAATCACTTTATCACAAGACTGTTAAGTAGCTGGTGCATTTACTTCAAACCCTGAATGATCAGCTAGTGAAGTATACAGTCGAGCATACATATCAGTTTACTGATAAGATAAAGAATACTTAAAAGAAATGAACACCATAGGGTCATCTGTTCGACTACCAAGAAATCCAGTTGAACTAGAAAAGCTTGAAAAATCAGCAGCCATTGGTGGTCCACACACCATAGAATTAGGCCACACAATTGATTTTGACGACATTGATTTATGTTTGATGTCACACAAAATCGAAGACTTACAAGCAAAAACCGACAAACTGGTCGAAGAAGCAGCCGGTGAAGACAGGACTCCAGGTGAACATAGACAAGACGGAGGTTATGAAAATAACCAACCAACAACAACGACAACAGCAGCAACATACAGCGCCAGTCACCATCAACGGGAGGCATTTGAAAGAGGTTACTTCATTCACTTCACTGATCTAGGGAGCATTGTCTCAACTACAGGAGGAACGGACGTAGATGTCAAATCGAGAATCGGGAAGGCGAGAAACACATTCATCAACCTGAAACCAATCTGGAAATCTTCGTCACTCAGCATCAACAACAACAAAATTCGGATTTTCAATACAAACGTCAAGTCAGTCAGTTCTTCTATACGGATCAGAAACTTGGCCAGCGGGTCACAAAAAATATTTCCAACAGCCTGTTGCAGACCTTTATCAACAGCCAACTGTCTTCGCTCTATACTGAAGATCAGATGGCCGGAAAGAATCACCAACAAGAAACTATGGGAACCAAGAAAACAAGAACCAATCGCTCAACAAATATGCAGGAGAAAGTGGAGATGGATTGGACACTGGCTGAGGAGGCCGCTGGGTGACATCGCACGTCAGGCCAGTGCTCGAGTGGAACCCGAAAGGGAAGCGGCGAGTGGGACGTCGGTGCAAGGGTGACATGGAGGAGATCGTGTGAAGAGGAGTTGAAACAGTATGGACTAACATGGATGCAGGTGAAAAGTACAGCAGAAGACAGAAACAATTGGAGTCGTGCAGTTGAAGCCCTATGTTCCACTAGGAACCCAAGGGAACAATAATAATAATACATTGAAATAATCCAGAAAAATTTCTTAAATCACTAAGAACCTCTCACATCATCAGATGGATTAATATCAAATGGAATCCTAATTTTCTGAATAGGAATGATGGAGTAAAACAGAATTTGATCTTGTTACACCACACTCTCCTCCCCAATGAGATGACAAAGTCAACGCGAATGTGATAAGCAATTCCATTATGTAAGCAGACGCAGCTTTCATAAATTTATACGTGTATCAAATCCAGCAATCTACACTTGATTTTATTATCTTCAGCAATTAACCACCTTGAAAACACGAAAATTCCCCCCATGGTGAGGAACGATTATTAAGTTGTTGAATATAAGCTGAGATTTTGTCAATTCTGGTTTAATAATACCACTTTGATAAAGCTATTAACAACATTAAATAGCAAAACGTCAGTGAAAGTAACAATGTCGTTTCGTTTTTCATTCATTGTTAAATACTAGAGATTTTTAATAGTATCGTATGCCCAATGGCAAAGTTTTCTCAAACTCCTCAATGTGAACTTGGTTTGGACATATAGGAACGCTCAATTATCTAATCGCTGTGATAGGGCAGTTATTTTCCCCTTTAATCTTACCGGCTGACACGTTCTACTTGCACATTTACAATGCCTAACTACTTAGAGTATGTAAACAAATGCAAGAATTTATGCTTGCTAATAATAATAAGGCTTTATTTAAGACAATTTGTGAACACATAGTAGAGGAATTCTCTGAGTTTCAAAGTATTTCAAAGAGAGTGGCTTCACCGATTAGTGTGTCTCCCTAATAATAAACTAATCGTGATATCAGAACAAAATTTATCAAGGAAGATTTGAATCTAATGTCAATTTGCTCTAGAATACATAAGACTGATTAAAACTTCTTAATTGCTTGAGCTTGCATAAACTTTAGTATGCAAACCCAGCATATCCTATAAGTTTAAAAGACGTATAAACGTTAACTTTATGCCCTGTATCTACAATGTATCCCGCCATGCTGGAGACTGTTTGTCTACACTCATAAGTTCAAGCAATTCATTTTACTTCTGGTGCCAGTCACGAATATGCTCTGAAGCTCTTAATTGTAGTTATCAACAACACACCTCAACATGTGTGTGCATGAGTATATGCACATTTAAAATGATAGATACAGTCGGAGACAGAATTATTTTCCCTCCAAACCTATCAGTGCTGACAATATTAAACATGAGAAACAGTTTTATGGAAACAAGACATAACATTGACTAATCAATTTGATTGTGTAGAGTGGACAAGCACTAGTGGAAAGACGATAAAGTGTTTTCATATAAAATCTACATGAAGACGCAATGTTATTAATAAACAGTAATAGAGAGATAATAAAATATGGATGATGAGAGTAATAATGATGATAAAATAATAGTAGTAATAACAACGATAATAGTAAACTTACATAATAAGAGGAAGCGAAATTTTAGTGAGAACGTTACTCTGGCCACGTTGGGGCAAGTGAATATATATAATGCTTTTGAATACAGAGGCTCAGTTTCAGATCCCGAATAGCCAATGATTCAGCTGTGTACAGATGGCGTATTCGAAGTCCTTTTGTGCGATACTGAAGGACTCTTTGTAACACTGTGAAGCATTCATGCGGGAGTGCTCAACGTCCAGAGTTGACAAGGTGTTCGGGGATTAAGCCGTTAATGTTCTTCTTTTCCCCACTGTCTAACCAAGCTGGACAATGTCCGAGAATACGTTTGTAGACTTAACGTTGCGTACGGACGATGTACTTTACTGAGAACCTACTTGCGTTTATGTCACAGTAGAAACGTTACATTTTATCCTTTCGCTACTGCAATCATATACACTGATGGCAGCTTTACAATTTTTTTATGTTTTAATTTATTCAAACGCTACATTCGCAATTTGCTTGAAAACTTCATTTATTGCATAAAATATGCTGAATGTTATCTGTATCAGCATATTCTCATTGATAGTTAAAATCAAATAAACTGACGTCCGCGATGTAGGATTTCAGAATACTATTTGTATACCATAGTAAAAGCACCATATCAATCTTCGAGTTTGTTCAGAATTCAGGGAGAAAATTTCACGGGGAAGAATATAATAGTGTTATGTTTCTAATTTGAAAACGAACTGAGACACAGAAGTTTGTCTTTTCCGATTCAGGTATTTATTATTATTGTCTCCTTTAGTTCTTAGAGGAACATAGGGCTTCAGTCGAAAGTCTTCACTGCGTCCGGCTCTCCGCCAACGTTTCCACCTTGATCCACGTCTGCCCACATGCTTTCATCTCCTCTTCGCATCACCTCCTCCATGTCACCCCACCCTCGCAATGACGACCGACTCGCCGCTTCCCATTCAACTTCCACTCGAGCAATGTTCTAGTGTGTTATGTCACGTGATGACTTGTTTTCTCAGAGTATGACCAATCCACCTCCACTTCTTCCTGCATATTTGTTGCACAATTGGTTTCTGCTGAGTTGGTTGGTGCATTGTCAGAGATCCTTGTTGCTGATTTTTCTGACCATCTTATCTTGAGTAGTATTGAGCGAAGACAGTGGTCGATGAAGGTTTGTAGTTTGTTCGAAGTGCCCTTCGTGACGCGCCAAGTCTCTGATCCATATAGTATTCTTGTGTATATTAGCTTCCTAGCCACAAATTTACCCTAGTGACTAAAGTCTGCTTCAATAGTATTTTGTTCTTAAGCATTATGCCTTTCAGTAAACAGAATCTCTTTAGCACATAAGGACAACGAAGTAATTAATTCAAGTCAATTAAAGCAGTATAATTCATACTGTTATATTTTTAAATCATCTAAAGTACATTTGTGTACAAATACCAGTTAAAATGGAGTGAATACGATATATCACGATCACAGTTAACAGTTTGCTGAAATTTATAAAAATACATTTTGATACACAACATAACACTAAGGTAGCATATTTTCATTTTCAAGTGATGATTGCGCCATTCACTGAAAAGATAAGAGAATCCATAAAGAAACGATATTCATGAATATATGAACGGATAAAACAACAGAAAGTCATTGCCATTTATGGTTTTTCTATTCTTCGCACCC
This sequence comes from Trichobilharzia szidati, assembly GCA_944472155.2. Taxonomy (NCBI): domain Eukaryota; kingdom Metazoa; phylum Platyhelminthes; class Trematoda; order Strigeidida; family Schistosomatidae; genus Trichobilharzia; species Trichobilharzia szidati. The sequence continues at coordinate 112,089,841 of OX235274.1, read as the reverse complement.
CGAGTAAAACACACAGTATCAGGCGTTTTGTTTTGAAGTTCCAGCAGTGGTGGTATTATCCTTTGAGAAGTAGGGTTTCTCGCCCCCTACGAAAATTCCCTTACCACCAGCTAGTAAACTAGGAGAATCTGGAGTATGTCGGCCGGGAATGGAACATACACCATCTAAAGGGTTTGAGAGGGTCCTACCAGTTAATTACTGATGCAAAGTAAAACAGATTATTTACGCTTTAGATTGGAAACCTATTTTTTCCCTCCAAAATAGTCTAACTAGAAAGGGTATTAAATAACTTGTTATTCACACGTAGTTTATTTGTAATTATTTGTGATATGTCTGATAAAGACACGTAATGTTACCAACATTCGAAAAGTACTTAATCAGCAAAAAGAACAGACTGTTAATGAAGGTTAATTTTTAGGTTGAACTTGAGCCTATTAAATACTTTCGTGAACGAGGTTTTACCGTTTTCATTTTGAAACTAAGAAGGGAAGGTGTTACAGAAAACCAATTAATTTCTTAGCACGGATAAATGATTGGACTGTGTTTCCTCACTTATTTATCCTAGGAAATTTGTCTTGGATGTTTGTCTTATCCCATTCTGATTATTATTAGTACCCCCAGAAAACGTGCATTTTGATTCTCTTAATTTTTCAACATAGAAATTAATTAAAATAATTAGTCCCTTTGATAAATTTGAGTAAGGCATTTAGAAACCTCGCCTAGATTACTAGGTCACTAGTATTCTAGCCGGTCCCAAGCCCGGATAAAGAGGGAGGGTTGGGGCGTGGTGCTAGCAACTCCACCCCCAAAACTTAACCAAATTGCTACTAAAACTTCAACGCACAAATATATTCAAAATTCTAAAATTACAAATAGTGACCTTATTTTTCGCTGGAATCGGGGAAGTGAAATGACGCGGGCTGGTGAAAGCCTTCGGGAAGCCAGTCAGCCGATGTGCCTTCTTTCGATGAAAGCGAAAATAAGGATGGGGACGTGGAATGTTCGTACGATGTACGAAACTGGGAAGGCTGCTCAGGTAGCCGCAGAAATGAGGAGATATAGAATAGAAGTGTTGGGAATCTGCGAGAGCAGATGGAACGGATGTGGAAGGAGCCAACTATCAACTGGAGAGACAATAATCTACTCCGGTCACCCAGAGGACAATCACGAGCACACCGAGGGAGTAGCCATCATGATGTCACCAACAGCGGCTAAAGCTCTCATGCAGTGGGAACCAATCTCCTCCAGGATAATGACAGCCAGGTTCAACTCAAAAGGAAAAAAGGTTACAATCATTCAGTGCTACGCGCCTACAAACGCCTCAGAACATGAGAAGAAGGAGGATTTCTACAGTCAACTACAAACAGTAATGGACAACGTCCCAAAGAGCGATATCAAAATCCTGATGGGCGACATGAATGCGAAACTGGGAGGAGACAATACAGGAAAAGAACTCACCATGGGTCGTGAGGCCCTCGGTGAATTGAACGACAATGGTGAACTCTTCTCAGACTTCTGCGCCTTCAATGATTTGGTGATTGGTGGCAGTGTGTTCAAACACAGGGATATACACAAGGCAACATGGATTTCACCAGATGGACACACCAAAAACCAGATAGACTTCATTTCAATCTCAAGGAAGTGGAGACGGAGCCTACTGGACACAAGATCGAGGAGAGGAGCAGATGTGGGTTCAGACCACTATCTAGTACAAGGGACTTTCAAGGTGAAGCTGAAAGCCTCGAGGATACCTGGGGATAGGCCACAATGCAAGTTCAACACGCAAAAACTGAAAGACACAACCGCAAAGGACACTTTCACTGCAACTTTCAGAGCAAAGCAAGAAACACTACGTGGCACCACTGAGGAATCATCCGTGGAAGACCATTGGAACTCTCTGAAGGTAATTTTCAACGAAACGTGTTCAACTGTTTTAGGAAGAAAGAAGAAACAAGACAAGGAATGGCTCTCAACAGACACTTGGAAACTAATAGAGGAGAGGAGAAAAGTGAAAGAGAAAATGATTCAATGCAAAGATGGACAAGAGAAAGAGACGCTGAACTCAACTTACACAGCACTGGACAAAGAAGTGAAGAAGAGTGCCAGGAAGGACAAAAGACAATTCTACGACAACCTGGCTACTGAAGCTGAGAAGGCAGCAGGCAAAAGGGACCTGAGGATACTATATCAGATAACCAAGTCTCTATCCGGGAAGAGATCAACACAAGTGAGACCTATAAAAGACAGCCAAGGGAACCCAATTACCAAAGAAGAAAGACAGATTAAACAATGGGCGGACCACTTCAAAGGACTCTTGAACCGACCACCACCTACAACCCGTCCAGTAATACCAACAACAGCACGTACACAACTGCAAGTTGACACCAATCCTCCAACGAAAACTGAAGTCATGAATGCAATCAAGCTTCTGAAAGCTGGAAAAGCAGCTGGACCAGATGGAATACCCCCGGAAGCACTGAAAGCGGACCCAGAAACGACAGCAGATACGCTGACTCCATTATTGCAAAAGATCTGGAAAGAGGGAAAGGTGCCTACTGACTGGAGGAAAGGTTACCTAGTGAAACTACCAAAGAAGGGCGACCTGGGACTCTGCAAGAACTGGCGAGGAATCATGCTCCTGTCGACGCCAAGTAAAATCCTGAGTCGAATCATCCTGGAGAGAATCAAGGACGCACTGGATACAGAACTCCGACCAGAACAAGCTGGATTCAGGAAAGGCAAATCATGTTCTGACCAAATTGCAACTCTACGCATCATCATCGAACAAAGCATGGAATGGCAATCAAATCTCTACCTCAACTTCATAGACTTTGAGAAGGCCTTCGACAGCGTTGACCGCGAAGTAATTTGGAAACTACTCGAGTACTATGGCGTACCGCAAATATTCATCAACCTTATTCAACAACTGTACGACAACGGCACATGTCAAGTGATCCACAACGGAAAACTCAGCGAAGCGTTTGGAGTAAACACAGGAGTCAGACAAGGGTGCTTATTATCACCAATGATATTCCTAATTGTGGTGGACTGGATTATGCGTCAGACAGTGGGAAACGAGAAGACGGGGATATCCTGGACCGACGTGAAGAACCTAGAAGACCTGGATTTTGCGGATGATTTATGTTTGATGTCACACAAAATCGAAGACTTACAAGCAAAAACCGACAAACTGGTCGAAGAAGCAGCCGGTGAAGACAGGACTCCAGGTGAACATAGACAAGACGGAGGTTATGAAAATAACCAACCAACAACAACGACAACAGCAGCAACATACAGCGCCAGTCACCATCAACGGGAGGCATTTGAAAGAGGTTACTTCATTCACTTCACTGATCTAGGGAGCATTGTCTCAACCACAGGAGGAACCGACGAGCATGTCAAATCGAGAATCGGGAAGGCGAGAAACACATTCATCAACCTGAAACCAATCTGGAAATCTTCGTCACTCAGCATCAACAACAACAAAATTCGGATTTTCAATACAAACGTCAAGTCAGTCAGTTCTTCTATACGGATCAGAAACTTGGCGGGTCACAAAGAATATTTCCATCAGCCTGTTGCAGACCTTTACCAACAACTGTCTTCGCTCCATACTGAAGATTAGATGGCCAGAAAGAATCACAAACAAGAAGCTATGGGAACAAACGAAACAGGAACCAATCTCCCAACAAATTTTCAGGAGGAAGTGGAGATGGATTGGACACTCGCTGAGGAGGCCGCCGGGTGACATCGCGTGTCAGGCCAACCCTCGAGTGGAACCCGAAAGGGAAGCGGCGATTGGGACGTCGGTGCAAGGGTGACATGGAGGAGATCGTGTGAGGAGGAGATGAAACAGCATGGAATAACATGGATGCAAGTGAAAAGAACAGCACAAGACAGAAGCAAGTGGAGACGTGCAGTTGAAGCCCTATGTTCCACTAGGAACCCAAGGGAACAATAATAATAATAAATAAGGCATTTAGAAAACAAATTTCGCGGGATCATATCATTTCTTAGTTTCTTTACTCCCCTGCTGTATGGCGTTCCAAAGATCCACAAAACGGGTAACGCACTGAGACCCATCTTAGACATGTCGAATTTTCCATACCATAAAATCGCAAAATGGATTACAGAGGTCCTTACGCTTGCAAGAGACTCATTAACTAATCATTCTATTAAAAGTTCATTTGATCTGACCGATATGCTAGACACCTTGAACATTAAGGATAAGGTTATGTGTTCAATTGACATAGAATGTTTATTCACCAATGTTCCTCTTCATGAAAGTGTCGATTTTATTTGCGATTACATCACAAGCAATGGGATAAACTTGCCTATTCCTGTCACTTACATCAGGGACATTATCTTAATATGTACAGGAAATATCAGATGCACCTTCCAAGAAGAGGCATACAAACAAATCTATGGTGTTGCGATGGGGAGCCCTCTTGGGCCCCTGTTAGCAGATTTATTCATGTCGAAATTGGAGAAACAAATGCAAGGTATGCTTGGAGAATTTATTCCATATAAACGTTATGTGGATGATGCACTCATTATTGGAAATAATAGTAAGTCTTTTGAAAATTTTATTACCCTATTTAATCATATTCATCCAAATATCCGAATGACTTCCGAACTCGAATCGAATAACAAACTCGGTTTGCTCGATATTACAATGACAAGGAGAGATGATGGAACGATTCGTAAACAGACATGGAGTGGACAGTATCTCCATTTTACCAGTTTTTTTCCTATCCAGTATAAACGTTCCCTAGTGAAATGTTTGTTCTCAAGGACCAGAAGAATATGCACGAGTGACACATTGATGGATGAGTTTTATTAGCTAATGGTTGTCTAGAGAACTTCATCACTTGTCACAGTAAGGATAGACCACATCTCGAAAAGAAAGCTTCTGTACCAAAGAAAGCTACCTTTATTAACCTACCATTCAAGGGTGACCAAATTACGCAGTCGACAGCTAGCTGAAAGACTTCGGTCAGCCATCAAACGCACATTCTATGCCGTCGCATCTCTTTTTCTCACTTGCCAAACATTTTCGATCCCTGCACCTACGATTAAAGGACGAAATTCTGTGGACTCTACTTCAAACTGTATCTACAAGTTCACCTGCAGCTGCGGTGACACCTATATAGGTAGAACCAACAGAATGTTCCAATGTCGTCGAAAAGAACATCTTTCAAAATGGCTACTAAATCATATAGAAAATCCCAACGCGATTAATCTGAATAGAAATCCATCATCATCCATTGCAAAACACTTATTAATGTCAGGTCACAAAATCAATATTAATGACTGTTTCACAATTATTTCACAAAACTCTAATTCAAGGTTATTGAAGTTGATGGAAGCACTCGGATTAATCACACACATCCTAAACTATGTGTACAAAAAACACAATAGACTTCAACCTTCGCCTACTATGGACTACTTGACCTATTTAAAAATGTGATTGGTCATTAGTATGTATTTTTCTTTTTTATATAACTGAGTAATGAACTTTATTTTATTTTATTATTATTGTGAACCATGTCAGTTGTAGAGCGGTTGTGAAGAAACTACGAAATGATATCATCTCGCGAAATTTGTCTTCTAAATGCCTTATTCAAATAGAAATTAATACTGAGGAACATATTTCAGTACAAGACGATACTTAATGTTCATAATTCAACTCAAGATATATTTCATGAAACTTTTTCTAAAATAATTGTGTCTTACAGTAATTACAGATCCAATTCACTTATATAAATTTCAGTGGAGTCTCCATTTTTTTCATAATTCGTAGGATTTTCGGAGTTGCCGATTAACTGTCATTACTGAATTTATACCCATTGTCAATAGGCCAGGAATTCTATTTATAATAATAGATTCCGACTTTTAAGGCTTTAAGGTACTTTAAAGCTTGTGAAATCAAGTGACATATAAGAACATTTTCTAGAGGCAAGTTTGATTAGATAAAATATTTCATCAGATTTACATGCATGCAAATCAGTTAACTCATCTCAAGGAATAGTTAAAAGAATATTCGAAGCAATTATGACACAGTAGAGTTCTAAACATATACATAAATATTCATTATGCTCACCTTGCAAAACTCGTTTACTTTCGGACAAACTATTGATCCAACAAGTCGAGTCGATCCATCTGTCACGCTGAATTTAATTGTTCCACCGTTTAGAGGACAGGTTACTTTAGTGCCTTTGAAAAACACCTTTAGCCTCTTTTTAGGTGAACATTCATACTGTACAAAATGGAATAAACACGTAAACAGAATCAGTCGGAATTCACTGATGTCAGGTAGCTTTCAAGGAATAAAATAATTGATGCATCAGGCGAAAATCATAACCATCATTTCCTCACTATGTCCGTTATTATTTCAATTACATTAGTGATATGTGCAACCATGAAATACAAAGTCATTTTATTCTATTTTCATTGCTAGTTCTCTGTGTGCTTTACTTTTGTCTGCCTATAATAGGAGAGTTGTATGAGTGAGTCACATTGATTTGTAGAATTTTATGAAGCAATATTTGATGAGAGTGAACAGTGACATTCGTGAAGGGAAGTGAAGATAATCCTGAAGGAGGTATTCAGTGTCAAGATTCAATATCTAAAATGTGCAGCTATATAAATCTTGTGTGCGTCGGTGGTATAGCGGTTAGGACGCTCGCCGATCATGCACATGGTTCAGAGTTCGATCCCTGGTCGACGCACTCCTTTACCTCGATGAGCCGGAAATAATACTGGCAAAGAGGAAAGCTCGGGCATGAGGATAGCAACCCCATGCTGTAAAATAAACACTGCTACAGAAACTTCAATCCACTAGCTTGAAGCCCTATATTCCACTGGGGAACGTGCAGGGAGAAAAAAAATATAAATCTTGCATTATTTATTCACTGGATATCTGAATGTTTGGATAAGTGGTCAGAATTCTAGGAACATTTAAAAGACATGTATCCATGCGTCGGTGGCACAGTGGTTAGGACTCTCGCCGACCATGCACATAGTCCGAGGTTCGATCCCCTGCCAACGTACGCCTGATATCTATGGTCGGCCTGCTAAATTTGGGCTATCGATATCAAATGCTGAAAATTTCACACTTGTACCAAAATATTGTGTGGAATCAAGCTATAATAAAATAAAATAAAAAATAAATTAAATAATATTGGAAAAGGAATCATCTGAACTGGATAAATGAAGCATTTAAAACAATGTAAACGAAGGGTGAGTATTATTTAATTCAATATAGAATTTCCCGTCGATTGGTTGGACTGAAGTGCTCGGTTTCAGGTTGACAGGTCGGCCGACTGTGCCAATGGTTTGACGATGTCTGAGACCGAGCATTTCAGTTCGACGGGAAAATCTTAATTGAATTAAATAATTAATAAGGTCCGTTGTACAAGAGGTGGCTCTCTTGGTCCAAGCGGTCTAAGGGATAGTGCTTTGGCGTTTGAGACTATGGGCACTGGATTCGAGCCCCGGTGGGAACACCATCACTGACTCTCTAGAGAATGCAGGTATATCCATTGAAGTATCCTAAATGGGACGAAACGCGCATCCTGGATTCCATTGCCGGTCACTATCAACCAGTTGACTTGAAGAGCTAGTATGTTTCAGCAGTACATTCTTAGGAATATTCAACCATAAAATCAATATCTAAACCAGGATAGACGGTTACAAGTTTGTCTTAAACGTCGTTCGCATTAATAATATCCGATTATTTATAAATTACAAGCGGTACCCCTTTGATATTTTCTTCATGTCTGATATTTACCGACAGTTTCATGAAGAGTGGAGATAATTTTTTACCATGAAAACCATATAGTTTATCACAGGGTCAACTAATATATGCAGATGAATATTCATAAAAATCCTTAAAAATAAATAAAGAACCCATAAGGCAGCAAAAGACCCCTTTACATAACTTCATTTCAAAGCCATACAATTACTTAGGAGTGTATGACAAACAACAGTGTGTTAAAATCAATGAATAGTCTTGCATCATCGAGAAAAGCTCAGTCATAATGTCTCTGACTTCAGCAGTGGGTGACGTGGGTTCAAATATCACATAGGACATGTTTCCTTCGGACTTGCAGATCTGCCTCGCTGATGAGTGCCAACTAATGCAAAACCTAGGTTCAAGGCTTCCTGTGGCCGATTGCCTCCAACCATCTAATACCAACAGTTCACAGTGCACCATGATGGAAAACCACCTAGCATGGTTGTCACATTGCAAACTTCACTCATAGAATTTAGTCTGCACAAAATAGAGGACTAGGCACACATATTACACTAATTACTGACTAGTGTCCGATCGAAAATCATCCAGAAAGTGTTGATAACTAAACAGTTTAACGGTGAACACTCATTTCGAAATAAATGAGAGGAAATAAGGGTACAGAGGATTGAAAATGGGTTACATAAGTAAATAAATTTAAAAAAGGACTACATAGAATTCATGATACAACAATTCAAAAAAACAAAACTGAAGCTAGAACCATGGTAGTAGAAGAGGCTGGATAAGACATTTCTGAACACAAGGTGCATGCTCTTCATTCTGGCTTGTTAGAGCTTCAGTTGGATGAAGAGTTTGTAATTGACAATAACCTTTGACCTTTTTCTTTAGTCACCATTATATACACATTTATAAAACACTTAATAAATTGTACAGCTTTGAAATGTAGTTATAAGAACAGATCTCTTTATTAGATGGTTGGAGGTAATTGGCAAGAAACCTTGGACTTATGTTTCTTTCTTTTCAGCACTCTTTAGTGAGGAGTATCTGTGATCCTGAAAGAATTCATTTCATCTCTGACTGCAGCATTGGTTGACGCGGGTTCGAATCAAAGACAAGACGCTTAATCATCTATGAACAACAATTCAGAGTGCATCGTAATCGAGAGCCACCTAACATGGTAGCCACACTGAAAACTTGAGTGACAGAATTCAGTCTACAAAAAACAGAGGGCTAGTAAGTTACTGACTAGTGTCCAATTAAAGAGACTTCTTTGTTGACTTATGTGTTGTTAAATACATCTTAATTCCATACCTTAAAAACCATTTTTAACCATCTACCAAAAGTGGCTTATTAATGTTATTATTATTAATGTAAATGTGTCGGTGGCACAGCGGCAGAATGCTCACCAACTACTACACATGTGGTCTGGGGCTAGATCCCCAGCCGAAGCACTCCTGAACCTCGCTAAGTCAGTAATACGATTGGTAAAGAGAGAAGGTTGGACATGAGGCTAGCGATCCCATCCCGTAAAAATAAACACCAATGCCACCGAAAATTTAAGACTCTAGCTTGAAGCCTTATGTTCCACTGGGAAAGTTAAGGAATAAAATAAATAATAAAAATGAATAATAAATATTAGTGTTATCACGTGTTAAATGATTCAAAATGTCCTAACAACTGATAACTGATGGGTGCTAAATATAATTCTATGTTCATTACTTTTTCAATGCTGATTTTATTCAAGCACTTCGGTAAAAAGTATGTACATTGACGGTATTCGGTGGCTGAAGGCGATCGGCCACAGAAAGTCTTGAACCTAGGTTTCGTACTAGCTGGCACTCATTAGCAAGGCGTATCCCTAATACTGAACGAACTCATGTCCCTTCTGAGATACGAACCCGCGTCACACAATGTCGCAGTCAGTGACATTACCACTGACTCGCGATTAACCTCCTGTAGGACTGTACTGGATATTTTTCAATGAACACTAGTCAGTAACTAGTATAATGTGTCTAGTTCTTTCTTTGGTGCAGACTGGATTCTATCAGTCAAGTTTGCAATGTGGCCACCCATGCTAGATGGTTTGCCCACACGGTGAATTAATGGTATTAGATGGTTGGAGGCAATTGGCAGGATATTTATAAATACATGTATAACTGTGAAGCTATTACCTTGCGTCTTTTACAAAGCGTGGTAAATAATAACTTTGCTATTACATGTTTACTTCTCTCAATCCATAGAATTTTAAAACAGGGACACCAGAGAGATTTGTCAACTATCCTATGCCTATTCAGTATTCTTCTCAGCCTCCTTCAACAAAACTAAATTCTTCGAGAAGTTTAAGGATTCAGACTTCAGTAACAGTTCCGTCTTCGTACAAGTGCAATCGAAATTTATAATCAAGTAATTTTAACATCATAGTTGATAAAATGGGAATAATACAACCAAATGGTTATAAAGCTGACCCAATGAAAACTTAAAGATGTAATTGAAGCAATACCTGCAATTTATTCATAAGTATATATGGAGCACAACTTCCACTGGTGTCTTGAAAAGTATTTTGACAGAATACTGTCAGTAAAACAATATTTTTAGCGTCTTAAAATAAGTGGATTCTGAATACTCATCAACTTAAATAAACATCTACTTTCAAAAGCTTACTTTATGACAACTTCCCTGCAAATAATCACCTAAAGTGACTGTGCTGCCGTTTGTGTAGGACCAGACTCCACGATGCTCCAAGCAAATAGATTTTCGACCGTAGGTTTGAAAATAGTAGTTAGTCCCCTCCTCTGTTGATTTAAATAAAATTTCAGATTACTGTTTTAACCAATTCTTACAATCTCAAATTAAATAACAGTCATCAAAGTAATGAAATAAGCTTCGTTCTGGAAATTATGTTTGAAAACAATGCAGAACTCTCAGAGTAATAAGTTGAAAATCAATTTATCCTTCAAATAGTTTTTCGTAAAAGACTCAACGTCATTCTGTTTGAAACATGACTTAGTCCTCCGCGACATTTATTCTTCATTTTCTTGTTGAAGTGCACAAAGCGAGGTAGGTTGAAAGTCAAGTAAAAATTTGCATGATTTTACGTTACAATTCAACAATATAACTGGAAGATTAAAATGACAAGAAAGGGAGGAAAGTGGAGGCATCACGGTGGATGGAAATTCAGGAAGCCAGGTAGTTCAACAAAACCTCCAGAAACATCCATTGAAGTATAACTGAAGATCAAAAATTAATCTGAAATAATATTACACTTTCTGCTTATGTTATGTCAGTTTCAAACTTAGTTTCTAAAGAGAAGTTTTATATTTTCAATGGAGGATTTTATCATGAGCTGACATCAGTTAGAGAACCACTGGAAAACCCACCAGGAAGTACTGAACAGCTGTTTCGTTCTATTTTGCGACTCTTCAGCAGTACGCCACCACCGCCAGGGTTCGAACCCAGGACCTTCTGGTTACAAGACGAGCTCGTAGACCATTGAGCCACTGAGACCCGGTCCAATGGTCCTTGAATTCTAACTTCTGCCAATTCACGACATAGCGCGATCATTTCTCAATGTATTCTTCTATGAGTTACTGCCTCATCTTCAACCTGCTGTACCCTACTGGTCACGGCTTCCCACCAGAACCCTATGTTAACATCCTGAATAGGGCCAGTCGCTAGTAAGCATCAGAGTAATTTTCAAGCAATGGTTTTGTAGGGATTTTGTTTGATTGCATGAAGGATTATATCATGAGCTGACATCAGTTGGAAAAGTTTTATAGTACAAATTCAGTTTCAATAATTTTGCGTACACGATAACCTGTCTAATAACTCAAAACGATTTCGTTATTTCTAATCTGGCAAATGGAAAAATGGTAGCAGTTACGTGAATCCAACAATGATTGTATTACACTTCTATTGGCTAATCTACATCCTAATTTTGCCAAAGATATTCAATAAAATGCCTATCACTCTATTTAGTGTAATGATGGTTTCCTTTGAAGCAAAGAAATGCTTTTTGTCAACAGTTGTTCATAATAATCTGAAATGAAAGGACTCACACAATGGCAGCCCGCGAAAATACAGTTTTAAATGGCGACCGTTTTCAACGACTTACAGTTTGGAAGAGTAATCCTTCAGAATAATTAGCAAATGTTAGGCAGTCTAATTAAATTACTGGCCTACCTAATTTTTCATCCATTAAATTGCACCTTATTTACCCTATTGCAAGTTGTTTTAATTATTCAGTTACATGTCTGAATTGTAATCTGTACTAGCTCCTATTTTCAAGTAGGACTCAACCTACGGCTATGGATGTTTTCGAGAAAGCAGAAAATACGCAAAAACAGGTCAATAGGGTTTACTCTGGATTGAACAATACGGCTTCAGATGATATATTACGGATCGTTAATTTACCTGAAGATTCTAAACCGGGAGTAAATAATTTGTCATTGGGCGAGCTGAGAATTTTGAAACATCTGTTGAGGCACTTTTGGTATATTATACAATAAAATACACTACGCATCGGTCCACCAACAGATTAACTGGATGCATGTTATCCTGTGCACAGTTACTTGATATGAGTAGCTGAAAACTATTCAGATCAAGCGGCATCGGCGATAGGCAACACTAGGCAACTCTTTAAACTCATCAGGGAAACGGGTGGGAGAAGGCAAATCATAAGTGAGACTATTTCTGAGAAAAATAGCTCCTTTATTAGCTCTCAGGATAGACGCCTTGAACGCTGGAAAGGACATTTTGAGGAACAATTTAAATTGTCTACAGCCCCACTGAACCTCCCCGCCATCCAGCACACACCTGAGTGGAATATAGACACAAAAGCTATCTGTAATTTGAAACGAGGCAAAGTGGAAGGACCCGACGGAATTATACCGGAGGTGTTTAAATATGGGGGTGACATACTGGTATGTAGATTAATTTAGGTACTAGGTAACGTCTGGGAATCAGAATCGGTTCCATCAGACTGGGATAAATCACTTATTATACCGATATTCAAGAAGGGAGACAAGTCCTCATGTAATAATCATAGAGGGATCAGAGTAACGAACATAGTTTCTAAAATCCTAGGCTCGATAATCATGCACAGACTAAGCAGAACTTGGGAGGAACAAACGAGGGAAAATCAAGCAGGCTTTAGACCAGGTAGAGGGTGCATAGATCATATCTTCACTCTCCGACAGATCCTAGAACATAGACACACTTTTCGGTGTCTAACATTTGACATATTTCTTGACCTGAAGGCGGCCTTCGACTCCGTGGATCGAGGGGTACTATGGCAATGTTTGACTGTGAAGGGAGTGCCAAGAAAGTACATTGCACTAATCAAGGCACTCCACTCAAACTCACATAACCATGTAAGGGCTTATGGGGAATTGTCATCTGAATTGATAACAACCAGTGGTGTCCGTCAAGGATGTCCACTTTCCCCTTTTCTGTTTAACTTCATCATAGATATGCTAATGGAAGTATCCTTAACTGAACTTAACGACTTAGGAATCGACTTGTTACCAAGGAATAGTCTTATGGACTTAGAATATGCAGGCGACATAGTCCCGTTATGGGAGGATTCTGACAAAATACAGAGTCTTCTGAACACCTTGAGCAGCAATCTTCGTATGTTTGGCATGCGATTCGCCCCTGTAAAATGTAAGATGCTGCTACAGGACTGGACTACGTCAACTCCTAGTTTAGTGATAGGGAGTGAAGTGATAGAACATGTTGACCACTTCACCTATTTGGGAAGTTTTATCAGCACCAACGGATTGATTGGTGAAGAAATCTCAGCACGAATGCAAAAAGCTCGAGCTGCTTCCGCTAACTTACGCCATCTCTGGCGTAGGCGTGACATCCGGCTGTCAACCAAGGGACGTGTATACTGCTCAGCACTTTACTCCGTCCTTCTCTATGCCCCTGAAACGTGGCCAATACGAGTTGAAGACATGAAAAGGTTGACTGTTTTTGATCATAGATGTCTACGATCTCTTTCCCACGTTAGGTGGTATAATAAGGTAAGTAATGTTGACGTCAGGCAAAGTGTTGGGCAAAGAGGGAAAATCAATCGACGAGGCTATAAAGTTACATAGATTGAGATGGCTAGGTCACGTGCAACGCATGCCTAACCATCGCCTCCCCCAACGGACGGGCATTACTAGCTGATATTGGTGCAGGTTGGAAAAGAGTAAGTGGTGGCCAAACAAAAACATGGCCTCATCAATCCATGACATCCTTGACAGTTAAACTGAGTCAGGTAGGGAGGGAGATGCAGACTTCCGGGTTGGGGCCTTCGGGACTCTAAGAATCAATGGCTGGAGACAATAGGTGACATGGCTCAACATCGTTGTCAATGGTGCAGATGTATTCAGTCTCTGTAGTCTTTCATATTCCTTTCTACCATTACTCATTCTGTTTCACTCTTACACTTGTCAAAACTCTATTGATTTTCTTCACTCATCTTCTTGTCTACCTTTGTGTGTTATTTGGAACGCGGCAACTCGAACTGCTGCACTTCAGTGCCAAGTTCTGTGTTGAATCCACACAGACAGATAGGTAGTTTCTTCTAGGCAGACAGAGGTGTGCCATACAATGAGCAGCCATCTCACTCGTTTGCGCTCACCAGAAGTATATCCGCCTCGATTCAGTTCAGAAATCCGAACCAGGTAAAACTGAGATGTAAGCGGGTAGTTGAGTGAGTTGATGATATACAGAATCGAATATGTCATTCGTTAGCCACACAGTACATGGTAATACATACGTATTACCAATATTAATATATCGCTTATATCTCAGTGGTTTGTACTTTTCCAGCAGTTTGAAATGATTACAATCGGGTATACTGATGACTGATGCAGCTCCAAACGAGTGAGAAGGCCATCCGGCATAGAGGACACCTTGATCTCAATAAACAGAGCTACAGTTTGACGTGGAACGCACGAAACTAGATACATCAGTCAATGAAACGATCGTATATAAAATCGAATTACTTCATTTGCTTTCTTGATGGCCACTTATGATATCAATCAGATTGAATATTGCAATGCGAATAATTTTGGGTTAACTCTAATAGCTTCACCATCGAAATGTGATTCGTGAGTGATGAATTCATTATCCCAACATAAATTTTATGCTGATTTTAGATACGAAGCAAAATTTATTACTGTATTGCAATATCCTTTCTAGAAAATTAAATTCCCAATTAAAAAATAATCGTTGCCAACATAATTTATATGAATTCCAACGTTCTTAGTATTAGATAATACTGTTTGCATTTAATACTCTGTGGAATAAAATTTACAAGTTTCTTTTGAATAAAATCAACATTCACATTAAGAAAAACATTTCGTGACTTCAGGTAGTGCGTTTTCTGCATTGCATTTACAAGATATTTCGAAAAAAAATTGACACAAACTACTTACTTGATCTTTCTATGTTTTCAGTATGAGTGCAGAAAGAAGTTGCTTTGTAATCAGTTCCGAGGCTACTTACATACTGTAAGGATAAAAAGCCGAGAATTAAAACTGACTTCAGCTAAATGCTATTCACCATGTTTAATGTGCCTAAAGTAAATTGGTGAATAGTAACGAGTAGTGGGATCCAGGATGCGCACTTCGTCCAGCTGACGAGTCGCGAATAGGAATAAATGAGCATCCTGAATTCCACTACCAGTCACTGTCCACTAATGCAATTCACGTTAAATAATCAGACATTGTCGAACATCTGCACAATGGGCTGACGTCTCAACCTGAGATCAAGCACTTCAATCCAGTCAATCAATGAAGAAGTTCAAAATGAATTAAGTAATGTACCGAAGTTTATAGAAAAAATCAGTAATTATCAAAGAATTATTGGATCTGAGAACAGATTTTTGGAAGTTTTTCACAAAATGATGAGATTTGCAACATTTCACGGTATTCGCTGTTCTGCCAGCTACCTGGAAAACACGCAGTATGAACTCTACCAAATACTTCCGCTTTAAAAGTGTCTAGTACAGGAAACATTCGAAGATTTGATCATTCCTTTGCGTGCCTAATGGAACACAAGGCTTCAGGCTTGCATTCTGAATTTTCAGTAGAAGTGATCTTGTTTCTTACAGGGTGTAGCTGATTGCCTCATGACCAGCCTTCTCTCCTTTTCGGGCTTACTACCTCTCGGACGTCTGCGGGAGATCGAATTCCGGTCCACGTACGTGGTTGGTGGGCATTCTACTACTGAACAATCAACACATTACTCATTCTATCCCCCTCTTCAAAACTAACATACTTGATAAATTACAGTTGTTCTTCGGTGCTTTTATTCTTTCCTAGAAGTTGCTGCCCGTACTTTTAAAAATATAAGCAATTCACCTGATTGTAAGCATTTACAGATTGTCCAGGAAATTAGTCAGAATGAGGTGCAGCATATATATTTATATAATGCAGTTATGAGACATTTTCTTAGCTACCATACCTGTATCCGTTGCATTTTCGTCTGATTCTTCTACCCATAACATATCACAGTAATAACATTTCCTTGGTTTATAAAACATAATTCCTAATTACTTAGAATTTCTCTACCATTTTTCCCCTGAAGAAGGACCAGAGCGCTTTATACAACTCAGCATAGATCATCAACTTCAGACGGACCTACATACAGCATGCTGTACTTGTGGAGGTAATGCTATAAATTCATCTAGTCTGTCAATAAGACGTTCCTGTCACCATCAAAATCACTATCTTAAACAGAATCAAATTTTCCAGAATATACCTACCGTTTGGGTTGGACAGAAATCTCTATGCGGATCATCACCTCCAAATTGTCTAGCACTATAAGTAGAAGCATAAGGTGGTCTTTTGAAAAACTGATCTTCTGCTGGCACACCATCACCATACGTCCTTATGCTGCAAATCCCATAAGAATAAGCATCTCTACACGTTGCTTGACTGTTATTGTCACAGAAAGGTGTGAATTTTTGACCCCTTTAAAGTAAAAAGAATGTAATAAAATTGAGCGAAAATTCAAAAGCCTGTATAAAATAAAATTTTTAAATGGTTTAAAATCTGATAACATGAAAATGACTGTACATTTTTCATAGAAGCCATATAAGTTTATTGAATGCAGCATATCTACTTGAATTACAGTAGGACTCAAAGGTACCTATGATTTTAAGCTCATATCAGAAGTTGTTTTCAATGAAAATCTGATTCTGCATGAATGTGCATCGCATAAAACTAGGTGGTTCATATGAAGACGGAATAATTCGACGCGTCTGTTGTTGAACAAGTTTCCTTATATGTATTAGCAAATCACGGAAACTTATTTTTGTTAAAATGTAGGGTTAGAAAGCATAAGTTGGTAGAGCTTCCCTTATTTGTCCTATCTTCCGTAGAACTTAATTCCTAGTGTAACGACAGAGGACAAGGGCCAGGCAACAGATCCTTTATTGAGGAAATCAAGAGATATTTGTAGGTTTTTATGTACATCATTGTCAGTGGAGGAGCAACGCCTTCTGATTGGTTTTTTCCTTGCTGAAGGTTAGTCTGTACTGCTTGCGACCGTTTCTCAGAAAGTGATGGCCATATATCTGCAAATCGTATTTGCACACGTTAATTCTGCTGTGATTCGCTGGTGAGTTCCTTAAGGTTAAGTTTTGTTACTGTTTTTTCTCATGACCCCGATTCGGGAGGTAAACATTGACGTAAATTGTTGTCTGCGATTCTGGTTAGCAACCAGCTGTCATCACACTAGTTGTACTCAGCAACTGTACTTTCAACATATTTTGAGTTGTTAAAAACTAAATCTCATATTCTAGTCAATTTTAAAAATCGGGACAGTTCTTCAGAGCTACCCTATTTAGATGGTTTTGTAAATTACGTGGGTTCTTGATGAATTTTTCTGTGGAAGATGTGAAAATTAAGAAGTAAAAGTGATTCTTACTTTTTCCTTTGAATATCCGCATATTCATAGCAACTCTTAGTTGCAAAGTCACATCCAAGATTTTTGCCATATTGCATGTTCATTGCTGCTTTGTAATTCACTTTGTACCATCTGAAAAAAACCCAGGTCAGTCAAAATGATTATATATTTAATTTACACTAATTTTCCACATATTTCAGGTTCTAATATTCGTAAAATTTACTCCTGACTTATTTCCCAAACTGTTTTTTATTATGTAACGTTGGATCGAATAGGTGTAGTAGTCACTCTCTAGTGTTTCTAGTCAAACTGTAGAATTCTTTATGGAGAGATATTAGTCTTTCGATATGAGCAGTCAGGAATTATTCGCATCAAACAGTGTTACTTGCTTACCAGGTCAAAGTAACCTGAACACTTGACAGTAGTTTTCCTCGATTGAGGCTGTTTTCATCCAGCCACACACTAGTTTGGAATCGATCCACAAAGTTGGATCTATTCCGAAAACTGGACACTTGAAATAAATTCATCGTTCACAAATTACACAGTTAAAGGTAGGAAATTTTGGCGTGAGCGGTTTTCGGCTACTTAATTCAATCAACTGTATATATGGTCATGGTATTTTGCTTACCCTCTTGGTCTCCACTTATGGGACAAAGTGGACTACATAATGTAGTGTGGGTGATTTTCTTTTTTAAGGGCAACTGTTGTGTGTTTCCCCCTCAAATTGTGTAATTCGGTAGTTCTAGATAAAGTATCCAAATTTGCCTACTCCTCAAAAATTAACGAAGCTAATCAGTCCTTGCTCTACCCTTTCGCAAATAACACAGACAGTGATCATTCACGTTACATAATATCAGTTTCTTAATAACCGATATGATATTTTTCAGTGACTAGTGAGACTATTGTCTCCAGTAAACAGCCTTCCATCTTAATGGTACTAATAAAGATATAACTGTATAGGTGTTTGCCGTGTTTCTTCATCACAACTGTATACTGTTTTTTTGGAAGAGACTATATTACCAGAGTTTTGTCTCAAGCAGATAAACACTGTAAAATCAATTTTCTCACATCTAAGATCGAGGTGTTGACGCTAAAATCAGGTGACGACAGTCATAAAAGTGTATACTGTAGGCAGATAACTGCGCATCCTTTAGCACATTACAGCTAGGGCGACGGAACAGCTCTAGATTTAATTTTTCACATTGTAAACGAACAGTAGTTGAATCATTGAGTGCTTAAATAAACTGAATAGTAACGACAAGAAAAAGATTCCTGGAAACAGCAATCTACCCAAATTTGTCTGTTGATATAAGTAGATTGAGATACTAATCACTTGTATTCACTTATTCTATTTCATGGAGTAATACATATACTCATTCATCAAATATATTTGACAATTTACCCTGATTTACTCCTCGGTACAGAAATCATCAATAGAAAGAAAGAAAATATAGTATAAAACCCAAATGCCTACAATCTCCCTGGCTTATCTAATATGCGAATTTCCTGGAATCTTTTATTTTGTCATTAGATGTTGTGTCGTGTGTATAAGGAAGACAGGTGGATTTATCTGAATAAGACACTGGGACTATGTCTATAATTATTTACTCCTTTCCGTTCCGATTGGAAAACAGGTCTTCAAACTTGAGCTTTAAAGTTTCAGTAGTAGTAGTGTTGTTTTTACGAGGTGAGGCTGCTAACCCCACACCAATGCACTCACTACCTGCCAAGCGAGGTTTATGAGTACATCAGCTGGGGATCAAACCGCAGATGACGTGTGTGTTTGATGGACATTCTATCTCTAAACCAACGACGCGCGATTTTGTTTACAGTAAGATCATTTGAATGGCCTTGTCTCTTTGACGCCGATAACAGATAGACAAAGTGTTTAGTCCGACAACTTTATATAAGATGTCTTCATATTCACTTTTACTCTTTTCGAAAACAGTACGCCATTATACTAAATTTTTCTCAGTAAATTCATATTCAAATTCAACACACATTCATAGCTTTCTTATGTTTTATCGGTACTTGAATTTCAGTTTCAGCACGCCCTCTGGAGATGATTGTATTATCATTTCACACTTCCATAGCTCAGAATAAAATATATAGCAGATAGCATTAACTATAGTTTGTGGGCACTGATCTAATTTCGTGAATGAATTTGTAACCGAATAGCATTATTTTCAAATAGTGGTTTGTAGGGATTTGATTGATTGGTTACAGGATTTCATCATTAGATGATATCAGTTACAGAACCACTAGAGAACTTGTGGTTTCCGTCCTCCTGGTTTGGGACTCTTTATTAGTACGCATCCACAGCCAGGTTTCGAACCCAGAACATTCTGGTTACAAGGAATTAGTTAAAGAATCATTATAAAACATGTAGCACTGAACAGATGATTTCTTCTAAACTGAGTCTGTTCAGCTGCGTGCAACCACGACTCCGAAATGAACGGAAACTAAGATCTACAGGTTAAATATATGGTTAGATTGCTCAAATATGTATATGCATATATCGGGTAAAATCCATCAGAAGAAATATAAGTTAAATATGAATAAAACGGTTTGACGGTAAAGATTTCCCCCATATCATATAATTAAAGTCTACTTCACTTAAAAGGTATCAGAATAATTCTGGGTCTATCACGCATTTAGTCTGGAGAAATCAACTGTGAAATTTGCTTACCCCGAATCTTCAAAGAAAGCTAAAGTAATTTCAGAAACGGCATAGTCTATCATTATTCTTGGTGCCATTACTTCGGTCTGAAATTAAAAAGTTGAAAGTGAACAGCCAAAATATTCAAAGTAGGATTTTCAAGATCCTACATTTTTGGTATATTATTCTATATCCAATAAAATTGTGGATGCTTTTAAAACCCTAAGAAATATGTTGAAAAATATTAGTAACTGCTTGTGAATTATTACGACTTGCTTTATGGATAATGCCGGGAGATGACTCCCCTGTAGTTTAACCGCTTCAAACATATACTTACATTTCATTGGTAATTGTAATGCAAGTTCTGCCTGTCTTATCTGATTTAGACAGGGAGCTCCTGCAACACATCTCTACTGGGTTCGGTTTTGTGAAGTCACTTTCAACTAGCCGTATGACTTTTAACAATCTTTCATTTCGTCCTCACATGGTTTTTATGTCTTACGCGGACTCAACACTCATCTCTGACTTTCCACCCGGCTTTCACTCTAGAGGTTGACGTGCGATATCACCAGGTTCAATCTATCCAACTCCATTTCGTTCTGCACATTCGTCGAGCAAGCGGTTCTTGGCTGGTTCTCTATTAGGAAGAGTTCACTGATGCTAACCCTTTCCTGCCAGCCAACTGACCTTAAGTATGGACAGCTGCTGGTCAAAGTATGCAGCTTGTTCGGAATGTTTCTGTTCACACGCGCAAATTCTTTGGACCATAAAGAAGCTCTAACTTCACATTTGTGTTGAAAAATTCAGATCTCTTTCCTTGTTATTCAAGGGTTGGTTTGCGGCCATCTGAATGGTTACAGGATTTCGTCATGAGATGACATCAGTTAGAGAACCATTGGAAGACGTGAGAGTTCTGGACAGCTGTTACATTTTAGTTCGAGACTCCTCAGGAGTACGTGCCACCAAAGGGTTCAAACCCAGCTCCTTCCACCTACTAGACGAGCTCGTAGACCATTAAGTCACTAGGCACGGATCCAGTGGTCGACGAATTCCAACTTCTTCCAATTCATGATATAGTTTGACAACCAGCCAGTTACTTCGGCGAGCATCTGTTCTCAAACCGGATCTGCTGTGCCCCACTTGTCACGACTTCTTACTATAACCCAAGTAACGACCTACTGATACTGATGAAGAGTCCAAGAACTAGGACGCAACGGATATCCAGTACTCCCAGGTTTACTAGTGGATTTCTAACTGATGTCATCTCGTAATCAGTCCTGTAACCAGTGTTTGGGACTCTCGCCGACCATGCACAAGGTCCGTGGTTCGATCCCCTGCTGACGCACACCCGATATATATGGTCGGCCTGCAAAATTTGTGCTACCGATATCCATGCTGAAGATTCCATACTTGTACTGAAAATACGGTGTGGCATCAAGCTGTAATCAAAATTATCAAATTATTAGGTTTAATGTCTACAATGAGCCTGGAAAATTGTTTTGATTTTAAGCATGATAGGACGAATTCAATTCTCTAATGTTTTCTAAACTTTAAATCATTCAGAAAGTCAAAATCAGCGCGGACATTCATTATATAAGAGGCATCAGTAGAAAAAGTTAATTTGTCATCATTGTTTAACTTACTCCTAATATTTTTGTAGCCCAGTGAGATCCAACCGATCCTATTATATTGTAGTGTTCTAAATCAACTCCATCTAAAGTATGACAATTAAAATATCTCCTAGCAGCTTCCTAAAATTAAAAATTAAAAAATGACACTATCTTTCATTTAATGGAGATTCAATGAGCATTAAAATAGGTCTAGACATGAAAACATATTATCTAGAGAACCATCAGAATTTTATAATGTCTGCATGGTACGGCAATGGTGCAGATTTAAAACTCTTAAATTGTTTGTGAGTGATAACTGGGTAACCTAATATTCATTATCTCTGTCATAATCCCGTGATCTTGTTATAACCGTGAGGATATTAAATGAGGACGTTGTCGCCTTGTTCTGTCTGCGCCTGACTAATATGCCTATCTGCTTCTGGTACCTTCCGATTCAGCGAACCACGCAAATATCAAAAGACAAAGTTTGGTCTCTGACTGTGTATTGTAGTACAACAACTACGACAAACTACGACTACAAAGAAACTTATTTAGGAAATGGTATTTATACATTTTTACAACCAATACAGACACCTAACAGTATTTGAAATAATTGGTCGTAATAGTCAATAACAAAATGCGTGGGAAATGATGATATACCACTTATGCGAGATTAACAGTCCCTAAGATAATTGAACAATAACAAAGTGCCTGGGAAGTGATGTTATACCACATATGCGAGATTAACAGTCGGTAAAATAATTGAACAATAACAAAGTGTGTGGGATCCTATCAGATCTTTTATTTTGAAGCCTTTTACATTTCACAATATGCGTTATCATAAAGTATCAACAATAGATACATTCACATGTAGCCATATTAACAACAGGAATGGAAACTTATCACAACAGGCAGTGAATTAAAGTTCAATAACAGGAACTTCAACTGAACTTATGATTATTTATATTCTTAATAATCTCAAAATAGAATGAAACAAATACTATGAAATTATATGTAATTGGCACAATCATCGTGTTTTCACTCGCCGTTGTCTGCACCAGAATGCATATCCTAAATCCTTAGCTGTCGATTCATCTGACAACTCCAGTAGGTCGAATAAAGCAGCTCAATCTTCAAAAAGAAGGGGTGCTTCAACTAAACTCTAATCCTAAACACCATAATTTTGAAAATACGTCTAATTATAAAATTATAGATACTAACAGTTTGAACAGACATGAAGGTGTCATATTAGCTGATGCATGACAAATCCTGACTAATTAAAAAATAAAAATGGATATGTACTTTTTCAAAATTCCCGATTGTCTATATCTTC
The DNA here is from genome assembly GCA_944472155.2 of Trichobilharzia szidati. NCBI lineage: Eukaryota > Metazoa > Platyhelminthes > Trematoda > Strigeidida > Schistosomatidae > Trichobilharzia > Trichobilharzia szidati. The sequence goes on along the minus strand of OX235274.1, from coordinate 112,066,580 downwards.
TTATGGAGACGTTAACAGATGTTTTATCACTGTTTACCCACACACACACATACACAAATATTTTCATATTCAGTTATCTAGGACCATGAACTTTTAGTCAAACGTAATCACTAAAATTCTGATGAAAAGTACACTCTGTTTAAAGTGTTTAAAATAAGTAGACCAATATTTGTAAGTCCGAGGTCAAATTTTGATCACAACTCATACAATTTTGTTTATTATACATGCTGATACCTGTTTCATGGCTCATGACTGGACAAAGTTTTTAAAAAACAAGAGATGTCTTCTGTTATGTTAATTTCGATTGATTTCTCTGCAGAAGTTCGGACCAGTTTACCGAACGAAACGTTGGAATTACTCATTTCAATTTCGCTGAGATTTACAAATGTCTACTTCTCACTCGGCTGCCAAATATTTTAGAACTATTCTGTGAAATCTTGACTACAGTTCATATGAAATTTATCTTTGTTTCTGCAATTTCTCTCCACTTATTATAATGTTTACTTCAATTGAAAATGACTTCTAAGGTTATAGGATTTATGGGGGATTTCGGATAATGTTAGTTTACAATGAAAATCTGTCCATTGCAAGTGATCGAAAATTCTCACAAATCCTATAATCTGAACATCACTCTCCAGCTCACTGATAGTGACTGGATAGATTCCCCGAAGCTGTGGTGACCAGTGGGATCCGCTAAGTCAAGGTGAAGTGTCTGTTCATTGAAGGCATTGGCGAAAGCATCACTATATCACGGTTTGACAGAATTAAAATTCAAGGATCACTGAATTGCAACCCAAGTGGTGGATCGCTAGCGAGCTTGGTTTAGTAACCTGAAGGTCATGGGGTCATGGGTGCACTGTGACGAAGAGACAAAACCAGGACATAGCAGTTTTCTGGTGTTCATGGCTGGTTTTCATTGTTCTGTATAACCGATGTTGATTCTTGCGGAAGATCTAATGATCAAAAATAACTTTTGTTTTCACTATTATAAGTACTGAAACACAGAAGAAAATACTGTAATTATATTAGTTTGAGTATTAATTAGGAACCGCCAACTCCATAAAATGTTTCTGTAAGACTTAAGTTTCTACCATAAAGTAGAACACCTTCCTAAATTTAAATGAATCCTAGGAATTCCAACAAGATTTTCTGTAGGACAGCGTCTTCAATTTGTTTGAATTTAATGCCTTAAACACGGAACGAACACTGAACAGTTCAGTCAACTAGCTTAAAGTTCATTCAAAGTAGATTTACGAATTCTGTTAAGAGTTATGATTGTTTACATGGGAGTGTATTTTTTTCTGAGATACGTATTTAAGATTCACGTTTACATTTTGTGACTAGGGTCATCAAACATTTATATAGCCATTAAATAACAAAACTGTGATCACCCTTCTTGTTCTATCAATACTTTTCATATCATATTGCTATGCAGGTCTTATATTAGTTCGAATATCGTCACAGTGAATCTATCAGCTATTTACACAAAGGTAAAAAGGTTAATCCCTCCTGAAAAAAACGACCTTACTCAACTATCGATTTACTCATCATGAGGTTACACATGCTCAAAATAAATTGAGAAGAGATTACAACACTGATGCACATCTATTCATTTTGTTAGGGTAAAGGCTAAAATAGTCGGTGGTAGATCATATTAGCGTCTTATCTTCATGTTATCTCGACTGCATATTCAACAACACTTGTCTGAATCAACCCGCGTTCAATCAGAAGAACTTACCAATATTTTTGGAGTGACAAAAGATCCAATAGTTTTCGTATAGTTTCCTGCAGCACTTATCCAACGTCTTCTGATATTTCTGATTGTATTGGTACTACAAAATACATTCAGTTGATTACTAATTTCAACACGACCAGGGTGAAAATCAATGTGGTAATTTTAATTTTAACATATATGACTTTTAAAGCTTTGATTACTAAACTTTTGTTTACCAAACTCGGTGAAGTTTGGTCGTTATGTTTACTACAGTTAGGTATAAATTTTTTCATCAAATGAAATCTCATTAGCCGAATATACACTAGCATTTCTTATGTTTTATCGACACAACATCTAAAACACTGACATATGCATGAAATTTTCCATTAGTATAGTGGCAAATGTTTAATCGTCTCATGGGTAACATAGTTATAATTTCACTCTTCAGCCTTCAGTTTTCAAGATACAGTAATAATTTCTGTCTACAAATTATTTTCATTGCATCTTTATAAAGATTGAAGATTGGAATATGTGCTGTATGAATACTTGTGCGAATGATTTCTCGTAAACCGTGTGGTTGGAAGTCATTCTATCTCCTTCTTCGTTGGCAAGTTTGTAGTAATTCAAATATAAATCACCTCCCATATACCAAATGTTTTAATAAAAGAGCGCGAGACTTCACCGTTAACTCTGGACATCGAGCATCCCCACATGAATGCTTCATAGTGCTAGACAGAGTCCCTCAATATCCTACAAAAGGACTTAGAATACGTTATCTGTATATAGTTGAATCACTGGCTATTCGCAATTTGAAACCGGACCTCTGCATTCGAAAGCACTACATACATTCACTGGAGCTACCGTGGCCACAGTAGCGTTCTTACTATGGTTTTACTTCTTTTTTATTATGTAAGTTTACTATTATTATTGTTATTATTATTTCATCATCATCCATATTTTGTTATCAGTCCATTATTGTTTAAAAGTCAGTCTGAACGAAGAATATTCTTTCCAATAATTTCTCCTCTTCAGGTTCATACAATTATAAAATGATAATATTTGTTGTCGTTCCAATAATAGCCAGTTATGAGGCGGATACATTTTTGACGTAGAATAACACATTTGCTATGGGTGTCAAAATAAGTAATAGTATTTGTATGACAAACGTGCTAGGCTGAGATCAACAATAAATATTGTGAAATGGGAGACAATGATGGTGATTAGTTATAATAGATTCGTAGAGTGTAGGGTAGGAAAACTGACAAGTCAGTTGAAGGTTATAAAAGGTGTCAGGTGAGTCTTTTCTCAGTAAAAAGTTTGAGCATTGTGGATTAGATCAAATAAAGTATAATTATATATCAATAGTTTACACACAATGATAAGTTTTGTTATTGGTAATATTTCGAGCAAAATTACTGCTCGTGTTCACACCACGGTTGGAATTGTCTTTTCTCATTATATGCCTCCACCTGTTTCATTTCACACTTTAGTTATTTCATTATGAACCTCTCATTGCAGTCTTGCTATCTCCTCTTTGATACACACTACTTTGTACTAGCCACTCCCCTGACACTTTTTAAAACCTTGAACTGACTTGTCAGTTTTTCCTGCCCACACTCTACAAATCTATTATGACTGATCACCACTATTGTCACCCGTTTTACAATATTTTGTAATCGATTTCAGCCTAGCACGACTATTTATTTTGACATCCCATAACTAATCTGTTATTCTATGTAAAATATATCCGCTGCATAAATGGTCATTACTGTAACGACAACAAACATTAAATTTTATAATTGTAAGAACCTGAAGAGAAGAAATTATTGAGAAGAATATTCTTCCAAATTGTCTGAACAGGAATGATGGACTAAAACAGAATCTGACCTGGTTACAACGCCTTCCTCCCCTCCCCCACGAAGTGACAAAATCAACACGAATGTGATATGCAAGTTCAATATGAAAACACACACTGTCTATGTAATTTTACTCACTGATCAATTCCAACAATCTACACTTGATTTTGTTATCTTTTCCAATTGGTCAACTTGACAACGAAAAATGTCACCAGACAGATGAACGATGATCAAGTTATTAAACTATTTTGATATCATAACAGACGTACTATTACTTTTGTTATTTGGTTTAGTTATCTTCATTGCTATTTGACTTTCAATATGTCCCTTTAACTTGAACTAAGTCTATTTTCTCAACCCCTAACTCTTTGTTATATATATGCTGAGATTTGTAAATTCCGGTTTAATAATACCTTGATAAAGCTATTAGCATTAAATGGCGAAACGCCAGTAAAAGCAATATCGTTTTGTTTTTCATTCATTGGGAAATGCAGAAACCTTTATTATAATGAATATTCTTCGTTCAGATTGACTTTTAATTCATGATATGGGAATATTTCACACTATTAAATATTGCTGTTTATTAATAACATTGAGTTTTCATACAAATTTTGTAAAAACACTTTGTCGTCTTTCCACTAGTTCCTGTCCACTCTACACACTCACACTTATTACGTCATGCCGAATTCTGCCTCTTTTCTAATTTCCATTCTGTCACCCCTTCTAGGTCACACCTTGCGTTTCGTAATGCTTTTTCGAGGACAATATCTGATTGATCTTATAGTCTCATTATTAAATATAATCACGATTATACTGCTTATGAAAATGGATCGTGGAAAAGGAACTTTTCTTCGCTGTTTACGTCTTTTTCTAATGACTCAGTATAGGAATATTTCGTCCATTATTTTAGAATATATAGGAATAGGTATCACTGAACAAAAGTGTAACGGAAAAATACGTTGTTCTATGGATGAAAAGGAACCATTATCATATGGTCTGGTTCATAGTGTGACTGAATATTCCCTATAAGTTTCCCGTGTCAGCAGACATTAGTTTGTTCACCACCGTTCTGCAGCTGATTTGATTCGAGGTAGTTATAGGGAGTGGGTAATAATCTCCAAGCTTATACACTGACAAGATGAGAGACTTATAGAATGCTGCCACCATTAAAAGACTAGAAAACATGATGCTTGTCGCCCTCTGTAGACTTATCATTGTATCCAACATGTTTATGCCGGGGCGAATCTATTTCAAATTAGGCCAGAGGTAATGGGCCTGATTGTGCGACAACGGCACATGTCAAGTGATCCACTACGGAAAACTCAGCGAGGCGTTTGGAGTAAACACAGGAGTCAGATAAGGGTGCTTATTATCACCAATGATATTCCTAATTGTCGTGGACTGGATTATGCGTCAGACAGTGAGAAACGAGAAGACAGGGATATCCTGGACCGACGTGAAGAACCTAGAAGACCTGGATTTCGCGTGTGGATGATTTACGTTTGATGTCACACAAAATCGATGACTTACAAGCGAAAACCGACAAACTGCTTGGTCGAAGAAGCAGCCAGAGAAGACAGGACTCCAGGTGAACATAAACAAGACAGAGGTTATGAAAATAACCAACCAACAACAACAGCAGCAGTAACATCCAGTGCCAATCACCATCAACGTGAGGGATTTGAAAGAGGTTACTTCTTTCACTTATCTAGGGAGCATTGTCTCAACTACAGGAGGAACGAACGAGGATGTCAAATCGAGAATCGGGAAGGCGAGAAACACATTCATCAACCTGAAACCAATCTGGAAATCTTCGTCACTCAGCCTGCATCAACAACAAAATGATTCGGATTTTCAATACAAACGTCAAGTCAGTCAGTTCTTCTATACAGATCAGAAACTTGGCGGGTCACAAAGAATATTTTCAACAGCCTGTTGCAGACCTTTATCAACAACTGTCTTCGCACTATACTGAAGATCAGATGGCCGGCCGGAAAGAATCACCAACAAGAAACTCTGGGAACAAACAAAACTAGAACCAATCGCCCAACAAATATGCAGGAGAAAGTGGAGATGGATTGGACACTCGCTGAGGAGGCCGCTGGGTGACATCGCGCGTCAGGCCAATGCTTGAGTGGAACCCGAATGGGAAGCGGCGAGTGGGACGTTGGTGCAAGGGTGACATGGAGGAGATCGTGTGAAGAGGAGTTGAAACAGTATGGACTAACATAGATGCAAGTGAAAAGTACGGCAGAAGACAGAAGCAAGTGGAGACGTGTAGTTGAAGCCCTATGTTCCACTAGGAACACAAGGGAATAATAATAATGGGCCTGATTGGAAGGCTGGGTGACGAAGGCTAATATCTTTCAGGGGTTACAATTATGTCTTGTCGACGTGTGTTAACAAAAACAAGGAGCTTGTGTTTAGAACTTCCGGTAGATTGACTATGACGAAACCATGTCACAAATATAGAAAATGAGCTCAGGTTTAAATGCAAACAATCGATACAATCACAGAAATAAAGGCATCGGTGGAATGAATATTTTTCTAATCATATGTATGACTGCTGACATAACAAAGACACTTTCATAAACATACATGTTAGTACATTACCTGAAAAGTTAATTCGCTCCTTTTTAAAGGCATTTCAAAGAAATTTTTGTGTAAAGAAATTACCTTGGAATATACTCCCCATATTCGTCTTTATACATTGGCTTATTATGCCAATCTCTAGGAGTTCGAGGACGTCCATATGAATCACGCATAAATGGAAAACTACTGGATGTGAATCCCTGAAATATAAAAAAGTGCATATTCAGCATATCCATGTAGATTTATTTGCAAGATAATAAAAGTTGCATAAGTAAAACATCACATCCAAATGAATTTTCCGTGCTCGATAACCCTTACTAGTGTGACTAAATACAAGTGTAGTTAAAACTATCAACAGTTTGATATTAGATCACGTCATCCAAACAAGCCATAAAGCTGGCTACATTGAAGAATCATTCACTTCTTCGGATGTGAACTAAGTGTATCGGATAATCCAAACAGCAAAGGCTTTTACAATTCGCTTAAAGCAACCAAAGCTCTGGGCGCAAAAGAAACAGGTCCAGCGACGAATTCATCAGCTAGGCTGTACGTTCGTGTACTAATAATGAATAGGTAAGCAAGTTCCAGCACTATTTCCGGTCAGTGGGCAAGTTAATAAAACTACGAAGTGTAATAAACAGGAAGATCGGATATAAACTATGATAGGATCATGATTACCGAGAAACTAGACCCTTTGTACAACTAGGAATTAAAACCATAGTAATAACAAAATAGACTATCAGTTAGGTTAAAAAGATATAGTAAAGCAGACTGGAATTAAAACCTTGAAAAAAAAACAAAAAGATTGGATAGGAAACGTAATAGGATAATCACTACTGAGAAGATTGATTTTTAATGATAGCCATGGTAGAGACAGCCGTTGAACGTAGTTCTTTTGAATATATAGCGTGTACTTGAGTCATTGATTGGATCGCTGTATATTCGTTGTTATTCACGATCATATACTTTGGAATACTGGTGTTCAATTTAGTGTTGCATTTACGCCTTCTATCATATAGACACGCTTTGAACTGTGATCTATAACAGTGTGTTTGCATTTAAGCTTTTAAATTTTGATGTCAATGATTCTGCTTTATTTAAAAGAAACTTTCATGTTGTCAGTAATTATATTTCTTGCAATATTATGGATATAAAACTGTAAAATATTTTTTATTCACTCCTTTAGAATTTCTAATCATTATATTATCATTATTCCCTTGCGTTCCGAGTGGAACATACGGCATCAACAGCACATCTCCACTTCGTCCTGTTTTCTACCGTCCTCTTCATCTGGGACCAAGACTGGCCAAATTCTCCCATCTTTTCTTCACACGATCTCCTCCATGTCACCCTAGGTCAACTTACTCGTCACTTCCCATTGGGATTCCACTCAAGAGCCTGGCTAATGATGTCATTCGGTGGCCTCCTCAATGTATACCCTATACATCTCCACTTTCTCCTACATTTTTATTAAGCGATCGGCTCTTGTTTGGTTTGTTCTTAGCCAGAGTTTCTTGTTGATAATTCTTTCTGGTCATTCGATCTTCAGTATGGAGACAGAGAAGGTTGTTGATGAAAGTCTGCAACCCATTGGAAATCGTTTTCGTGACTGATACTCAGTGCAAGTTTCTGACCCGCATAGGAGCACTGACCGACTTGACATTGGTGTTGAAAATACGAATCTTGTTCCCTATGCTGAGTGCAGAAGATTTTCAAACTGCTTTCAGGTTGATGAAGGCGTATCTTGCCTTTCCGATTCTGACTGGATTTCACATCTTCGTTCGTTCCGCCTGTAGTTGAAACAGTCTTCCCAGATAAATGAAGGAGGTAACTTCAGCCAAATCTCTCCCGTTGATGGCTATTGGTTCTGGTTGTTGCTTCTGCTGATGCGGTTTTTTGGTTATCTTCATCACCTCCATCTTTTCTGTGATCACCTGCAGTCCTGTTTTCGCTGCCTCTTCAGCCAGTTTGTCGGTTTTTGTCTGCAAGTCTTCGAGTTTATGTTACATCAGACACATATCGTCTGAGAAATCCAGATCTTATAGAGTTTTCTTATCGGTCGTCCAGCGTATTCCTGACTACTCTTCCCAACAGTCTGATGCATAATCCAGTCCACCTCAATTAAGAATATTATCAGTGACAATGGGCGGCAAGCCTTGTCTTACTTCTGTATTGACTTCAAACGCCTCGCTGAGTTTTCCGTTGTGGATCACTTGACAAGTGGCATTGTCATTAGTCAGCTATTGAATGAGGTTGATAAAGATTTGGGCACTGCACACCATAGTGTTGAAATAGTTTCCACATTACTTCTCGGTCAACGCTGTCTATCGAAAGTCTTTTCGAAGTCGATGAAGTTGAGGTAGTGATTTGACTTCCATTCTATGCTTTGTTCGATAATGATGCGTAGAGAATTTCTAATGGGCATCTTTAATCAATTCTATGTTACAAACAACAATGTCTGCAAGGTATGTGAATTATGTTGTTGTGAATGCCAAATATAGGCGAGTTCATACAACAGTAATTTATTCAGACGTCATTTCAAATTTCCAAGAAACTTTCTAACTGAATTGTATTTGACACCTGATACTACATAAGCTAAAATGAAAACATGCTTACCAGTGCATGACCGATTTCATGGATCATAATTCCTGGTAAAGCTTTACCAGCTGGATATGTTAGGTCCATCTGACTTGGACATAAGTTCATGTATCCAACATTAGGCCTAAAATAGAAAATACAGATTTACATCTTCGTTTCGAGATAAAAGAAATATCTACATTACATATAAAAGATTATTAAAAACACACGTGAAACTTACCCATTCAGAAGGAGTTTGGTCCTGCATAACTGTACATAATTTAGTGACAGCTATCAACTAAATGAAACAAGGTTGAGTCCCTTAAAGATTTTGTTTGACCTTTTTAGAACCTTGAGGGAAAATCCTTATTAATTCGTTTGCTAAGCTGTCTAGTTATTTATACTACATAGCTTTCCCCAAGTGAGCGGCCAAATATGTCGGTGCATACAAACGTGGAACGACTTGGTGGCTTACTGTCCACTTATCCTCTAGCAACCACAGCTGAGTGGCTGAAAAATGACAAAGGAATCATGGCATTAGTGTAAGTCCCTTGTTTATGGGTCTTGATAATCTTAGATGTAGAACTAGCCACGTCTCCATTGAATCGGAGTTTCAAAAACAATTCTTTTGGTTTTTCTTTGTTCTATGTACACAGTGCTCATATGTCTCCTTGCAAATCCACTAGGATAACCCATTTGGACCAGTGCTTTATGCACGTATAATCATTACAGATCCTTCTCTCATTCGTGAGGCATCTCACCAATCGTTTTTGTATTAGATGGGCACGAAACTGAGGAAATCTGTACACTGTCCAAAAGGCAGCTTGTTTTCTGTAAACGTCTCTCTTGAGTAAAGCATATGTTTTGCTCAAGTGGACATCAAGGAAATGCGATTTTCCACCTTGTCCTGTATCACAATTAAAAATGAGTGATGAATGCACATCATTAAATTTTATAAGCATCCCATTCTTGTCTACTTTCTGATCAGGAATGATAAACGTTATGCAGAATGCGTGTTAATGCCATCTATCCATCTGTAATAGATGTTGCTGTATGTGAAGTGTATATGATATAATGCATCTTAGAAGCAGCTTTCCAAGGCTAAGAATTGCAACTCCTACATCATTCTACCTTCTTAGTGTCTATTAGTATACGAGTGTCGCAGTCTTCATAAGTGGTACATTGATGAATAGGGATGCGACATATAGCGACACTATTAGCTTCTCAGTAATACATACATCATGTTACTAACAAATGAATTCTACAAAAAAGATACCTAGAAATTAGTAAAGCTGTATATCTAAAAGTTATGTAAACGGTGAACTGTTGTTTCCGCATACAGTAAATTACCTGTCAGTTCTAGGATCCATGTGACATGACGCAGCAAATGCTGCTGTTGAACCTATGCATAAATCACTTTCTTCTGCATCAACAATAAGTACATAACCATTTCCGGGTATACCACTTCCATTAGTATAATATCGATATAACAAATTGTTGTGTTGCTCATAGCATTCCTATAAAACAAATATATATATTCAAATTAGACAACCAGAATGAACTGATTCTGTGAAATGATAAAGGGAAATATTATTGAAAAATTTCACTCTGATCAAGTAACCTTAAAAAGAGGGACAGACTATTTCACAACTCACATTTTTCAATTAGTCGTATGATATATGGTTTTAGCACAGTTTCGTAGAAACGCTGTACATCCCTGTAACTATTTTAGATATATTAAAGCGAAACTAAGTAAATACACCAAATCTGTGTGGAGAATACAACCTTCACAATGGGAATATTTAGAATTCATGATCATTCTTAGATCATTTGCTGATCCATAGTAAATATTAGTGAATGTTACATGGCTTAATGAAGACACTTGTTCTCTAATGAGATTGCTGCCTATTATGAAATCACTGTGACACAAAATTAACCATACATGCAACTTAGATTTATAATGAAATATTGCACCAATGTTTCATGTATAAAGAAACTTTTGATTGACTAGCATGGATGGGTCTGAAAAAGGAAAATTAGTCGAACAAATATCTGAAGGTCACATTATAATGGAGCTCTGAAGATGTCGTCTTGCAGGACAACGAAAACTTCCCAACTAAAACACACCTCAGAGAGTACATGTGTGGGGCAAAATGTCTGAACACCAGTCTACACTCATTATTATATTCGTTTATATATCTTACTCTGGAGAATTACGTAGAATTTATTGCACAGCATAGAAATAAATTCTCTTTATTCAAACGAGGAGTATCAGAAAAAAAGAGACGGATGCCATTACTGCACATCAGAAACTATTGAGTATGAAATCAATATGAAAAATGAAATTTTCACTCCGCATTATAACCGATTCCTAGATACCTAGATTATTGCATGAACTCCATGTCTGTCGGTGACACAAAATAGTGTTTTGATATTTCAAACTTAAACAAGGACTTCTGTATGAGATATGGTTACACATGACTTTCCGTCGATCATATAGATTAGGTTGCTCATTTAGGACAACACACATACAACAATATTGTGCTTTCAATTAGATCTCATCAGGCTTAACTCTAATATGCATAACTTTACAAATAAAAATTCACATATAAGCCAGTCATGGTGTTTTGTCCATAGGTGGTGAATATAAATTGTGCAATTAGTCATAATAGTAGAATAATAAAAATAATAATAATAATGGTTCTATCAGTGATACGGGTGAAAAGTGAGGCTGTCTATGATAACACGAATAACGAAAAACACCATGATTAAACAAACAAATGTTCAGGTAGAAGTAGTCGATAAAGGTTAAGAAAAACAAATGAACTGATTAAGTAATGCTGGATTGTAAGGGAAGTAAATAAAATATCTAAGAATGAAGATGTGAAAAGATTATGGGATAATAAGGGAGGTGTTGAAAATATAAGTTAAGGGTGGTGAAGGATTCATCAGCTGGTTATTTCTTAATAGGCCATGGAAGGGATAATGACTGTACGAAATTCTCTTGAATGCATGGTTTCGGTTTAATAGTTCGAATGCCTATTGCCTTAGCTGTGTGCAGTGGACGAATACGAAATCTATTGGAGAGACTCAGTGGGATACGATGAATTACTTTGAAAGCACTCGTTTTCTCCACTACATGACCACTATCAATTAAATGTGACAAAATTGAGCTACGGATTGTTTTTGTCTGTCCTTTGCTGAACAATGATGGGAGATGTTCAGCAACACATTGGGTAAGTTGTCGAGTAGTGCGCCCAGCATGACTGTCACCGCAGGTGCAGTTGAATTGATAAATACACACAGATGTGGCAAAACTATCTAGCTTATCCTTCGTTTTCGTCCCAATCATTCGTCGGCTAGAAAACGACAAACATAGGTTTGCTGTGTAAACAATCGTCTATCTCACATCAGTCATGTTTTAATTGACAACTTCATACATGGTGGCCTTCATTATCAATTATTAAACTTCTGTTCTATTGAACTGCTTTGATCGCATATTTTTTATAAAAATTAATCGTCATTTATACCCCTCATAATTTTAATGGATCGTAAGGCGATAGTTATGACATGTCATTTCGAAAACTGATAGTGTTTATATTTGCAAATCAATCCATATATAACATACACGGACTATTTTCCTGGATTCGCCACACATTCTCGAACATAAAAGATTCCAAGAGCATTCCTTTGTCACAAAATTTTAAAACTCAATGAAAATCAGTCATTCGAGGAGTCAGTTACTAGGAGTAAAGCATCACAGATGCATAAAAATTACTTACAGCTGCGTATTGATCTGGAACTTCTAGGGAGCCACACATAGCCTTTCTGTTACAATTTGAATTTACACAGTATAGAGAATTGTTTCCGCTAACTGTATAGTAATAGTTATCATCACAATATCTAGAAAGAGAAGCAACAGACAGTATTCATTTATGTCACGTTTTGATATTCTCGTTATTCTTCGTTTACGTAATGAAATAAGTATGTCACAATCGACTTTAAGTCTAAAACATGAATTTTTTCACAAGTGGGTAATATAGTTCCGCTAAACATACTGTTAGAATGAGTCGCCTGGAAAGTTCACAGAAGTATCAGAAGTGGAAATAGGACTACTCATGACTGTCTGCCATCGCCGATGATATCCCTGACTGTGACAAACTGGATCATACGGGGTTGAGAACAGAATTAGTTAGGCCGAGATCTTAGAAGATGTGGATTTCATCGATAGTTCATGTCACATCTCACGCAAACTAGAAGAATAGCGAGCGAAAGACGACTAGTAGGTGGAGTAAGTTTCAAGGACAGGGCTTCAGGTGAACAAACCAAGCAACAAAATCAAAAAATACCAGTTATGATCAGTGAGAGAAATTTAAAGTGAGTCGTCACTTTCACTTAACTCAACATCATCATTTTTACTACAGACAGCACAGATGGCAGTGCTAAAACCTGTCAAGATCAGACTGAGAAATCAAGACAGGCTTTCACCACGCTGAAATCATGAAGATTCACAGCATTCAACACAAGGAACGAGATCTGAACATTCGATGCTAATTTCAAATCAGGGTTCCTATATGATTTAAAGGATTGTTACGGGTGTCATTAAAAGCGCTTCCAAAAGGTTACGGAACAATTTCATCATCAACCGCCGCCTTCTTCGCTTGATATTTGAGCTCAAATGACCGAATTGAAAGGGTAATCATCACCGTGCTCACGAAGGCACAGAACTAGCTAACGACCTGTTGCTCAACAGATATGCAAAACGAAAGTGAGATGGGTTAGACATAATCTAAAGAGACAGACCTTCAAGTGGCATTACATACCATGTGGGCCCTCGAGTTGGACGCCAATGAAGAACGAGAAACTAAAAGACTATATTGCAGTAACATGGAGGAGATTCTCTGAGATGAAATGGAACCCAGTGAAATAGAGATGTGTCTCTAAAACTCTGTATTCCAATCGGAATGCAAGGAATGAACAATAGTCATAACATGTACATTAATAAAGAAACTAGAAAAGATATAAGTATAAAACTTGGGCACTGTGGTAGAGTATAACTCCATAATGGTTAAGATTTTATTTTGATAAATCACACAGTGTTGTACAGTTATATTAGATATTAGATATATTAGAAATGAAATAGACACATGTAGAAAAGCTCATGTTGATGTGTGAAATGATGACGGTGAAAAATCTCAATATCAAAATGAAATCATTTTCATACTTACCTTTTCACAAGTTGTTTCTCATCTCCTGGATTTTTGACTGTCAATGCTTTCTGCCAAAATTTTGTTGCATCCTCAACTAGTTTCTAAAAGAATCGAAATTGTAAAAACGTTTTCAGTCGACATTTACTTTTATACAATACAAAGTAACATAAATGTTATGTTTAAATGCTGCTATGCAAACAGCAAAATTGACAGTTCAAGTATTCGTTTGTAGGGTGCAGCAGGTCCGATGTGAGGACAAATACTCGCCGAAGACATTGCGAAGTGGTCGCGCTATTTCATGAATTGATAGAAGTTAGAATTTATGGGCATGCCATTGGATCGGATCCCAGTGGCTTCATGGTCTACGAGCTCGCCTTGTAACCAGAGAGTTCTGGGCTCAAACCTTGGGGTTGAGTGCGTACTGCTGAAGGATTAGTCCCCAAACTAGGCTGAAAGAACAACTGTCCAGTACTCCCTGGGGGGTTTTTCTAGTGGTTCTCTAACCGGTATCAGTTCAGGATGAAATGCTATAACCGAATTCGACAGTGTTATTCATAAATTAATCTGTAGTGTTCTCTCATGTGATCAAACATTCCATAAGTTATTCATCTTTTTTGCCTGCCAATGTCGCAAGAATTTCACGAAAGTGTATATTTAAATGGTAGAAGTTTCCATTTAATCATTATAATTACCCTGAGTTTTTGAGCTTCTGGTAATCGGTTGAAGACATCAGTATAAAACACAGAAAACTTCAAACGAGAAGGTTTTGTGCTTCTTTTCTCAGTATTACCCGGTTGACCTCCTATTGTATATTGCTAGACGAAAGGAAGAATATGCATGCATGGTAAGGTGTTCTTACCAGGGGGATTGGCTTTGGAATACGGCAAGTGAATTCACACTTCACAATACCTGAAGCTGCTAATAACGCAATGGAAACAGCGATTAAATTCATGGCTGACTTAGTAATAAAACATTTTGTTTCCGAACTCTTTTATATAGGCTTCTTAAAACTTTTGAAATCAATTATTTAGGCTGTGGCTAAATCTCACTTTGTGATCTGAATTTTAATTTATGAATTTGAAAATTTGTAATTTGTCAAGTATGGGCGTGTATCTTAATGTGTGTTTTGCAAAACCTGAAAACTCTTGTTGTTTTTCTATTTTAATAGTTGACAAAACACCTCGCTCAGATTGCCATGTTAAAAAAGAAAGATCAAAATTTTAATTGAAGAGTTGGAAGTGAAACTTTCATTAGAAAATATCACTTCTATAAGAAATCAAATAAATGACACGAAAATCCTAATCAGACAATCAGCTACATCAATCAACCATCCAGGTTTACAAAACATTTAAAAAAAATTGAGCAAAGATTTGTCCTTTTCGATAAATTCCTCTTCTGTCTCTTCAAGAAAGACCACATCTCGAAAAGACAGCTTCTGTACCAATGAAAGCTATCTTTATTAACCTACCATTCAAGGGTGACCAGATTATGCAGTTGACAGCTAGCTCAAAGACTTCGGTCAGCCATCAAACGCACATTCTACGCCGCCACATCTCTTTTTCTCACTTGCCGAACATTTTCGATCCCTGTTCCTACGATTAATAATAATAATAATGATTTACTTTATTCCAAAAACAGTACTTGTGATACAGAATGGAATTTTCAGCAATAATCACAATATTGCATCTAATTTCCTCAAATTATAAATAAAATTAATCACACAGAAATTGTCTCTACATTTACAATAGGGTTAATATAAAAAAAAATAAAAAATAAAAAAACATGCAGCATATAAAGTGGAAATAATAATAATGATAGCAGCTAAGGTAATGATAATAATACAAGTGGAAATTGCCGTGGGCTTGTTTCACACAGTATTGTCGATGCGGTATACAAATCCTTGCATGATTAAAAATATTGAATATGATGTTCTCTTTACATGATATGACGAGGGAAAAAACAAAGATTGCAGCAGTCATAGAGATAAGTTGGTGTTTGCAGTTATGAAAGTGAAAACAAAGAATCAACAGGACCATAAATATAATAGAAATCATAAAAGTAAAACTTGAAGGTATATAAAGATGGATGGAGGAGATTGTTAATTTACTAGATGAAAAAAGGTTAGTCAATTCTTGCCTGACGCTATTTTCATCACATAAAATACGTGCCAAGTATGGTATCATAGAATTTTGATACTTAGACGTGCAAGCATACAGATTTCTGAAGTTACTTCTTGTTCTACCTGAAGAGATGCGAGGTGAAAGCTGAGGGTGAAGTGGATGCTCCAAGTCAGACAAAATCCCTTTAGTAAATTTACTGCACGAAGTGAAGTGCCTATCGACAACGACGTTAACTATGTAGTCCACTGGGACACCACTTACCGTACTGACAGTCTTCAGCATTCTAAGAATTGTGACATAGTCCTTTTTAAGCAAACCAGGAAAAAATAAGGGTGAACAATAAAGAAGAATAGGTAGGATCCAAGAGTTTATGAACTGTAAGAGGAGGGGTTGAGTTATACTAGAGTGCCTTAACTTCTTAATGTAAAATGTCAGGCGGAATATTTTACTAGAGATCGCTGAGACATGGGAAGATCAGGAGAGATCAGAAGAGAGAATAAGTCCAAGATACTTAATTTCTGATTTAATTCCTATATCATTGTTGTCAATCTTACAAGTGTCATGAGAATCGACGGCCTCTTTTAACTGTCGTTTACATTTTAAGCTGAAATTAACAGTTTGACATTTAGAAGGATTCAGTTTAAGACCGTTAGACTCAGACCATTTACTGACTCCCGACAGAAAGCTATTTATTTTGGTACAATGTAGCTGGGAGTTAACAGCCATTGAAACAGTTAAGTCATCAGCGTACTTCACAAAGTTTATTTCATCAGACTGAGGCAAGTCATGTAAGAAGAAAGAAAAAAGAAAAGGAGAAAGGACAGCGCCTTGAGGGACACTAGCTTCAGTAGGCAACGAAGTGGAAAACTTCCATTTATACACGGTGTACTGCTTTCTTTCTGAGAAATAAGAGTGTAACCAGTTAACAGCCCAACATTCTGTTTGACTTGCAGCAAGTTTATTTAATAAGATGTCCCTAGGGACCGAGTCAAAAGCAGATGTATAGTCTAGGAAGGCACAACGAACAAATTTAGCCCCTTTGTCTAGACTGGAAGCAATGTTATGATATAAGACGGCAGCTGCATCTAAAGTGCTTCTACTGTGCTTATAAGCAAACTGTTTTGGGTCATTAAAGGATTTAAGAGAGGGTGCAAGACTAAGTAAAAGTAGTTTCTCCATAGTTTTCAAAAAAGGAGAGGTAATAGCAATGGGTCTAAATTTGACACATGCTCCAGTAGACGATTTAGGTATGGGTACAACTTTAATGTCTTTCCAAACAGCAGGCACAATATTACTGGAAAAAGATTTGTTAAACAGATCAGTGAGAGGGTAACATAGAATGTCAGAACACTTTTTGAAAATAATACTAGGTACATGATCTGGACCTAAGCTCTGGGAAGGGTTCAGAGACTTGAGGCGTTTTTGAACATCATTTGTGTTAAAACCTGGAAAGGGGCTATTATGAACACTAGTGATACTGGGAAGCATGGAATTTGAGGGAGAATAAATAAAAGATTTATTCAGAGTACATACATCAGAAGAATATGGAATATTGTTTATCTGCTTACCACCAGTGATTTCCTTAAATAGTTTCCACATATTTGAAGCATTTTTGCAGGATATGAATTTCTGGTTATATATAACATTCAGTCTCTGCATTTCAGACTTGATAAGGAAGTTAGTTCTTTTTACGCCACTTTTATCTTTCATTTTATATAGCTTTTCCTTCTCTCTACGCAGCTTTTTAAGTTGAGGGGAGGAGAAACGGTCGAATTTGACCAATAGTGTTTCTTTTGGGCAGCAGATTTCAAAACAGAATTTCAGATAAGACGTAATATTAGAGATAGTGTCATCAAGTGAAACCTCATTAAACAGATCCCATCTTGTGTCACTGAGCATGTCTCTAAGATGTTGTACATTCTCATTTGAGTAACATCTGTGAACAACTTTCTTGGACTAGTTAGAGAAGGCTTTTTTGTGTAACTTTCCGTAAACTTTGGGTAGAACTCGTACAATACAGTGATCAGAGTTTGAGAGTGAAGCTCTTTTACGAGCTTCGTATATTCCAGAATCATTTATGAATACTAAATCAAGCGAAGCATCTTGTCGAGTTGGGAAGTTAACCACATTTTCATGACCCAGCAATGTAATAAAACTGTAGTCACTGGCGTTGAAGTCACCAGTTACTACAGACAAGGAGTTACCAAGCGAAGAAGCAGCAAAAATAGTGAATTCGTCAGCAAAGATCGATAGTTCTGAGGGACTGCAAGAAGGTGTGACATAGATATTTGTGACAAAAATGCAGTTATACTTAGATAAGTGTTTAGATCGGCATTTAACAATTATACAGTCAATGTTGTCATTTGAGAATTTGAAACAGACGTTGTTGGCAGTAGACCACTGAGAATTAATAAAAGTGGCAACTCCTCCACCTCTCTTCTTCTTTGAGCTGCATCGGTCTTGTCTGTACATTGTGAAATCAGGTAAAGAGACTAAATTATTGTCATATGAATCGTACAGCCAAGTTTCTTGAAGAGTAATTACAGCAGTATTACAATATACATTTGAGAATAATAGTGAATGCAAGTAATTAATCTTGTTTGGTAGAGATCTGCATTTTGTGCTCATAATCACAGGAACAGTCATCAAATGCATTGGAGTACGCTTTAAAGCTCGTTGCCATTCACCATGAGGCTTTTTCTTAAGTTTGTTAGAAACTAGTGAATCAGCCGGTTGGAAACGTTTTAAATAATCGCGAGAGTAAACAATACGATTAGGACACATAATTGAATGATTAAAATAAAATAAATCCGAGGAAATAGATGCAATATGTAAGATGGAAATTTTGGTAGCCCAAGATTTAAGCAGGCCGACGAAATTCTGTGGACTCTACTTCAAACTGTATCTACAAGTTCACCTGCAGCTGCCGTGACACCTATATAGGTAGAACCAATAGAATTTTCCAATGACGTCGAAAAGAACATGTTCCAAAATGGCTACTAAATCATATAAAAAATCCCAACGCGATTAATCTGAATAGAAATCCAGTATCATCCATTGCAAAACACTCATTAATGTCAGGTCACAAAATCCATAATAATGACTGTTTCACAATTATTTCACAAAACTCTAATTCAAGGTTATTGAAAGTGATGGAAGCACTTTGGATTAATCCCATACAGCCTAAACTGTGTGTACAAAAAGAAGAGACTTCAATCTTCACCTACCATGGACTACATGACCTTTTAAATATGATTCGTCATTATATATGTCCAAACCAAGTTCACTTTTAACAGTGGAAAAATTTGGGCATTGGGTATATGATATTCATTGTAATAAATGTGTTTTTGTATTTCCCAATGAATGAAAAACAAAACGATTGGTCATTAGTATGTACTTTCGTTTTTATTTAACTGAGTAATTGTCATGATCTTTATTTTATTATTGTTAACCATTATGCCCTTCATGCAAACATTCTCTCAATACTATCTAATTTTTCGTTTATACTATCCGGACTTATCATTAGTAATATTATCTCTTTTCTCAATATATACCTCCACCTGTTTCATTTTACATATTCGTAATATCATTATGAACCTCCCATTACAGTCTTACTATCTCCTGTTTAACACAGACCACTTTGTACTAGCCACTCACCTGACACCTCTTATAACCTTGAACTGACTTGTCAATTTTCCTACCCCACACTCTACAAATCTATCATGATTAATCACCACCATTGTCTCCCGTTTTACAATATTTTGTAATCGATTTCAGCCTAGCACGTTTGTCGCACAAATACTTCTATTTATTTTGACACCCCATAACTAATCTGTTATTCTACGTTAAAAGTGTATTCACCGCATAACTAGCCTTTATTGTAACGACAACAAATATTATATTTTATAATTGTAAGAACCTGAAGAGAAATTATTGAAAAGAATATTCTTCGTTCAGATTGACTTTTAATTCATAATATGGGAATTTTCCATACTATCAAATCTTAACCATGTTAGTTGTAAAGCGGTTGTAAAGAAACTACGAAATAAAGATATCATCTCGCGAAATTTGTCTTCTTAATGCCTTATTCAAAATTACATGTGCGTTTATATACACAGAATATTCTAGAATAGTCGTCATTAACAATATTGGTGTTTTTAAATACTATTTATTTGCTAAGTAAGCTCAATAGAATTACAGTCCAACAAAGACGCTTAAATTATAATAAGCTTAAAAATGTAATAACGAATGTAATATCAAATAAAATCAAGGAAATTTCCATAACAAACTGAGGATCATTAAAACCTTGGTGGCCAGCGGGGCAAGGACAGTGTCTGAACTAACTTCTTTTCGATACATAAGTTAGGTTGCTTAATGTGCATCCTAACAGACTAAGCGATATGCCTTAGACAAACTCTTAAGGTAAAGTTAAGATTAATTGGCATGTGGTAGATGACTTTAATGCCTCATTAACATCAATCTTGTGTTCTGTATCCACAAGATAAGACAGAATAGCGCCGTGAAGGGATTTTGTTTGTCCTGTACTCAACCAGGCATGGCGATGCTTAGAAATCTGATGAGAAACACGCCTAACTGTACGGCCTATGTAAGTGGTTCCACAGGAGTAGTCAAACTCGTAGATACACTAGAGGAGTTATGTCAGATGAAATGATCCACTCACTCCAATTTCGAGGCAGAAGAAGAGAGAAGTGTATCAAAAACATGATGATCCTAAAATCAAAACATCCTGCAGATGCTCTAGGATGCATACTGATTAATCATATGCTACATATAAAACGTGTATAGCAAACGTGTCGTCATTCTAGATCACTCAAAAATTCTGTATTTCAATGGGAAGCTCTTCGTGGAAATCTTGTCCATCAAAATCAGTATATCCTAAAATGTCATGCTCTGGACATAAGTGACAACCCACACTCATGTGTATGCAATTCCGGTCACAAATTGGATGCTAAACACTGCTGAAAGAACGATTTCTGACTGAAAATGTTGCTGCAAACATTGAAAAACTTACATGGAAAACTAAGCAGAAAAGCCTGTGTGCCGTGAAACCGCTCAAAGTTGCTGCAAAATTTCCACCTAACCCAGAGTAATTTGTTTTAACTTCTCCAACGTGACTCTTTGGATGAAACAGCTTCAGACTTTACTACCTGGCATCAAGTCTAATCATCAAAATTTCAACGAAGCCTCCCTTCGGACAGAAATATCATTCAAATATTTCACTAGTCAAACAAATGACCTAGTTTCTATCTCCCACGTAGAACTATTATATATCAAGCTAACTGTTCTCAATTTCTGTCAAAAATTCAGAAACTGAAAAGGGGAAATATTACTAACTTCTGAATAAACAACACATGGCCAAATGACCAATAAAATAGTGTATTTGCCTTGCTAAATAAACCAGATTATGTAGAAAGAATCTCAACGATTCTTAGTAATTACTCCAAGTTGAAAAAGTCAGTCGAAGATGAAATTGACAACATTTGACGAATTCTCTTTTCAAAATGAGGGGGAAATCAGCAATGAGTGTTGAGATTTCTGAAAGAACTAAGCCATCTGTATTAACTGTCTCACGTCTTTACTGTTTGACGAAGATTCACAAAGAAGGGTTAGCCATTCGTCTAGCTCCTAATATGTTTAGTTTACCGTACCATTCAATATTTGGATGGTTGGCGAAAATCTCCATAGTCTGTACCAGTAGGATCATGCTTCGATGTGCACAAGAAGGTCTTCCAACATGGTTGAAAAAGGAGAAGTTATACAAAGCAATAGCTTAGTTCTCATACGTATGTGTGCATAAGCAGAGAAATCCAGCAAAGTGTTATTTAGCATATGGTGAAATCTATAGACAAACAACATCTCTCCACATCTGAAGCTCTTGATGTCTACAAAGAAAACGTCGACAATGTGTACAGAATTCGTTATTGTGATCACAATCTAGCGCTGTCAGAGATATTCTTACCATTATTTAGTAATCCCCTCTAATTCGTTACTATTGAGAATAACAGAAGGTAGTTAGAAATGATTTGAAGTAGCATAGTTGTTTATATAAGACGAGAAAGTTATCATAGCGAGGGTAAAACAATATATAAATAGATAAGCTTCCAGAGGATAGTGCGAGTGAATAGAAATTGGTGATCATCGGCCATTCAGCCAGTATTCAGCAGATGAATGGCAACCCTATCGTTATTTAAAATACAGGAAAATGTTCGATACGTGAGCCCTCCTACGGTCCGCACAATTGAAATGTCTCATAATACAACAACTTCAAAGTTTTTAATGGTTCTTTTCCAAGGGACAAAATTTCATGACAAATTCTAGTATACAGGTAAGGACACTAGGGAACTTCGAAACCGACCTTAGTGGAAAAACGGACACTTATCCTAAATTTGGAGAGGAGCGACACGTTTTTATTACTTATGGAAGATACAAATTATGAAGTGAATAGAAGGTAGGCATTTTGTGTGTGCGTGTGTTTGTATCTTGAAACCATTGTACTTTGTCATACCGCATTTTGTTTATTTGACAAAAATTATGACCCTTCCTTAAATTCACTTTTTACCTTTGAATGAATTTTTCGTCGACTGTCAAGTGCATCCGGCTGTTTTTATGCAAATCAGTCTTAATATGAAAACACTCATGTTTCTATTTCGTGTGGAACGGTAACAAGTTCAGTAATGGATAACTGTCACAAAATGTGTTTATGCCTCCTTTATACTACAGCTTAATGCACTTATATTATTATAATTGTTTCCTTTAGTTCCTAGGGGAACATAAGGCTTCAGCTCCACATATCCATTGTGTCCGGTTCTTCACCAATGTTTTCACCTGGTTCCACATGTGCCCATATGCTTTCATCTTCTCTTCGCATCACCTCCTCCATGTCACCCTACCCTCGGACTGCCAAATCGCCGCTCTACATTCGGGTTCCACTAGAGCGGTGGCCTGGCGTGTGATGTCAATCACTTGATGGTTTTTTTTTCTCAGAGTATGGCCAACCCACCTCATATTCTTCCTGCACAATTAGTTCCTGGTGGGTTGGTTTGCTCCCAGAGATCCTTGCCGCCGATCTTTTCTGGCTGGTCATCTGATCTTGAGTAGTATTGAGAGAAGACAGTTGTTGATGAAGGTCTGTATTTTGTCTGAGGTGCTCTTCATGACGCGCAGTGCAAGTCTCTGATCCGTATAGTAGGTGGCACTGACTTCAAATTCGAGTTGAAAATCTGGATCTTATTTTTCATACCGAGTTCTGTCTGTCTTCGCACAGAATTTAGAGTAATTAAGGCTTGCCTTGCTTTCCCAATCCTCGCTTTGATATCCTCATCAGTTCCGTCCGCTTGTGGTTGAAACGACGCTTCCCACGTAGGTAGGTAGGTGAATGGGGTTGCTTCTTTCAGATTTCTCCTATTTATGCTGATTGTTGTCTGTTGTATTTGCTCTTGCTGTCGTTGCTGGCCAGGAATCTTCATCACCTCTGTTTTCTTTAAGTTCACCAGAAGTCCTGTTATCTATGGATGCTTCTTCTCCCAACTTGTTGCTTTTCCCTTGTACATCTTCCAGTTTGTGGAAAATCATATATATATAAATATATATATTATCGGTGAAGTCCAGATCCTCCAAGTTTTTGTGTAGGTCCATTCTATGCTTGCTTCCTCGTTACCCGCTGTCTGTCTGTCACATTATCCAATCGACCGCAATCAGGAAAATCATTGGAGATAGTAGGCAGCCATCCATCCAGCCACTTATCTTACTCCCGTCTTCACTTCGAAAGATTCGGTGAGTTTCCCGTTGTGGATCACTTGGCATTCAGCATTGTCGTACAACTGTTGAATGAGATGTATAATTGTTTGCGGCACCTCTTCGTAGTAGCAAATTAGTTACTTAGTGTACTTAAGTCGCTTTTATTGATAAAAACAATTACACTTACTAGGTTCAACCTCAGCTATATTTGTTAGCTGAGATTAAAATCATGGAACTTAAGATGGAAATCTTACTCACTGTAACGGACAATGTGTTAAGAAAATCCCTCCTGGACAATCTATTCATAATATTTATACTTAATTAGGCATTTCAACTAATGCTACGATTATTATACATTTTTCTCTTAGATTGTGCATCATTAATTTGAAATTTTGATTCTGACCTTAATTATTTGCCTTTTTCCTTGTTTAATCTTTAATTGTAATATTTGTCTTTGTGGTTGTGTGTACATTGACAGTGAGTTGTTTAGCGATATGAGTTTGTTTGAGTGAATAAAAGAGATTCTGACAGGGGGCTGTCTGTGGGAAGCGTTGGTGTGTGATTCATGTGGATCCCACCACATTGGGAATATTCTGCTTGATTCCAAGGTACCTTTCACAGTCGAACTGTAGTTAACTAATTATGTATTACAGTAATTGTATTGCATTTAGAAACCTACATCGCCTGTAGAGTTACCTCAAAGTAAATTTAAGTTTTGGTGTCATTAATTATGTTTGATAGGACCGCTAAAATATTGAATAATAATCGTCTATTCTCTGCTTTTCGAATGTTTCATGATAGCGCGTGTCTTAACCAGGTTTTGTCGTCTATTCCGTAGGAAGTAGAGATCAGTTTCTTGGATCCAGACCATAATCGTATAAATTTGGTGACTACACCTACCGTTTAATTACTTGAAGTGTTTTACTAAATCTAAAACCTTATTTCATTTAATCGCCCAAAATTTCAACACTTTCTTCATCACTTCATTTCCTCATTTTTAAACACAGTTCTTGACAAATAAAATAAATTTAATAATTCCCATTGTAGCATTAAGAACACAATAATCAGCGAAGAGACTCTTTTCAACGAATTTATTATCAAGCTGTACAATCGTATATATATGGTTTTTAAGAAATTATATCCGGTGAGGGAATTAGGTCAAAGGTGTGAATACATGAAATAATAATGGTATGAAATGCAATTAAAATATTTGTGATTATAATCATAGTTTAATGTCAAGTGGCACAATAATTAATGTCGTATATAGAATAATACATAAGGTGTATAGATTTTGGAAAGGGGTACATAATTATAAGATTAGTAGACGAATATAAAATGTTACATAACATGGTGTGAAATTTGATAAGACAGAATTCAATATTGTAAAAATAAAAAATATAAAAATTAATAATTTTGGGTTTAAAATGTCAAGTGGGTCAAGTGGAAAAGATTCAGAGTGAGAATAGTAATAATAATAATGATAATAATAATAATCGTAGTAATAAGGGAAAAGTACATAGAATAACTAAATAAACAAAATAAATAAATGTCTATCCCTCTACGGCCAAGGCAGAAGTAGGGATTGTACATACTTCTTTTGTACACAAAGGTCTGGCTTAAAGTCATGAATTGCCAAGGCCTCAGCTGTCTTTAGAAGTCTGTAACGAAGAAAACGCGGGAAGTTAGCATGGATTCTATATATGATCTTAAAATCATGGTCAGGGTTGACAGAGTGACAGAAGTCGATCAGGTGTTCCAAAATAGAGCTTCGCACACACTTCCTTTCTCCCTTGTAAAACCAAGCTGGAATATGTTCTCGTATCCGTGTGGAAAGCGTCCTCTGACTACGGCCAATGTACCTTGCTCCACAAGAGCAGGTGAACTGATAGATGCACATGGAGGCGGCCAGACGGGGAAGCTTATCTTTTACAGAGGTAGAGAACAAATTGCGGCTAGTGAACGTCATATGTAATTTTGCTGCATAGAACGTCTTACTGACTGATTTAGAGAGACGATTTTTGAGCATATCTGAAGCTTGATCACCTTTGAATTCCAAGTTCATGAATAAGGTTTTCTTTGGAACTGTGTCGGTGACCAGTTTAGACTGCTTTTCTTTCATGTTGCTGTCAATAAATCGGTTAGGGTAACCGTTTTCTGCGAGCGTGGCTTTTAAGAAGTCAAGTTCCGAGTCAACGGAATCAGAACTACAAATTTTCCTTATCCTAGAGCAAAGCGAATGAATTAAGTTCCTTTTCCTGGAGATAGGCACCCAACTGTAAAAATTAGTTAGTTGTCCGTTCCATGTACGTTTCCGGTGGATAAATCTTTTGAGAGATCCGTCATTACGTCTGCTAAGGCACACATCAAGAAAGGGAATACTTAGTTCGGATTCCTTTTCTACGGTGAATTGTAAAGAAGGATGGCAGTTGTTGAAAGTAAACAAGACATCATCAAGAATTACATTTTTATCGCAGATAACGAAAGTGTCGTCTACGTATCGTTTATAAATGTCAAAATGACCGATGGTTTGACTAAGTTGAGAATTTTCAAGCTTAGCCATAAAACAATCAGCCAACAAGCGACCCAGTGGTGATCCCATGGCAATGCCGTCTCTCTGTCTAAAAATCTCATTATTGATGGTGAACTGAACATTCAACGTGCATCTCGATAAAAGCTCTTTGAGGTAGATGGTCGGTAGTCCTATTTCTAAACTATGTGTATCAATATAATCACATAAGTAACAAACAGTTTCCATGAGAGGAACATTGGTAAATAGCGACGTCACATCTAATGAGAACAAGATTTTGTCTGAGACATTGAAATCTTTAATGCTATCAATAAATTTAAACGTATCATCAATGGAAAACTTGTCTTCTAACTGGTTCCAGTATTTCAGCTAGCTACTGAGCGATTCCGTGATAAGGAGAACCCGCCATATCGAGGATAGGACGGAGGGGTAATCCTGTCTTATTAATTTCATTTTTTATATATATTTTTATCTTTACAATATTGAATTCTGTCTTATCAAATTTCACACCATGTTATGTAACATTTTATATTCGTCTACTAATCTTATAATTATGTACCCCTTCCCAAAATCTATACACCTTATGTATTATTCTATATACGACATTGATTATTGTGCCACTTGACATTAAACTATGATTATAATCACAAATATTTTAATTGCATTTCATACCATTATTATTTCATGTATTCACATCTTTGACCTAATTCCCTCACCGGATATAATTTCTTAAAAACCATATATATACGATTGTACAGCTTGATAATAAATTCGTTGAAAAGAGTCTCTTCGCTGAATATTGTGTTCTTAAATAAAATAAATTCCAAGCCGCTGACTGAGTCATGACTTCATACTTCTTTTCAACTGTGCACCTTTGGGTAGATCTGCTAGCCCTTACAAAGTTGATGTGACTGATTTTCAAATGTATGGAATCACAAGTGGTTAAGTTGACATAATCTGATGGCTTGTTTTGCGATGACTCCATGTCTAGTCATTTTCGATCATGTAAGCAAGGTACATTTCAATAATGGTTTTAACAATTTAAATGGTAAAACATAGAATTCTGAATTTGTTCTCAAGTTGTATATATATATATATATAAGACTTTTGGGAAATATGCCCCTTGAGGAAACTCAAAAAATACAGTATGTAAGAATATTTCTGCATGGGTCTGTAGATTTTCAAAAGCCATCTTTAAGTGCCAAATACTCCAAATAGCTGAAACTGATTCACGGATTTGCTTTAAAACGCCGTGATTATGCACACGAAGCAGACAAAACTAGAGATCACCGCGACCTTGACTAAATGTTGAAATGACCAAACTCTTAAGTACTGCATCACATCTTCACATTTATGTATAACCCTTCGATCTCTACGCATACACTGCCAAGTATTCCATATTTTTGATAGTCAAATGCATACAGGTTATCAAACATACCTTCTTACCTAGTAGGAATTTACTATGGTTTCAACACGAAATATTGGATTCTGATAAATCGATATCGTATAAAAAGACTTTAATGCTGTTATTAGTGAAAAGAAAACACATAAATCAGCGAAGGGATCCTTTCCCGAGAATTCATTTTCTTTAACTGTAAAAACGAATTTGTGCCCAAATTTCGCATTAAATACGGTAGTAACCAAAGTGATATATTGTCACAAATTCAGTTGTTGATATCAGTTAATGCATAAAAGGAGTTGATTGGGTATATTAGAGTCACACAGTAAGGTGAATAATTTAATGAATGAATTGTAATCAGGATGCACACAGAAACGAAGCAAAATATGGAATTACAACAAATACAGAGGCTACAGAGAGCTAAAGAAAAAACAAATAAACGAAAACCAAGTTAGCAGAAATCAACACTCTTGTTACTAGGGTAGCAGAATTTGTTGAATGATTTTCTTAGACATCCACAGATCCAGTTTCTCAATCTGAACAGCTGAAGCTTCAACATTGCAAACGAAACCAAATTGTACTGCCTTTAGCAGGTTGTTCTTCAGTTTGCAGATTACTTTGCAGTAGGCGTTCGTTGAGACGGAATACCCAATGTTGATAAGGTGTTCGATTATCACACTCCTTATAGAGCCACTAATACCTTCCTGCAGTCATGCGTGATAGTGTTTTGAATCCTTTAAGACAAAATAAGGGTTGAATGACTGATGTAACTAGCCCTTCAGCAACAGGTAAACTTATATATATAAATATAAGGGGTCAATGCAACATCTCGTCTTTAAAGCTTCCGCATACCAGTGGAAGACTGAAGAACACTACTCTAAGTGTTGCTGAGAATGTTCTCCTCACAGATAAAATTCTCCCCTTAAGGATATAGCAGGTCATGTTTGAGTTGAAATCTACGTTCATATAAGGTTTCTGTTTTGGAACAAGTAACTTTTCTCATTTTCCTGAACTTAACGTTTCATATTCTTGCCAATAAATCTCAGTGTGAATCCATTTTGAATGAAGTTCTTTTTCAAAAGACCTGATTCTTCTTTTAGGGCCTTAAAACTACGGATGTGTCAGATGCAACTAGCAATTTAATTGTACACTGAATGCACCCCAGCAGTAACTCCTTCACATACGCTGTTGTTATTCCATTTTTTATTGTAAACTTCCTGTTTTATGTGTACACATGATATCTAGTTAAAAGAAACTTATTTAAATCCCTTGCTACTCATATCCAAAGCATCTATAATCCAGGCGCCCTAGAAGCACAACTACATCATGTGAAAGAAATCATCCAAAACTTGGAATACATTTCTTCGTCAAGATTAATTCCGCAAAATTTATTAGAATGATGTCTCAAAATGTAATTAAAGCTGTTGATTTTGTTATACGTTCAAGCTTATAATACTTCTACGTCTTTCCAAGATATGTTGGTTCACTAGTTTGTTATAAAGTTGAAACTCATTTCCACTACGATAAAAATCGTTGGGGAAAACAACCGACCGGCTGACTACACCTTTCTACTTGACTTAAACTAATGTTGTGGATTTCAGCGACTGATGAAGCCATGTTCTCATTTGACCACCACTGGCTCTTTTCCAACCTGACCTTATGTCAGCTAACATTAAGTAGGCATACGTAAGATATATCCTGACTATCTCAGTCGATGTAACTTCACAGCCTCGTCTATTGATTTCCCCTCCCAGCTACCTAGCACTCGACGCCTAACCTCAAAATTGCTCACCCTGTTATACCACCTTAGAAGATTGATAGTGTGGTGAGAGCTGTCTACTAGCCAAATTGGTAGACAGTAATTTACGTCAATATTTACGTTCCCAAGATTTGTCGTGAGAAAATGTGAACAAAGATTGATTCAAAACCGACCACAGCAGACTTTACGTAGGCGGATGCAGTTAACATATAGAGGATTTGACATTCAAGAAACAGTCACAAAAGATGAAAGATTAACTTTACGTGAGAAACAACCAATCGGAAGACTGTGTTTGTTTACTTAAATATCCATAGTAATGTACATGAAAATATATAAATATGCGTTGATTTCCTTAATAAATGATCTGTTGCCTGACTCTTGCCTTCTGTCGTTACAATAGAACTTAGGCATCTATGATCAAAGAAAGATAGACAGGTGTTTCATGTCTTCCACTCTCAATGGCCAGGTCTCACAGCCATAAAGGAGGACGGAGCGGACTGCTGAGCAGTAACACATGCCCTTTGGTCGATAGCCGGATATCACGTCTACGCCAAAGACGGCGTAAACTGGCATATGCGAACCGAGGTTTATGTATTCGAGCTGAGATTTCGTCAGTGATCAACCCGTTACGGCTGATGCAACTTTCTAAATAAGTGAAGTGGTCAACAGGCTCTACCACTTCACTCCCTATTTCTAAGCTGCGAGTCAATGTAGTCCATTCCTGCAGCACTGTCTTACATTTGGCGGGAGCGAAACGCATACCAAACATTCGGAGATTGCTGCTCAAGATGTTCAAAAGACTCTGCATTTTGTCAGCGCCTTCACCTAGAAGGACTATATCATCTGCATATTCCCTGGTAACAAGTCAATCCCTGAGTCGGTTAGGTGAGTTAGGGTTAATTTCATTTGTACATCTATGATGAAATTGAATAGAAATGGGGACAGTGGGCATCACTGACGGACACCACTAGTTGTCACCACTTCAGATGACAACTCGCAGTAAGCTCTTACCTAGCTGCATGAGTTGGTTTCTGTCATCATTTAAAAAGTGTATGATCAATAAGAACATGAGATAAAATGAATTGCGTCGGCGGCACAGCTGATAGGACTCTCGCCGACCATGCACATGGTCCGGGGTTCGATCGTCTACCGACGCACACCTGATATCAATTGGTCGGCCTGCAAAATTTGGGCTACCTATATCACCTGCTGAAAATTTCATACTTGTACCAAAATGAAATGAGTATTATTCTATCTTGTACTTGTACCACTGATATGATTCCATTTAACCTTTACTGGCGTATTTGTATAATAAAATTAATCGATTCATAATTGTAGAACCTGAAAAAGAATTCATCGAGAACGATTGTTCCCTTCATTAATTTTTATCATAACGGAAACGAGTTTCACTCATCAATTGATAGATGGTGCGTGTCACTGACCAATTTTAGCTGCTCAGCGATCTCCTCTCATGACTTTACTGTGGTGGTCTCATCCTTAGAAAAATACATTTTCTGAATTCTCAGAGACACAGAAGTTAAGGTTTACACTCGAAAAACTGAAAATACGTTTTTGAAATCTTTGAGATACCTGAAAATATAAATGAAATATAACTTTTTTCGTCATGGTGTCATATTTCTGCTGATTGGATTTCACATAAGTTAGTGTTGCAGATATTTGTTTCGAAACAAATAACAATTATAAATTTAGTAGACCTTTTGTTAATTAATGCTGCATTCAGCCTTCTGCTGCATTCTATCTAATATACATCTCCAATATGTTACGATTAGATTTGCTTTACTACTAACGTGTATTTATGTATGCTTCTTACACTTGTGGGTTGACGGAGATGTTAGAAAACTTCACATATCCGCTGGTTCTAACATACTTTCTGCGTATTTTTAATAAACCACCAGCGTATAATTTCATTTGAGTTTTGTATCTAATGTGTCTATAGGTGGATTTCCATCCTGGCTACTTGTTATTGACTCGATTCTTGTGCAATGAAGTAATGATGAATTCGGAGATCAAGACTGTATCAGAAATTATATTTAAGCCAACAGCCTCTGGTAACTATATATCAATCTAATTTGCCATCTGAAGCGATTATGTCGTCACAATTTCCTGTGGAAACAAAGATTACTTCGATCACAATGTGCGATATGCTTAATATCATGAATGGTATTCAAGAAACCAAGCGTAAATGCAATACTGACTACTGGTTGACTGAGGTGAGAAGTTGTATGCCACTCAAATTAACCAGTAGCGCTTGATAATCAAAAATCAAGTGGTCTGAATTCATTGAGCTATCTGAGCTGGGTGAAATCGGGTGCACCACTGATAAGCCCGACCCGACCGTTCAGTGTTTAAATCACTTTTAACTGACTAGAAAGCATTAGTGATTGATATGATTAGTGTGGTTGTATAATAGTCGTCTCAACCAATCGCTAGTACATAGTTTTATATATTTCACTGCACGTATTCAAACCCTTCAGAAAGTTTTACATAGAATGAATTTCAGCAGTCCCAAAAGTTACTGATAACAGTTATGATATGGGAAAAGATGAAAAGTAACGAGTGTATGAAATATATATGAATGTTCAAATACCCAAACAGGATTTTTCACTCACAATGCACTGTGAGGAGGAATTCGCATAATCACTGTTTAACATATATATACATCAAATTAAGAAGCATTTGTCCAGTGTGATATTTAAGCACAAAACTAATTGTGTTTTTATTCGTTGCAATAGAGCCATTTCAGCACATCACGTGATAACACAAACTTTCCTAAGAAATGTGTGTTCATTAGTGACCATCAAGTCAATGCTGGATTTATTTAGTTCCTTTTTCCAAAGCATAGTTTTTCCTCAATGACTCAAAAGCCTGTATTAGGAGTTAGCTTCAGGGAAATTCCTTAAAATTAATTACAGAATTCAAGATAAGTTGACTCTTAGGCGTTGGTAACAAGGTATTACATAGTCAAGAAATTTGTAAAATAGCAATGACAATTATAAAAATTAACTAAGTCAAAAGGTAGTGACAAGGGGAGGGGGAAATCGTCTTTTAAAAGCCTAATACATATTATGTACAGCCCCTTTCTTTGTCATGGCCAACTAAATAATATGTATTAAGTTTTTAAAAACGATTTTCCCCTCCCCTTGTAACTATCTTTTGATTTGGTTAATTTTTACACTTCTAGCTAATTCTATTAACTTGGTTATATTTTACGTAACTCGTCTGAGTCATCCTATTCTTCTTAGTCATCACTGCTTTTTTACAAATTCCTTAAATGCCTAACTACTTCAAGATGCCTGATCCGTCAGTTATTATGATATTATAACTCCTTTGAGTTCTAAGGGAAAAACAGGGCTTCAGTAGCACATTTCCATTTCATTCACTTTAGTTGGCTCCACAACTGCAAATAAGCTCTTATCTCGTGCTTATAGGATCTCATGCATGTTAGGCGCACCCCACTTGTACTTCCTCATTTAAGTGCAAGTCTTCAGATACATTTATAGGCTGACCAATCAGCTGTATCTTATGAAAGAACTGACTTGACATTAGTGATAAAAACTCGAAGCCTGTTCTTTATGCTCACTGAAACAGATTTCTACACTTATTTGGAGATAAATGAGGACCTATCTTGCTTTTCCGATTGTGTCTATTTACATACGCTTCACTAACCAGCTGACACGTACAACACTGTTGAAATTCTGACTTTCACTAACCCTGCATTATTCAGGTAGCCTTTTCGCTGGCATTCGACTTAACATTACTAAGAATGAAGTATACTGCCAACGAACACCTGGCATTTCTAAACAGAATTCATGTTCACAGATGAAAACAGTAGGACCTGATTGAATACTTATTTGCAATATATTTTAGCGATCTGTGAAACCCTCTTCATTTCAATGATTCAAGAAGTGTTAGTTTCGTGTTTTATTTGAAAGATAGATTGAGCTAGTCACATAAACTTTTAAGAATTAGAAATCTGTATGTTTTTAATTCATTTGGACTTTAAAGCTTAACAATTACCGTAAGGGAGAGTTCCAGTCATTCAAACAATTTTAAATTTTATGATAATTGCATTGTTTATACTTCTCGTTAAATTTTCAGCGACACTTCTTATTATCAACCTAATTTTATGTACCACCTAATATGTACTTGTATTATGGAGGAACAATTGATCGGAAAATCCCAACTGAACAATCTATTAACAATATTGTCACCAAATAGTGTAATTATCGCCCTTTTTTCGTTAACCTACACATCACAGTTGCAACGCGTACACATATTCCTGTAATTTAATCCGTATTATTGGTATTCTTTGGTATTTGATTCCAGTACTTAATTCTTCAGTGAATTACTTGATGATGGTGGAATGTTGATGATAACGTGTTGTTTCACGATTAAGATTTTGTTTAAACGAATTCAAGGTAATGCCGTGGGGACCTACGGATATTGAGCTGTCAGCTGGAAGTGTTTGGTGTGTGTGCTTCTTGCCAGCAGAGTTTTGCCCCCACCTTGTTGAAAATATTTTGCTTGATTCTAAGGTACGTTTTACGGTTGATTTTAGTCAACTAAATTTGTTGTACAGTACTTCTTTTGTCCTTGAGAAATTCTTAAACTGCCTGACTGTCTAAAGGTACTGTTGAGGAAATTTCGCGCTTACGATTTGTTATCACTGTTTAATTGTACCACAGACTTTATGACACATAACTGTCTTTTTTGCTACCGTATGGATATTTTGCGACTGTGAGTAGCTCTCAGAATTTCGGTCAACTATACAGACAAACGCATAAACTGGCTACCTGAATTCAGGTTAAAATACCTGACGCCACTCAAGCCTTTTGACTATTCACCAATGAACTGTATGCATTTTGCATTATAAAGTATTTCTAGTTCATTTTATTAATTTGACACTAGTACAATATATTTTTAGCTAAACACTGTGCAGAAGAGGTTGAAACCGACGAAAATCACTTGGCTTTCCTGGAGTGTTTAGTAAAAAGACAACCAGCTGGTCAACTTAAAATACACACATTCGGACAGATACCTAGACTACTATTCAGCACATCCCTTGACCATCAAAGTAACTGTGGCCAGGAATCTGATTAACAGAGCCAAACGTCTAGTTACTGAGAAGGAAGAGATTAGCAGGGAACTAAAATTGGTTCAATCCACACTGGAATCAAAAATTTGTCCCAAAGACTTTATAAGAAGATATTTAAAATGTGAAGATAAGGGTGAATGGATTCCTGTTATTAAGATTTGGTTTAGTACAGCGGTGATTCCTTACCACAAAGAAACGTTGGATGAGATAAAGCAAATCCTTGACAGTCACGACATGAGAGTGATGTTTTGTGCTAGTGATAGAAGGTAACCAACAGAACTGTGTGTACCAGAACATTTATGGGGATTGTGACGCCTTATAGGTAGGAGAAACTTACAGGCAGGTAAATATAAGAGTGAAGGGGTATAAACGAAGTCTAAATGTGGTTCCAGAGGCCTCTGTAGATTTGAAGAGGCTAGAAAATAAATCAGCCATTCTACTACACTCGATAGAAACAGAATACAAGATCGACTTTGATGGGACTAGGGCTATACAGAAAGGCTTTGGTTCGTATAAAGAAATACTGACTTCACAAGCCCTACAAATATGGGTGTGTCTCAACAGTTTGAACAGACGTGAAGGTGTTATGTTAACTGTCTTTCCTGGTCTACTAAAAAGTGACTATGTCACTTTAAGAAGGGCATTAAAGTTTGTTAGCAGGGCAAGTGGTGTGCAACTTAGTCAGCTTTTCACTACGTCAGTTGTTAGACATCTGAACTCATGCGATAAATGGTCTAAATCTGTATTGTCTGACCCTCAACAACCCGTCTATCCTCCCCTTTCCACTTTATCTCAAGTCCTGGTTAATAAATAAGAACGGATATGTATCATTAATCAAATCTGATAGTGTGGAAAATTCCCATATTATGAATTAAAAGTCAATCTGAATGAAGAATATTCTTTTCAATAATTTCTCTTCAGGTTCTTACAATTATAAAATATTATAATATTTGTTGTCGTTACAATAAAGGCCAGTAAGTTATGCGGCGGATACATTTTTAACGTAGAATAACAGATTAGTTATGGGGTGTCAAAATAAATATTCGTATTTGTGTGACAAACATGCTAGGCTGAATTCGATTACAAAATATTGTATCAAAGATGTCTTACCTAAGCTTAGCTCTTCTTCATGCATATACCATTTCAACTGTTCCTGTGGTTCAAGTTATATAGGGTGCACGATTAGGCAGGTTCGTCTATGGGTTCGAGAACATTTACCAGCTTGGTTCAGCAGGGGGGAAATTAAGTGCATAAAAACTCGATCCTGTCACACTTGGTCGATACTGGACATCATATCGATGTCAACACAGCTTTCAGGGTTATATACCGAATTCCGAAGTCGTTATCACGTACAGTTCGCTTACGTCTGCTACACATAGCTGAAGCTGTTACAATAAGATCGACTAAACCAGAACTTTGTATTTAAAAAGAACACGTTCAGACGCTGTTCCTACCGTGGCCAAAATTAGACTGATGATTCTTCTTCTCACCAGGAGTGCTCCTTCCCCTTAACCCTCTGGGTTTTTCTCCTTTGCTTATTATTACAAATATTATTATTGCAATTATTATTATTATTAATATTCGTCATAATTTATGCCATTCATGCAAACATTCTCTCAATACTATCGAATTTTTTCGTTTATACTATCCGGACTTATTATTAGAGATATTATCTCTTTTCTCAGTATATGTCTCCACATGTTTCATTTCACATAGTGGTTATTTCATTATGAACCTCTCATTGCTGTCTTACTATCTCCGGTTTAATACAGACCACTTTGTACTAGCCACTCACCTGACACCTTTTATAACCTTGAACTGACTTGTCAATTTTCCTACCCCACACTCTACAAATCTATTATGATTAATCACCACCATTGTCTCCCGTTTTACAATATTTTGTTGTTGATCTCAGCCTAGCACGTTTGTCACACAAATACGAATATTTATTTTGACACCCCATAACTAATCTGTTATTCTACGTTAAAAATGTATCCGCCGCATAACTAACTGGCCTTTATTGTAACGACAACAAATATTATAATATTTTATAATTGTAAGAACCTGAAGAGAAATTATTGAAAAGAATATTCTTCATTCAGATTGACTTTTAATCAATCAAATCATACTTGATCTAAATTCCCTCTTGTCTATGTCTTCTTAGAGAGAGGCTAACAAATGATTTACAATTGTTTCCCTGTACACACATCATTGTATACCGCATGTACATATATATATATTTTTCGTATTCAATTATCTGCGACCACGAACTTTAGTCGAGAGTAATCACTAAAAACTGATGAAAAAGTACTCACTGTTTACAGAGCTGAATAAAAGTCTACTAATATTTCTAAGCAGTCTGAGGTCAAATTTTGAACACAGTTGAGACAATCTTCATTATTAGATTTTGACTGCTGTTTCGTGACTCGTATGATTGGACAAAGTATTTTTTAAAACAACAGATATCCTTTAAATAGATAAACCCGTTATCTTAATTTTGGCTAATTTCCCAGAAGAAGTTCGAACCAGTTTGCCAAACGAAATGTTGGAATTACTAATTTCAATTTCGCTGAGACTTTACAAATGTGATTTTTTAAATATACAATTTATTTTGGAAAAACAATTTTCATCGCTCACCTAAATTTATTCTCATGATACAGTCGGGTGAATTTCTAGCATTTAATGGCTGTCTTATTTATGATTCTGTTTACTATAGGCATATGAATACTTAACAATTGATTAACTTGCTTCAATAAAATCTTTCCATTATATTTCACTGGCCTTCGATAGTGTCGATCGAGAGGTGATTTGGGAACTACTTCGCTAATACGAATGGGTTCCGCCAACAATTATACATCTCATCCAACAGTTGTACGGTTATGCTGCATGTCGAAGTAATCCACAACTGGAAACTCACGGAATCCTTGGAATTGAAGACGGGAGTAAGACAAGCTGGCTGTCTACTATCTGTAATGATTTTCCTGATTGCAGTAGACTGGATAATGTGACAGACAGCGGACCGGGCAACGAGGAGACAGGCATAAAATGGACCCACACAGAAAACTTGAAGAATCTGAACTTCGCCGATAATATAAGTCTGATTTCCCACAAACTGGAAGATATGCAAGTGAGAAGCAACAAGTTGGAATAAGAAGCATCCAGAGAAGATAGGACTTCAGGTGAACATAGAGAAGACAGAGGTGATGAAGATTCCTGGTCAACAGCAACAGCAACATCAATAGACAACAATTAGCATAAATGGAGAAATCTGAAAGAAGCAACCTCCTTCAACTAACTACCTGGGAAGCATCGTTTCAACTGCAGGTGGACGGAACTGATGACGATATCAAAGCGAGGATCGGGAAAGTAAGGTAAGCTTTCAATACTCTCAAGTCTGTGTAGAGATGAGCAGCACGAGATCCGGATTTTCAACTCTAATTTGAAGTCAGTGCCACCTACTATACGGATCAGGGACTTGCACTGCGCGTCATAAAGAGCACCTCAAACAAACTACAAACCTTCATCAACAGCTGTCTCCTCTCAGTACTGCTCAAGGTCAGATGGCCGGAAATGACTGGCAACGAGGATCTCTGGGAGCGAACCAACCCACCAGGAACTAATTGTGCAGGTAGAAATGGAGGTGGGTTGGCGATACTCTAAGAAAACAAACCATCAAGTGATTGACATCAGACGCCAGTTCACCGCTCGAGTGGAACCCAAATGGGGAGCGGCGATTTGGCCATCCGAGGGTAGGGTGACATGGAGGAGATAATGTGAAGAGGAGATGAGGGCATGTGAGCAGTTGTGGAGCTGGGTGAAAACGTTGGTGAAGAAACGAACGCAATGGGGGTGTGCGGCTGAAGCCTTATGTTACTCTAGGAAAACTGTATCAATAATAATTACCATTATATTTCACCACACGAAAGTCGAACTATCAGAGAAATTTATCCACTCACCAGCCCCTCTGTTAATCTTGCGGCTAACCGCATCTTACGAAATACGAAGAAACCACCATTAAGTAATTGAACTAATTCATTTCACCCTCACATGACTTAGCTCATTCTAATGAAATTAACTTCGTCAAATATACTGGCGATCTGACCGTCTTACTTCCTCTCAAGTCCCAATCAGACTGTTGCAAACTTAATAGCGTTTTGTTGGATATCACTCAGTGGTCCAAGCTAAATGGTCTTACGTTAAATCCCTCAAAATGCCAAACTATTGACTTCTCCTTTAGACACGAACGCCATCAACAACGACTGGTCAGTACACATGATGCTTGTAGCATAGAGGGGAGTGTAATAGAAACCAGGTCTATCACAAAATACCTTAGTATAGTTCTATCCTCCGACCTTACCTGGTCATTCCATATTTTACAGATCTCCAAAAAAAGTTCCGTCTAAGCTACTACGTTTAGAAGCTAAAACAATTTGGGATCACTCAACCTCTACATTTACGATTTTTTAACTCTTGTATCTTACCTAATGTACTTTATTGGACTATTGAAAAAGGACTCTGGGATTTTGAGAAGGGTAATAAAGGTTGTCAGTGGGGTAGGTGATGTGCAGCTTAGTCAGCTTGTCACCACATTAGTTGGTAGACATCTTAACTCATGCGAGAAATAGTCTAAATTTATATTGTGTGACCCTCAACACCCACTCTATTCTCAACTCTCCCCTTGTATCTCATTTAGTAGCACCAGAGATCAGTATAAAAGATTAAATGCTCGTACTACCAAGTATATGAACCAATTAATTCCATATTTGGCCAGCGTTCTGTGTGACAAAGACAATGTAAAGCGTGAAACTTATGAATTATTGTGTTGTTAGCTAAATAATTTGCCCTTTTACCATCTCCTATTTGTAATCTATGCTGACGATACCTCAATTAACTGACAATCTAAGCGACTAACCTTATTAATATAATAATAATAATATTAATATTACAATTTTTTGCATACATGGATGACTTCACTGTCACTACAAATACCGAATAATCACTACCATTAACAATCTTGTAATATTATTCCTAAAATTGTTTTTAATGCTGTTTGATATAACTGACTGGTAATCTTAACTACTAACATTATTATCATTTTTTACGAGGACTGTTTACTGAATGTTTCATGGTAAGTTAGTAGTTTTATACCTTACTGCTTTCTCACTACACTAATTATGCTCCAAATAAGGTATTGTAGAGTTTTTGTACTCAGTCATCCGAACACGTAAGTATATCTGATGAAATGTAAGGAGAGTGTTGCGTATAGAGTGGATGCTCAGGGTCTAATAAGATAATATTTACACATTCCTTGCAGAAGTTCATGTATCTACCTACAAAAGTATTAGCGATTTGGTCTAGCGACACCCCAGTCGCCCTACTGACATAGTCTTTCTTGAGTAGCCCGGGAAAGATTAAGGGGGACCAGTAAAGAAGCATGCGTTGGTGGCATAGTGGTTAGTACGCTTGCCAACCATGCACATGGTCCAGGGTTCGATCCCCGGTAACAGACGCACTCCTTTACCTCGCTAAGCCAGAAATAATGATGCTGGTGAAGAGGAAAGGTTGGGCATAAGGCTAGCAACCCCATCCTGTAAAATAAGCACTGCTACAGAAACTTCAAGCCTCTAGCTTGGAGCCCTATGTTCCACTGGGGAACGTGAAGGAAAAAAAAGTAAAGAAGCATAGGCAGAACACAAGAATTAACAAACTTAGGGAGTAGAGACTGTCGGATATTAGGCTGTCTTAATTTCCTTACGTAGAACGTTAAACAAAATATCTTTCTGGAAATTGACATGATGCTGAGTTCATACCACAAGAGTACTACTTCTTTATAATCCAACGTCTGTCATCTCTCTCGTACATAGTGATGTTTATCTTCAAAATTCTATCATTGATTATGTACGAATACTTCATGGATAATTTTGCATAAAGACTTCATTTGATGCATAAAATTTACTGAATAATATCTTGAAGAAGATACCAGTCATCTGCTACAAGTCATTCTGGTTTTCTAATGGTTCCCTAACTGATGTCAGCTCGAGACCAAATCAATAACTTATTCTCAGCTTTGGTTAATATCGAATGAATTCGTGTCTGCTACATCCCAAAGTGGAATACCATTTCTATGCCATAATAAAAATACTGTATGTTCAACATGCATGGAAGAAACTTCTCTGAAAAGAATACTTTAATTTTGATTGGATACTAGTAACTAGTGTGACG
Source organism: Trichobilharzia szidati (assembly GCA_944472155.2). NCBI lineage: Eukaryota > Metazoa > Platyhelminthes > Trematoda > Strigeidida > Schistosomatidae > Trichobilharzia > Trichobilharzia szidati. The sequence continues at coordinate 112,025,730 of OX235274.1, read as the reverse complement.
TGTCTAGTCCTTTCTTTGGTGTAGACTGAATCAAATGAAATCATCAAATCAATGTGCACCATGATGGCCAACTACACGGAATGGTGGACACATTGCAAACCTGACTTATAGAATTCCGTCAACACCAAAGAAACGAATAGACACATTACACTAGTTATTGACTAGTGTTCAATCAGAAGTATCCAATACAGTTCTACAGGAAGTCAATCGCGAGCCTGAATAGCTCAGTGGTAACGTCTCTGACTGCAGCACTAGGTGATGCGGGTTCGAATCTCAGAAGGAATATGAGTTACTTCAAGGTTGCAGATAGGCCTTGCTGGCGAGTCGTAACTAGCACGAAATTTAGGTCCAAGGCTTCCTGCTGATTACCTCCAACAGTCTTATATCATCAAATCAATGTTCACCGTGATGGCGAGCTACCTAGAATGGTGGCCACATTGCAAACGTGACTGATAGAATTCAGTCTGCACCAAAGAAAGGACTAGGAACGTCACACTAGTTACTAGTGTCCAATCAATCAGTCCTACAAGAGGTCAATCGCTAGCCCAAATAGCTCAGTGGTAACGTCTCCAACTGCATCCCTGAATGACGCGGGTTCGAATCTTGGAAAGGATATGACTTCCCTCAAGGTTGCAGATACGCTTTCTGATGAGTGCCAACTTGTACTAAACCTAGGTCAAGTGGGGCTTTCTGCCGATTGCCTTCAACCATCTGATATCATCAGAATACTTTTATGTTGACAATTTCAAATGTAACTCAAACACAGGCGTTTATCCTTTTCTATGCATCTCATAAATGAAGTACTCCTCAATACTATTTTGGTCTTATGTATTGTGCATTTCAGTAAACAGATATTAATTTTACAATAACATTGTAGAAATTAACTGTGAAGTCAATAAAAGCAGTATAATTTATATTGCAATATATTTTTACGTCATCTGAGGTACATTTGTGTACGAATGACACTTGAAATAGATTGATCACAGTTAACAGTTATTTCAAATTTTTATAAAATTATATTTTGATCCAGAGTAATTAAGGTAGAATAACCTCGAAGGTAGTTTATTTTCATTTTCAAGCGAAAATTACACCAATCACTGAAAAGAATAGGGGATTTATAGAGAAACACGATTAGTGAATATTTATTTTTCAAGGGTAAAATAACAAAAGTTCATAGAATTATATAATTCTTTTTTAGATTTTCCCGTCGACTGATTGGATCGAAGTGATCCGTCTCAGGTTGACATGTCGGCTTCTTGTCCAGATGCTTCGACGATGTATGGGTATGTAACTAGACGTAAATTGGTAGATGGTGACTAGCAGTGGAAGCAAGGATGCGCATTTCGTCCCACTTGGGACTCGTCAACTGGATGTATCTGCATTCCGCAGTCAATGATGATGTTCCTGCCGAGGCTCGAACCCAGTATCCATAGTTGTAAACGCCAATACGTTGTCCAGTGGACCGCTTTAGCCACGAGAGCCACCTCTTGTACAATGGGTGCAATAATTACCTAATTCAATTTTATATTTTTCCGTCGATCGATTGGACCGAAGTGCTCGGTCTCAGGTTGATATTTCACTTTGGCGTTTGAAACTATGGGCACTGGGTTCGAGGCTAAGTGGGAACACCATCACTCACTGCGGAATGCAGGTACATCCGGGTGAAGAATCCCAAATAGGACCAAATGCGCATCCTGGATTCCACTGCTAGTCACCATCCAACAATTAACTTCTAAAGTTCACAGAAGCTTACAGTAGAACAACCTTATTTGCTATTCACATTAAGAACTCCAAAGTGGGATTATTCGAGAGCATGTTATTCAAAATTAATTTTCTTGGAAATGCTTCCACCATGTGTCATCACAGTGAATTGTTATACACCAACTAAGTAACGGTGGAAATAAAAAATGAAACGGGCAAAGTGCTGACACACACACGCACACACAACAAACATCATCTCGATAAAACCAGAACTACAAACAATTATGCCTGTTTTCGTTCACGAAATGGAGTTAAACTAGACCGCATTCTAGAAGTTATCTTATGAATGGCTTCATTGCGTATTTTGCATTAATTGTAGTGTAGTAATCTGTTGCTATGGTGGTTTGATGAAAAGGTATATTTTTTCAATGATTTGAAGTGAAATTTCGCATTTAAATTTTTTGAAACCTACGTAAAGTCGGCAGTATATTGTACTTGAGCTGTGTTACATTTGCTGCACTTGTATCAGAAAATGTCGCTTGATACTCATATCTACGCTTTGTAATGGACTAAGAGAGGCAGTAGGTTCAAAAGTTAAACGTGTGTTTCCTGAATTTTCATAAAGTCTTGCTGGTATATCTGGCCTATTTACTGAAGTGTGCTAATACCCATGTGGTTCAGGTTTCGACTCCTGGTCAGTGCACACCTTCTTTATCTTCCTTGACGGGTTATAAGCCCTTCAAAGGCGGTAGGTTGGGCATGAGGCTACCAACCCCATCCCGTAAGGAAAAATACCACTGCTAGTGAAACTTTAAAGCTCTTGATGGAAGACCTGTTTTCCACTCGGATCGCAAAGGAATAAAATTAAAATAAGGCAGATGGTGATAAGGAATTACTTTATCAAATAACAATCACAGATCCAATTGGGTCGGTCATTCCAATTTCGGTGAGAATCTCTTCTGTACACCAAAAAGGCCGTAAATTAGGATTTTAAGATGGTCAATTACATAATTACTTTAGCTTACAATTACATGAGGGAAATGGGGCTTAGAACAATAAAAACGTCCTAGATGTGAATAACTTAAATCTATTTTCATCATAAAACTAAACACACAGTAGACCACTGAGAACCAATCGAATATAGACCGCCATTTCTTCGTAATTCGGGAGCTGTTCACGAGTTCCTACTCACTATCATTGGCTACATTGACATCACCTTACTCTTTAGTCACTGGGTCAGTAGATTCTAGAGTTTGAAATTTCAGAGTATATTATTACCGAAATACAGTAACATAAGCAAGAGCATTTCATAGAACCAACGGTGGCCCCCGAAAAAATATTTCCTCAGTTTTACCAGTATACGAAACAGTTAATGATCAAAAGAAACTTTTGAGCATTTACGACACAGAGAAATTTTTAAAAAAACAAAACATATATGCACTCATTATATTCACCTTGCAAAACAGCCTTGGATTTGGACATAATATTGCTCCAGTAAGTTTAACATTTCCATCTTGTACATTGAATTTAGTTTCCCCGCTTCTTCGACATAACACTTTGGCACTCTTAAAATAAACATTGAGATTTTTCTCACGTGTACATTCATACTGGAGAAAAAATGGAGAAAAATATGTGAATGGAAACACCACTTGGAATTCGCTGATATCAAATATATATTTTTAAAGAAAAAAAATAAAAGAAATGGCACATCAGCTGAAAATCCTTATAACATTCTTCTAAAGAATCTACGGATTAATCGAGGTGAGCAATTGGACATCACTCACGATAATCAATAGTGAGTGTTAGCCAGTTCAAAATGATATTTTCAGTCGCTTGGGGCTAGAGTCATCGGTTGTATACCGGATTTTATCCAGCTCAGACATCCGAAGAAGTTTAAACGACCAAATATTTGATTAGGGAGTACTACTGGCTGATCTGGGTGGCATACATAACATGGTCTGAATAACTTGGTTTCCTAAGGAAATTATGGTGAAACGTCATTCTTTGAATTGCGTAAATTCTTAGCTAATACGCGAATTGAGAATGTGATATCTATCCAAAATAAATTATGTAACAGAAAGAGTAAATAAAGGGTTGGTTAGGAAAAAGATGTTGCTAAGCAGTCATACAAACACTCAAAAACAAGCTTTATTAACAAAGTAATAGAACTTGTAATTTTACCCAAGATAGAAGGAAGGGGTGGAGGTGTTATTAATATCTATTAACATTTTAATTACAAATGTTATATTTGCAGCCATAAGATAGGAAGTTATTCTAGTTCAGTTTTATTCTCAGAAGGGTTTTATTTCCGTGCGGTGTCAATATAATGTATGTCCAAATTTTGGATTTTTTATATAGAAGAGTGATTTGAACAAGTCGGGATAATTCTTTGATGTGTAGAGTTTTGTCAACAGCTAACAGGACGCAGTACATCATTTATAGAGATGCTTTTCCACGGTGCTTTCCTTACTATTATTATTATTCATTATTTGTTCCTTTACATTCCCAGTGGAACATAAGGCTCCAAGATAGAGCTATGAAGTTTTAGTGGCAGTGATTTATCAATTTTACGGGGTATGGTTGCTAGCCTCATGCCGAAGCTTCTCTCTTTACCAGTCATATTACTGGCTTGGCAAGGTTTAAGAGTACGTCGGCCGGGGATTGAACCCGGAAATCCCCTGGGTGATTGGCGAGTGTTCTACCGCTGTGCCACTGACGGTGCCTTACCACTCTTGTTATAATCTTTTCAGATACTCTGATAGAGTATGTAGAAGAAGTAAAGTCCGACATTCATGAAATATCCTCCCTATATACATGATGAGAAATACCTAGATGAAGAAAATAAGACAGTTCAGCAGACAAAACTCAAAGCTTGTACAATTGCATTTATCTTCACCAAAAATATGTAGTGGCCTGTTACTGCGTAACAAAGGAGTCGTACAGCTGGTAGAATTACTCAGAAGTGTCCGACAACGGTGAATGATTACGCAGAATTCATGGTTTCGTTAATGAATCACTAGCACCTCCACCATACACAAAAACTGAAATATCTGGATAATTTATAGTCAGGAAGATGTTACACGTGAAGCAAAATGAATACTGAAGAACATATTCATTGTAAAGACTAACTATCTAAAAATATACATCCATGCACAGCTTTCATCGTTTATTCAGTGGATATCTGGGTGGTTGAATGTGTGTGAAGAATTCAAGAAGCAATTGAAAGACAAGTTAACAACAAATTCATAAATAAATCATTTGAAATGGTGAGACAGGCTTTTCAAAGAAATTTAACCCACCAGGAAGTATGTTTTAGAAAATATTTCGTTCATATTCAGACATCAAAGTTTTATCAGGAGGTCAAAACGATATTTGTACTGATGACAAAATATGCTTAAAAACACAGTATTATTTGCTCAATGCTTAATGAGGTTGAGCGTTGTGGATCCATGCTCATTTTCATCGGAATTGGAGACAGTTTACTGGTATATATTAAGTATAACTCTCCAGCGGGTGACTTCTTGTAGAAATGCACCTTCTGAAACACCTTCAACCATGTAAAATCTACTTAAAATTAAATTAATGATTACAAAATTTCTGAAAACCAAATTTCGAAACATTGTAGAGAATAATATGAACCACAATTAGTTTGACAACTTACATCAATTATGATTAAAGCTGTCACTTGCCACATGGCATTAAACATTTTATAGGTGGGATATGTAGAAAATGAGTTCACTTCCTGTTGATTTTCGCTGAACCATTGTTGACATGTCAGCAATATTATTACTATTTCCTTCAGCTCCGACTGAGACACATGGTTTCAGAAGCAGATTTTTATTGCACTCAGTTCTCTGTCATCACATTCAAATGGATCCTTAACTGCACACAGGCTTTCATTTGCCTTTCACATGACCTCCTCCATGTTATCTTTGTGAGCTTGCAGTCAGTAAGTAGTGATTTTGGTGTCCTGTGCATCAATTCGTTAAAGCATATAGAAGCATTAATTTTAGATCAGTGTTAAAAATTCGGATCTCTTTCTTTGTGTTACGTGAAGCAGAACTCTACACTGATTTCAGGGTGACAAATGCCTGTCCTACTTTTCAGATCTTGACTGGCTGTGACATTCACACTGGTGTTGCATGTATTTGAGACACTGCTGCACAGTCAGTTTAAACGAATGCTTTCTTTTGGAATTTCCCAACTTACGGTGACTGGCATTTGCTGGTCGTTGATCTGACACATTCATCATCAGTTCTGTCTTCTCTTCATGTATAAGTAGGCGATATATATATATATATATCAGCTAGTAAATTTCTAAAGCTACCGACCTTCATTTTTTACAGTACATGTTGAATGTTAATTTTCCTTCTTTCCCCCTTTTATATATAAATATATCTCATTGATCTTTATGTAATCTAGCACCATCCAAAAAGTCTACTTTATGATGTCTCGAAGTAGAGTGTCGCACATTTCATACAGTTTAAAACAGAACAGAATAAGAATATATTCCACAGTCAATCTTTCTCTCTCTCTACTGTTGCGATCTTCTTCTAAATAATACTGTCCAGTAAAGATAAACTCACGGATGAGTTCACTGAAAGAAGAATGGAAAAGGATGTTTGCAACAGCATACATATGGCAACTGGTTGCAAAAAAGCTTACTTGATGACAACTTCCCTGCAGATAATCAGTTAAAGTTGTGTTGTAGTGGGTACTATAGATCCATGTTCCACGATGATTCACGCAGATAGCATTCTTGCCGTAGGTTTGTAGGTAGTAGTTAGTCCCTGTCTCTGTTAGTAAAAAAAAAATAATTTCCGATTAGTTATTTATAGTTTTCTCAGTTAAAAGCTCTACGTGCTAAAATAGCCAATTTTGAGTAAGAATTCAAGCATTCACCCGTACACAGTAACTTGCAATAATAACTTCAAGTTGAACTGGTATTTCAAGTTCGCCATATAAATTGATTTCATTATTCATAGTGTATTACACTTGCATTATTTTATTTGTATCCTCATGCTGACAATTATATATAGTAACTCATAGAAGAAGACATTGGCTAGGGGTCGCGCTATGTCTTGAATTGGCAGAAGTTAGAATTCAAGGACCATTGGATCGGGTCCCAGTGGCTCAATGGTCTACGAGCTCGCCTTGTAACCAGAAGGTCCTGGGTTCGAATCTCGGTGGGTGCGTACTGATGAAGAGTCCCAAACTAGGACGAAACAGCTCTCCAGTACTCCCAGGTTTTCCAGTGGTTCTCTAACTGATGTCAGCTCATGGTGAAATCCTCCATGCAATTATATTTTCAGTAAAATGCTTATAAATTTCCCAAATGTAATGATTACAATCTATGCAACAAAGTACTATTTAGTATTGCCGGTTATTCATGATAATATACATTGAAAAGCTACAGAAAACATCAGTTTTTGAATGTTTGAATTTAAACATCTATCGTAAATTGGGTGCTCATCGAAAACACTGGCTGGGGAAAGCGATATATCATGAATTAACAGAGGTCAGAATTCACAGGTGACTCATCCGCAGGCAAGGTGCCTGTATGATCAATGGGCTTGGAATCGTAACCATAGGAACAGTGTAAGTTAATTGTTGGATGGTGACTACCAGTGGAACCAAGGATGCACATTTCGTCCTATTTCGGACTCGTCACCTAGATATACCTGCATTCCTCAGTCAGTCAGTGATGATGTTCCCACCGAGCCTGAAACCCAGTGCCCGTTGTATCAAACGCCAAAGCGTTATCCACTAGACCACTTTGGCCACGATAGTCAACTCTTGTGCAACGGGTCATATTAATTATTTAATTCAGTTTTAGAATTTTCCGTCGATTGACTGGACCGAAGTGCTCGGTCTCAGGTTGACATGTCGGCTTCTTGAGTTGCGAGATTAATGAATATGTGGCATGTAAATACAATCAGTCACCATCCACCAATTAACGTCTAATTACTTACCCAGACATCGTCGAAGCATCTGCACAAGAAGCCGACATGTCGACCTGAGACCGATTACTTCGGTCCAGTCAATCGGGTTTGCGTCGGTGCCAGCGGTAGGACGCTGCCACATATACATGGTCCGGGGTTCGATCTCCGGCCACCGACGCACTCCCAAACCTCGCTAAGCCAGAAATAAAGTTGGAAAGAGGCAAGGATGGGCATGAGGCTAGCAACCCCATCCTGTAAATAACACTGCTACAGTAACTTTGTGCCTTTAGCTTGAAGCCCTATGTTCATTGGAACGTGAAGGAATGAAAAATCAATCGATGGGAAACTCTAAAATTGAATGACATAGGAACAATGGTTGCGTCCTGGGTGTACACTGCTAAAATGTCCGAAACTAGGGTGAAGCCGACGTCCAATACTACCTGATTTTGAATAATCTGCAATTGGTGTTGGCTCGTGACGAAATCTACATTGAAATTAGTGTGAATTCCTACAAAAACCATTAACTAAATAGTGTAACTTAATCCGGATGTCAAAAATATTACACAATATTTCCGGTATAAAATACTCTTTGAATTATGATTTATAAGCTTACTTCCAAAAGCACCAACATTCTCATTAGGAAAAACATGTCATGTCTGAAGTTAGTGTGCATTGGATTTAAAGTAGATTAAACAAACTTGAGAAACACTTACGTGATCTTTGTATATTTTCTGTGTGGGTGCAGTAAGAAGTTGCTGGATAATCGCCCAGGCCACTTACATACTGTAAAAATAAAATGAACATGACTTTAGTATTCTTTTTTTTCAAATCTGGTGTATCTGTGACTAAAAATATCACAGATTATCATGAAATTTTCAAGTACTGGTTTGCACGCATTCGATCAGCTACAGATTTGATCATGAGCTGATATCAGTTACAGAACCCTTGTAAAACCAGAGAGTTGTGGATATCTGTTTCGGCCTAGTTTAGGACTGTCAGCTAGGCTAGAACTCAAGGCCTTCCAGTCACAAGACGAGCACGTTTACCATTCAGCCAGTGGAAACCGGCCAACTGACCAAAAATTTCCAACTTCTGCCGATTGTGTGCTGTATATTGGGACCCCACTATTTTGTGCATGAAATACATAAGCCTGAATTATGTAGGTTCTAGAGAGTTGTTATTTTGTGTCACCACCAACAAAATGCACAGTATAGTCCTAGTTTTGTTTAGTGATTTCATTTGTAGGAAAATTCAGCTTATAGGAGAAAATAAAAGACAGATTCATTCATCGACGAAATCATCTTCAGAGGCTGTACAGTCGTATTTATACTTACAAAATTATATAGTGGTCTATTATTAAGTAATAGGGGGTGACATAATTGATATAATTACTCAGAAGTGGCTTTAGAAGTGAAAATTAAAAGTTCTAAATTACGTGGTACTCAACGGAACAGAGAACTCTAAGTTTACCCTCTGCAAGCACTTTAGGAAATACAATATGGTTGCCGGACTGCAATTGCACCCTGGTATTTGTAATTTTCTCTCGCGATTGTTTTACGTACCCTTGAAATTTCATGAAATTCAATTAGATGGAAGCATTTAAGGGTTGTCTGGGAAGTATATGAGAGTGACTTCGAGCTTTATGTACTGTATTTATTGTGTTATTATTGTTGTCCTGGGTTCCAAGTTCATATCCTCTGCCGTCGTCTTTAGCTGTCCCCACGATTGTCTATAGTTTCTTGCCTCAAACGATCTCCTCCATCTCAGCCTCGTTCTGATACCCGACATAGGAGCACTGGCTGAATTAACACGTGCTGAAAATCCAAAGGAATTTTGTTCTTTGTGCTGAGTACAGAAGTTTCCAAAGCTGAAGTAGGAATTTGACTCCAATTCTCTACTCTGTTCTTTGATGATGCCTAGCGTTGTGATTTGATCAGCAGACAATCCGTTTTCCCTGAAAACAGATTGTTCCGGTGGGTGGAATTCTGAATATAGTGCATCTTTTATTCTCTCTAGGATGATGTGGCTTAGTATTTAACTTGGCGCTGACAAGAGTATGGTTCCCCACCAGCTCACGCATAGGCCTAAGTCCCTCTTCTTTGGCAGCCTCACAGGGTAACCTTTCTTTCAATCAGTAGGCATTTTTCCTTCGATCCAGACGTTTTACAGTGCTGGAGTGAGCATATCTGCTGCCGCTCCTAGGTCCGTTTTCGGTGTATTCCGTCTTGTTCTGCTGCCTTCCCTGCCGGACTTCAGTAGCTTCCTTGCACCCAAGGCTTCTGCTTTTGTTAGAGAATGAACGTCTACTGGGAGTTCTGTGTGTGCTGTTGGTGGTGGCTGTATTTCTGGACGAGCTGCAGGTGATGGTCGATTTGAAATTGTTAGCCCATTGTTTTATTTATTTCTCCTCCTTGGTTAGTAGGTTCCCTTGAACATCTTTTGCCATCAGGGTTGATCTCTTCCCAGATAGAGACCTGGTTATCTGATATAATGTCCTGAGGTCTCTTTTGCCTGTAGTCAACCTGTTCTGCTTCAGCTGCAGACCAGTATGTCGCAGAATTGTCTTTTGTCTTTCCTAACACTCTTCTTCACTTCTTTATTCAGTGCAGTGTACACTGAACTCAGCTTCTCCTTCTGTTGTCTATCATCACATTGATTCATCTTCTGTTTTACCATACTCCTCTCCTCTTTTCTACTAGCTTCCACGTAGGCATCCGTTGACAGCCATTTATTGTCTTGTCTCTTCTTTCTTCCTAGAGCAGTTGTACACGTTTCCTTGAACATCACCTTCAGAGAGTTCCAATGTTCTTCCACACAGGTTTCCCTAGTGATGTCACATAGTGTCTCCGACTTTGCTCTGATCTGCTGTGAAAGTCTCCCTTGTAGTTTCCTTTCAGTCCATTTTCTGAATGTTGAACTTTAATTATGGCCTGTCTCCAGTTGTTCCCGAAGAATTTCAGCTCCACCTTGAAGGTTCCTTGAACTAGCTGATGGGTTTAGTTTTCAGTTGTCCATGAAATTCTTCCTCCCTGTGTGTCGGTTACACAGTGGTTAGGACACTCGCCAACCATGCACATGATTCGGGGTTCGATCCTCAGCCGATGCACCTCCGACATCAATGGTAGGCCTGTAAAATTTGGGCTACCAATGCTGAAAATTCCATACTTGTATCAAAAATGCTGTATGGAGTCAAGCTATAATAAAATTAAAATTTAAATTAAATGATTTAATTAATTACTGCTCCGCGTTGTTTATAATGTTGAGCGTAGCAGTGGATAATTGTGACCTCCTTTCCTTTTGAGTTGAATCTTGCCGTCGTGATCCTGGATGGAGCGATTGGTTCCTGCTGCATTAGGCTTTGGCTGCCACCGGTGACATCATGATAGCCACTTCTTCAGCGTGCTTGTGATTGTCGTCTAGATGGACGGAGTAGATTACTGACTCTCCAGTTGTCAATTTTTATAATCCACTTCCATTCCATCTGCTCTCGCACATACGCAGCACTTCTATGCCATATCTTCTCAGTTTGTTGGCCACTTGGGCAGCCTTCCCAGTCTTGTACATTTTACGAACATTACAAGTCCCCATTCTTATTCTTGCTTTCATCGAGAGAAGACACATTGGCTGGCTGACTGGCTTTGCAGATCCCAGAGAAGAATAAGTCTGCTTTTTTGTATTTTTGTTATGTTTTTTGTGGTTTCTGTAGCAACTGGATTTATTTTCCGGGAAATGGTCACTAACTCCACGCCCAACCCTGCCTCTTTTCCCGGTTTTAGGACCGGCTGGGAAACTAGTGGGCCAGTAAACTAGGCGAGGCTGTAAAATCATAGGATAAGCTTCACCTTCTCACAAACTGTTTCTGTATCATTTGGTATTCCATTCATGCTCGCTTTCAAATCTGTACCACAATTTAGGTAGCGAAATTGAAATTGTAGATGAAATTTTGAAGTATGCAGTCCTCTGGAACATGATGGTATGTATCAGTACACTATTCTTCCTTGAAAATATGGATATTAGGGTGATTACTGTTGGCCAACTGTTGGCATGTTGGCAATATCTTCTTCAATTATGAAACATCTATCATCAAAATAATGAAAATTTGTAGAGCAAGCAATACTTCACTGATCTGACAAATGACAGCTGCAATGCTGTCCATCACACTTGGTCGAAACAACCAAATACTTGGTGAAATAGTAATATATTTACTCACGTAAAAACTAAATTATTGACAATCACTCTGCACGACATCAAGAAAACCTTTCTGTCAAACTACTAAGCTATTAATTTATCCCAAAAAGGAATCAAAGCTTTATAAAAACACCTGAAAATTCACTTTTCGATCAAGTTTTAAATAGGATTCCAAACACTGGTACAATACCAAATGCAAGTAAATTCATATACCGTCACCCTAAGAAATTTACCTAAAGTCACCTTAACATCAAACATTTAAGAATTCAAACAGTTCCTAAATACCCGAACAACAACCTGAGGATTAAAATTATTTGTCATCATTTTCATATTTGTCATCCGTATCTATCGCCGTTCTGCCTAACACTTCTCACCCATTATTTATAAGAGTTATAAGAACATTAGCTCGTATCAGGTAATATACAATTATTTTAGAATTCTTGATTATTCCTGTGCATGAGAAAGGAATTAATCAGTGCGACAAATCAATTTTGGTGGAAAGCTTAATTCAGTAATCTCAGTTTGTATGAACAACCCTTTTTTTTCCTTCACGTTCCCCAGTGGAACATAGGGCTCCAAGCTAGTGGCTTGAAGTTTCTGTAGCAGTGCTTATTTTACAGGATGGGGTTGCTAGCCTCATGCTCAACCTTTGCTCTTCACCAGCGTTATTTCTGGCTTAGCGAGGTAAAGGAGTGCGTCGGTGACCGGGGATCGAACCCCGGACCATGTGCATGGTTGGCAAGCGTACTAACCACTATGCCATCGACGCTTGAACAAGCCTATGAAAACGTATATTTGTATTTTTATTATTTTATTCCTTTGCATTCCAGTTGAAAATAAAAGACTTCAGACTTGAGCTTTTAATTCACCATAGCAGTGGTTTTATTTTTACGGGGTAAGGTTGCCAGCCTCACTTCCAACCTTCCCTACAAGTCGGACTTACTACCGGCTTAGAAATGTTTGAGACTGTGTTAGCCAGGAATCGAATCCCAGACTATATGAATCGTTGAGGAACATTCTGTCATTGAACCACGGACGCTTATGAAATCCTATAGTCTGAAAATCTTTTATATAACTTAAAACATCCACTAGGGTATTCATGTCATAGTCCAAGTAAATATCACTAAATAATAAAATAAACTGCTGCCAGCATACCGTTTGTGTTGGACAGAAATCTCTGTGCGGATCATCACCTCCGAAATAAGCAGCACTGTAGTGAGAAGGATATGGTGGAGTTTTGAAAAACTGATCTTCTTGGGGTACACCACTGGGATATGTATATATGTGGCAAACTCCATAAGAGCGAGTATCTTTACACGTTGCTTGGCGATTATCATCACAGAAAGGTTTGAATGATTTTCTCCTGAGAAATGAAAAATACAATGAAGTCTAATCAAAACACTGACATGACCATGCATTTTCATTTAAATAGTAATAAAGCTTCATTTTAGACAGCATGCAAACGTATGGTACAAACATTTTCATCAAAATACTATTTCCTTCATGCAGGATTTACATCTGAAGTATATCTTCAATTTCGTTGAAGAAGTGCACAGCGTTTCCTTGCGAGCAGATTAAATCACCACAGAAGTCCATATAAAGGGTCATTTGATAAAACTGGACGATTAAAACAATAGCAAATCCAGATGAAATTAAGCATTTCGGGGGAAGGCGAATACGGTAGCCCAGTGATTCAATCAGGCCGCCTATAATCAGTACATCTCAACTGAATACAGTATGTTGAGTTGAAATACAGTATGATCCAAATATAGCGTGATTGTAAATTCATATTTTTGTTAAAAATCTGAAAGCCATTTAATTAGATAATGCATCTGAAGAAAGAAATAGCTAAACACATCTGATGCTTCTAGAATTTCCTTATATATATGTTATTATTATTGTCTCCTTTAATTCCTAGAGGAACATAGGGCTTCAACCGTGCGTCTCCATTGCGTTCGGTTCTCTGCTAGAATCTTCACCTGGCTCCAAGTCTGTCCACACGTTTTCATCTCCTCTTCACATCACCTCCTCCAAGTCACCCTCACACTGATGACCAACTCGCCGCTTCCCACTCTGTCGGGTTCCACTCGAGCAATGGCTTGTCTAGTGATGTCACTTGATGGTTTCCTCAGAGTATGGCTAGCCAATCCATCTCCATTTCTTGCTGCATATTTGTTTCACAATCGGTTTTGGTTGGTTCGCTCATTGCCAGAGATCCCTATTGCTGATCTTTTCTGGCCATCTGATCCTGAGTATTGAGCGAAGACAACTGTTAATGAAGGTCTGTAGTTTGTTTGAGATGCTCTTTATGACGCGCAGTGCAAGTCTCTGATCCGTATAGTAGCACTGACTTCACATTGGAGTTGAAAATCCGGATCTTATTTTTGATGCTGAGTGTTGTTGACCTCCACACAGACTTGAGAGTAGTGAAAGCTATATATATATATAATATATATATAAACAAATTAAGAAATCTTTCGTTCATTATAAAGTAGGGTTTAATAGCATAAACAGGCGATGTTTTCACTACTTTTGCCGTCCTGCATCAAACATTAGTTTTTATCGCATTCCAGACCCATATTTTCTTACAGCGTTATGTCGTCTTCATTAAAAAGTAAATCTCAAAATGAACTCAATTTTACAAAAAATCCTAAATTCTTCCCAATAATAAACTTGAGCAAAGCAAGAATGACAAGTGTACCAGGATATTATGACCTCATCTCTCATTATTTCGAGAATTATTGAAAATTACATTGAACATTTGAACATCCTTTTTCCGCAGTGACACGTAGCAACCGACAGGAAATATGAGTCATATAAATCTAGAGTATTCGTCTAATTATCCTTTACAAAGTCACTCCTCTTAATAATTTAACAACATACATCATTCCGGACTTATTTTACTCCTATATACTAAAACCTACTCTTTGTCATCATGAATGAAGTCTGTTCAAATTTTAATTTACAAGTTCTGCATTGTTCAGGTTGTAGTTATTTGAGAATAATCCTCGAAATAATAAGAGATGAGCTCATATTCTCCGGGTACATTTGCCATTCTTGCTTTGTTTGACTCAAAAACTCGTAACGAATGTTGTCGTGATATAGGTGGTTGCACAAATGATTTCGGTTTCCAGTGAAATATTTGGTGAAGTATATGAAAATTTAAAAGAAAAATACATTTAACAGATCCTCACTGGTGTCTTTGAATTTCGGCGTATTCAAAACAACTCTTTGTTGCAAAGTCGCAGCCTAAACCTTTGCCATATTCCATTCTCATTGCCGTTTTGTAATTAACATTATACCATCTATAAATAAAACAGATAAGGGATGAAAAGGCATATATCAGCTGTTGACGTCATTAGAAAAAATAATTTTGGCTATACGATGTGATAAGAGAAATAATCTGCCTAGTAAGCCACTAAAAAAATATCATTTCAAGAGAGAAAGGCGATTTGTTGAATGACTAAATCTTCTGGTGTTTTTGTCTACAACAGAACAGAGTCATCTTATCACCAACTAACAACTAATAATGATAATACTCAAGTATTGGTTTTGTAGGGATTTTGTTTGATTGGTTGGAGGATTTCATCATGAACTGACATCACTTAGAGAACCATTGGAAAACCCACCAGGGAGTACTAGTTTGGGACTAACCCTTCAGTAGTACACACTTACCACCAGTGTTCGAACCCCGGACCTTCTGATTACAAGGTGAGCTCGTAGACCATTGAGCCACTGGGACCCGATCCAATGGCCAGTGCATGAATTCCAACTTCTGCCAATTCACGACACAGCGCGACCATTTTGCAATATCTTCTTCGATGAGTTACTGCCTCATCTTCAACCTGCTGTACCCTACTGGTCAAAGGGGCTTCCCACTAGAACCCCAGGTCACTGCAAGAATAGGACCAGTAGCTAGTGAGCATCAGAGTAATTTGCAAGTATTGGTTTTTTAGGGATTTTGTTTGATTGGATGGAGGATTTCATCATGATCTGACATCAGTTAGAGAACCACTGGAGAACCTGGGAGTATTGGACATTGAGAGTGACATAAATTTTTCAAACATTACTATTTGTAAACTTATTTCCTTG
This sequence comes from Trichobilharzia szidati, assembly GCA_944472155.2. Lineage (NCBI taxonomy): Eukaryota > Metazoa > Platyhelminthes > Trematoda > Strigeidida > Schistosomatidae > Trichobilharzia > Trichobilharzia szidati. Next base: position 112,009,807 of record OX235274.1, on the reverse strand, counting down.
TTTATTTCACCCATCAAATCTTATGGCTGTTATGTTCATTCATTAGTGATTCTAGTCATAATTAAAAGCTCCTTAAACAAATACTGGTATATTTAGGGAAGTTTGCATTTCGAAAGGAGTAGTTTAACGTTGTTCTTGTGCTTGCTAGCCAGATCGAATTGACCTGAACACCAGGCAGTTGTTTCGCCTATTTTTGATCGATCTCATCAAACGTGTACTCCTTTTAAATCATCTTAGGGAGTTGAATCAGTCCAAATCATCCGTATTGTGATTAGCTACTGGGTCTAGGTAGTAGTACTTAGAATTAAAATTCATGATTTGTAAGTTGCACTCTTCATGGAGAAGAATTCGACTTTAGCAGTCTCCAGATAGTCATTCCATTCTGCAAAATACATGATCACACCATTCCGCTTACTTTTTTTATTGTTATTTATGCTAGCACATGGATCACATATTGCGATTTAAATGTTCCTGCTTTTTAAGTGGAGACGGCGATAACTTCTCACCTTTAATCCTGTAATTTGCAAATGAGGAACTTAATCTACCGTTCTTAGATAATGTCTAAAGTTGACACTGGTCCCACATGACGTTTCAGAGTATACACACACTTATATGCTTTTCAGAAAGGATTTAAATAGAATGGTCAATAACATCATGCATTATCAGTTTCTCAATCAGCAATGAGACCTTTTTTCAGTGGTCAGTGAAAATATTTTAAAAGAATAGACACGGAACAAAGAGTACTCTTTTCGATAAATTCATTATCAGGTTCTACAATTATACATACATTATAATGAATGAATGAAGTAGTCTTATGAACGACATTTATGTTGTTTAAATAACATCAAATCAATAATATTGATAAATTACAGCTGAACAGCATCAACATAAAATAAACTGAATTTCAGAAGAATTAGGAAAGGTAATAGTAAAAATTCATGAGTTTATATTCTCTACTGAGGGCCAGGACAGTAGTAGGGGCTGGACTTCTACATAATATACCGGGTGCCTAACAAACTACCAAAATCGTCGAAGCACCGCTTGCTCCAAACAGCAGAGGCTATTGCAGTTCGCCTCAAACAACCAGTGCTCTGTGTCCAAAAGAAACAAGTCCAGCCCCTACTACTGCCCTGGCCCTCAGTAGAGAATATAAACTCATGAATTTTTACTATTACCTTTCCTAATTCTTCTGAAATTCAGTTTATTTTATGTTGATGCTGTTCAGCTGTAATTTATCAATATTATTGATTTGATGTTATTTAAACAACATAAATGTCGTTCATAAGACTACTTCATTCATTCATTATAATGTATATATAATTGTAGAACCTGATGATGAATTTATCGAAAAGAGTTCTCTTTGTTCCGTGTCTATTCTTTTGAAAATTTTAATGGGCATTTTTAATCAATAAAAATATTTTATCCTAATAGATAGGTGTGTGAGTGTTGTTTTTATCTTACTGTTTCATTTCTTGATGTTAAAAGCTATATATTTTGAAATTCAGAGTTTCAATAGCAGTTGTGTTGTTTAGTGAGCAGAGGGGCTTTCTACAAGCTAATAAACTAGAGGTGATCTTGGAGTAGGTTGACCAGCAACTAGACCCGAATCTTCAGCTCGGCTAGCGAGGATTTTTCTACTGAATCACTGACTGCATACATATGTGCTATCACTCTTCATATGAATTGACAACTGTTTATTGAAGAAATTTATTGTACCACTATCTTGTATTATACACCAAAATGCCATAAACCATACACAGTATGATTTACCATGAAGATTTTATCACTGAAATTTTGTGATAACAGTTGTAAACGAGGACAATTTGGGCAGATTATTGAGTAACATTTTGTGCTTAGTGTTGATAAAACGATGGATTAATAAATTTGTTCATAGGCATAATTCTACAGAAACAATTCTAGACTTATTTTTTGTCATAGAAGGCAATCAGTAATTGGATCTCATTTTAGTGAAATAAAGTCACTATCGAGGAGAATGCAAAGTTTCCAAGTAATGCGATGCAACAAAGCATAAATGGGTTGGAAAGCTAATGACCAATATTCCATTGTCAAATTTCATGCTGTGGCATACATAAAATTCCATATAAGTTTATTTTAAATGTCACACTGTGATGCAGTATTAACAACTGGATGACAAGGTTTCGAGCATATATGATTGCCACTCGAAATCATCATGTCAAATTTGGTCAAACGGTTTCACAATTTGTCTTATACTTATATTTACTCTCTTTCTATCTATCCAACTTTTCTTTGTTGTTTGTCGCCACTTTCCATATCTCCGGTATAGGCTTTGAGTCATTCCAATTGTACTGGTGCGGTGTCGAATCGATAAACAAAGCTTCACTGATTAACCTCTCTCCCTCACTTCCCGTGAATATATTACTTTTTCATACCGTCATCCCGTCCCACTCACCCTATTTTGTGATTACATGCAAGTGAATGCAATGCAATGAAATGGCTGAGCTCTGTTTCTTCTAGTTTGTTTAACCCAGCGGGGTCAATTATTGTAGGTCTAGTTTAATTTTCATGTTCCAATAATCTGCTTGACCGTGATCTACTAGTTTGACTGGCTATGTTATTAAGCTAACAGTCAGCATTACATGGTATTTGGTAAATTATATTATTTTTTCTTAATTGGATCTATTGCGTCCCATTGAGAAGTTGGATATACACAATAGAATATATATATATATAAATGACTTCGTCTTTTTATATTTTATTTGAATAAAACATGAATAACACATGTCCTAAATTATAGTTTGTGGGTATATACTTGATTTCAAGGTTGATTTTGTAGGCAAACAGCAGCAAAAGTTAGAGAAACGGTTAAATGAATGCATCATAAGCTGACACTGGTTAGAGAACCATTGGAAAACCAGGGAGTACTGGACAGCTGTTTCATCCTAATTTGGGACTCTTCATCATCAGTACACATCCACCGCCAGCGTTCAAACCCAGGACCTTCTGGTTACAAGGCGAGGTAGCTCGTAGACCATCAAGCTACTGCCACCCGATCAAGTGGCCCATGAATTATGACATTCTGTCAATTCACGATATGTTGTGACCGCTAGCCAATATCTTCGGCGAGTATTTGTCCCAAACTAGGACGAAACAGCTGCCCAGTACTCCAAGGTTTCCCAATGGTTCTCTAACCTATGTCAGCTCATGATGTAATCCTGTAACTAGTTAAATCCCTACAAAGAAATACTTGAGAAACGGCTAAATCCATGTAGTTTTGAACAACTAGTTCCTATCAAAGTGAGGTTATTCACTAGTTTGTAACCATTATTCCGAAAGGCATGCCAACCAGCGCGTTGAAGTTCGATATGTGGTGAGATGTTTAAAGAATTCATGCATGCTTATTTAAAAAAAATCTATGGTAGAGACTATTAGTTATAGATGAATTAAACGCCTTTATGGTAAAGCCTTTCTCAGTATTGTGTAAAAGGAGCCTTTTTTACTTAAAAGTTAACGAATCTACTACATAAATAGCCTTGAAATGCCATTAAGAAAAATGAGTTACATTGTAAAAAATCAACTCACCCCGAATCGTCAAAGTAAGACAAAGTAAGTAGGGAAACAGAAAAGTCTATCAGTACTACTGGTGACAATACCTCATTCTGAAAATGAAAGAAAATTCAAATAATCTAACTGAAAAATTACCCAGAATAGTCATGTAATTACGATTGTGAATATCTAATCTTTTCGAAAATATTGGTCATCATGTTGTGAACGCTTATAGCGTGCTTCAAAGATGACATAGAAAGCTGAGTTTTCAGTTGTCTAGTGGCTTAAAATATACATCTACATTTCATTACTAATTTGCACATAAATTTTAGTTGTCTTAACAGATTTAAGTACGTCAGGGGCACAGCGGTTAGGACGTTCGCCGACTGTGCACATGGTCCGGGGTTCGATCCCCGGTCACCGACGCACTCCTTTACCTCACTAAGTCAGAAATAAGAGCTGGTAAAGAGGAATGGTTGAGCATGAGGCTAGCAACATCATCCTATATAAATAAACCCTGCTACTGAAACTTCAAGCCCTTGGCTTGAAGCCCTATGTTCCACTGGGAACGTGAAGGAATAAAAAAAGAAACAGATTTAAGCCAAACTTATGGAATGTAGTGATTCGATTCTGTATTAAGATAGTGTTATTAAAAGACGCAGATTATCTGGCAAATGTGGTTTGACATATCTGTACAAAACATTTCGGACACAATCTGATTACATATTTACTGCTCATATCAATTTACATGAAAAATAAAGGCCAGTTGAAACACACAAAGTGACAAAACGGATTTAAGAATAATAATAAGAATATTTTCAATAGTCGGTTTGTGAGGATTAGATTTGTTTTTACGAGTTGATCACGGATTGTCATCAGTACGCCAGTACCCCCTGGTTTCCAATGGTTCTCTTTTTTTTCCTTCACGTTCTCAGTGGAACATAGGGCTTCAAGCTAGTGGCTTGAAGTTTCTGTAGCAATGTCTATTCTACAGGATGGGGTTGCTAGCCTCATGCTCAACCTTTCCTCTTCACCAGCATTATTTCTGGCTTAGCGAGGTAAAGGAGTGCGTCGGCCGGGGATCGAACCCCGGACCATGATTATGTTCGGCGAGCGTCCTAACCGCTATGCCATGGTTCTCTAACTGACAACAATCCGTGATCAACTAGTAAAAATAATAAGAATAATTATCACAACATTTTGTTATCCAATCAGATAAGGATTACCAAGGTAGGTGAAGACTAATATTAAATTGATTTTGAACACAAAGGGTAGGGGGGAGCTTAAGTTTATGAGCAGTTATGGCCTCAACGTATTTCAGTAAGCGCTCCTGACCTGGATAACCTCAAAGGCTGTGTTAACATCAATCTTATCTTTCATTTCAATTAGATGTTTGGCTGCAGACAAAGTTGGTAGTTTGCCACCTACGTCTATTGATTTCCCAAAGTTCACCTGTCTTTCTAACCATTTCGGAATAAGCTCTCCTACCCTGACATGCAAAGCGCGATTACTCCTCCCTATGTAAGTTTGTTCACACAAACACACAAGTAAATTAGTAAGTCGTGTGGGATGTGACAAAATCACTTGTGAACTTTTGAGGTTTGTATTCAAGGTTATTTTTCGCCTTTTCAATGATTACAAGCTGGGCTGCATAATAGGACACACCTCGCATTACCAGACTCAATTTTCGCTACCTTCTTCATTCTACTTACATTCCACTAACTCGTAGCTATAGTATGTGGTGAGAGCTGTCTGCTAGCCAAAATTGGTAGACAGCAATTTATGTCAGTGTTACGTCCCAAATCTTGGTCATGAGAAAAGCAACAAGAACAAAGACTAATTCAACAACCAGTTACCGCAGACTTAGCATGTGCAAATAAGATTCGTAGATATATGGTCTGACCTTCAAAGAAATAGCCATAAAGAGATGACAGATTAACTTTCAGCGAGAAAAAAAACCAATCAGAAGACGTTGCTTCTCTGCTAACAATAACCTATAATAATGTACATAAAAATATATATATAAATATCTGTTGATTTTCTCAATAAACGATCTGTTGCCTGGCCCTTGTCTTCTGTCGTTACAAGTGTACTTCATTCGTGGGGTAATAATATGGTCATCATCTTATTGACGAGTTCCACCAAGTTGCACAATACGTAGGTCAAGTGGGGCCTCCTGCCGATTTCCTGCAACCATCTAATATCAATAGATAAATCGCCGTGAAAACTTAGTCATGCTCTGAATCTTATTCATCTCATGCAGGTATACATTTCAAATTCTAAAAGGGGATTGTGACCAACTAGGGATTATTCCCGATTGTTTTCTTCCATACGATACTAGAAGACTTACATCACCTCAGCTAACATTGTGACATGAGAGTATTTTGGGTTGTAGTACAGTGAGTTTATTTCGCCAGTTTTTCGAAAATATAAAACATTCTGAAAGTAATAGTCGCACAGAAATTCACTCTGTAAAACACATCAGTGGTAAAAGCCCGTTTAAAATCCCCAATTAACTTACTTGAAATAGTCTTGCTTCCCAGTGAGACCCAACTGGCCCTATTACATTATAGTTTTCTAAATCAACCCCATCTAAATTTGGACAGGCAAAATATTTCTTGGCAAAAGCCTATAATGAAAAAAGAAAACAATTGAAAAGTGACACCATCTTTGATTTTATGAAGATTCAATGGATACCAGAATGGGTATAGTCATGAAAACACATCATCCACAGCATGTCTGCTCTATTACTAATAGAAAAACATGACAACTATATGAATATGAGTGCAAAAGTAGGAACCATTGATTGCGTTTACTATATTGCTAAGAAACAGCCCGCTGACGTTTAGCTTATTATTTAAATATATTGTAGAAAAGTTTGTATGTTTCTGCTATAAAATCTCAGGACTTTCTTCTAAGATTTTCTGTGAAATGACATCTTCAGTTTGGATGATGTCTGTGTTTCAGGTTAGACTGATGACTGACATCAGTTAGACAGCCATTGAAAATAAGGAAGGGGTACTAGACAGCTCTTTCGTCCTAGTGCTTAGGACTCATCGGCAGTACGCACCCACTGCCAGGGGTCAAACCCAGGACCTTCAGGTTACAAGGCAAGCTCGTATGCCAACTCGATTCTAACTTCTAACGATTCGTGATTTTACCGTGACCAGCAACCAGTGTCATCAGTGAGACATCCATCTTCACTTCTTACTGGATGGCCTCCAATGGTCAAGACTTCTCACTGGAACTCCAGTCAACTTCGTCCTGTAGCAAGTCACTGGCAAGCATCAGATTAATTTTCAAGAATTAGATTGTAACCGGAAGGTCCTGGGTGCAAAACCCAGTGGTCGGATACTACCTATGAGTCCCAAAGCAGGACAAAACTGTTGTCCAATACTCCGTGGTTTTCAATAGTTCTTTAGCTGATGTCAATCTGTGTTCTAGCCTGCAAACTAATTCTTGAATACTGTGTCTTAAATAAGTATCTCAGAAAGGAATAAATTCTCATGTAAACATGCGTAGATTCTTTATCGAAAATCGCAGATTCGCTGTGAATGAATTCGATGTTAGTTAATTTGACTGTTAGCGTTCACTTAGTCTAAACTTCACACAGACATTTAGATTGAAAGATTCTCAGTCATTATATCGACATCAAATATTTAAATGTAAACAATTTCATAGTGAAAATATGCGCGGATATACAACCTACAATAGGGGTTCAGATGTGTTCTACTCACCTGCAAGAAGAAAACATGAATCGTTCTCACTGATTCATCAAAATGTCTACCTTTTTTTCTAGTTAATCATAACATGTTTTTGTTGAATGTGTTTATTCCAGCTTAATTCATCTGCACAGTTTACAACATTTGCACGAATCAACTTGTGTTTGATAAAAGTAACTCACCAAGACTTTAGGAGTAACAAACGATCCAGGCGTTCTTGAAAAGTGTCCTACAGCACTCTGCCAACTTCTTGTGATCATTCTGACTGTATTGTTACTACAAAATATATTGATTTAATTTAGTGACTTTCATTCTACGAATTATGACAATCAATATGTTAATTCTAATTCTTAGACGACAAATTTAAACATATTTCTTAATGTGTTTCTGTCAAGTTGTTAAGCAATGAATTGCCTGTTTTCCAAACTCACTGAAATTTTGTCATTGCATTTATAGCAGCCACACCATTACTTTTTTTCCATCAATGCAAATCCCGTAGGACGCTAGCTTTGCATGTGTAGTATCGATGTTTCATCTAAGAAACTAACGTGTGCGTTGTTGGCACAGTGGTTAGGACTCTCGTCGACAATGCACATGATCCGGGTTTCGACCCCCTGCCGATGCACACCTGATATCTATGGTCGGCCTGCAAAATTTGGGCTACCAATATCACATGCTTGTGTGGTTTCAAGCTATAATAAATATATATGTCAGTAAATAATTATCAGTAAAAGAAGAGAAGATGAAATCCCTAGAAAGGGTAAACAACACAATGATTAGCATACTGTCAGACCAAATAATACTTAATAAGTTCCAAACGTCAGCCGAACCCAGTTTATTCGCCAGTGTGGCGTACTTGTGACTTATGTTAGACAGTTTTGTTGAATTCCTAAGAAGCCTTTATCCTTGGTTTCATGAATATATATATACTGATGGAATAACAGACTTGTGGAAATCGTTCAAGATTAAAGACAAGACAATACACAACTTAAAAGTCTTTATCAATTTATTGGTGTGTCCAACAAAGTCATACTGGAGGTCAATTTCTTTCCAGATAGGCCAAAGTTAATCTATCAGATAATAATAACAATAGAGTAACGAGGGACTGAAATATTCAATGGGTTGAGAATTCATCATTATGAAGAGTGTTTACAAGCAAAATGTCTAAATTTTAGAACTCTCTGAAAGTGGCTCCTAACGATTGCCAGTCAGAAATAATGTAGGTGTAGAACTTGGGCACTGTGGTAGAATGTAATTCCATATTAGATTAGTTTATTTTAAATATCACACAGAGATGATGCAGTACTAACAACTGGATGACAAGGTTTCGAGCATAAATTATTGCCACTCGAAATCATCATGTCAATTTTAGTCATACGGTTTCACAATTTGTCTTATACTTATATTTACTCTCTTTCTATCTATCCAACTTTCCTTTGTTTCTGGTCGCCACTTTCCATATCTCCGGTATAGGCTTTGCGTCATCCTGATTGTACTGAAGCGGTGTTGAATCGATAAACAAAGCTTCACTGATTAACCTCTCTCTCTCACTTCACGTAAATATATTACTTTTTCATACCGTCATTCCGTCCCACTCCCCCTATTTTGTGATTACATGCAAGTGAATGCAATGCAGTGAAATGGCTGAGCTCTTTTTTCTCTAGGTTGTTTGACTTATCAGGGTCAATTATTCTACTAGTTAGATTGGCCTATATAGTTGACCTCGAAGTCAGCACTACATGGTATTTGGTGAATTCTGTTATTTTTCATAATTGGACCTATTGCATTCTTAAGCTGACAAAGTTTATCTCTGAGACAGTTGGTTGGTTGGTTGGTTGGTTTAGATGCCACCCTAGTTCCAGCCTCTTTGAGAATCCTGCATAAGGACACTGACGTCTCTTCTTTGTACAGAAATACTACAGAGGCTTTGAACTCTGTAATATTTTCGTTGTTTTTATTGCTTACCTTAATTCTTCTATGGTTCTTCATGTACATTTTTGAATAAATTCTGAAGGGTTTTATTCACCAGAAATACCTCCTTTATTTGCTTTATTTTATTATTTAAATATTCTGGTTTACTATTTGGGTTCTTGGCCCGATTAAACAAACATTTGACTAAACCTGTATTTACCGATTCTGGTTGTGTGTCGGTTTTCTATAAATGCTACTATCTAACCCACCATCTTGTTTTCGTTTTATTCAACATTATATAACATGACCAACTCACACTGTTCGTTTTCTACTCACAAGTGAATTGAATTCCGTCTACCATTGAGTTTATATGAGTGGAAAAATGAGGGATATATTCAGATTTCAACACTGTAAGGAATGTATCATCCACATATCTCCACCATAATCTAGGAGTGAAGGGCAGGATTAAACGTTCTAAGAGCCTTATGTTCCCAACTATCCATAAATAGATCTGCTACTGTTGAGGATATTGATGATCCCATTGCCAACCCATTCGTTTGTTTGTATAGTTTATTTTGAAATTTGAATACAGTGAAGGTTAGACATAACTGAGCACCTAATATTATTTCATCAACCGAGAGCTTATGGTGTCAATAATTCTTCCAATCAAAACATTAAAATCACGGCAAAGTTAAACTTTAAGCACCACCACTAACTACCAGCCAGCGAATGACCTCGAACGCACAAATGTGTATGGAATACAAATTTTCATGAAAAAATGCATAAAAACTGTGATAAAAGCACCTTTGAGTTATAAGTTGGAATATCAACAGAATGTAATTCCATTGTGGGTAATATTTCCTTTGAAAGAGTCTCATACTGTTGTACAGTAATATATACTGAGCAAAATGGTGCTCGAAACGTTGTCACCAGTAAATGTTACTGAATAACACTGTGAGACTTTATCAAAATAAATTTAACCCACAACGGAATTATACTCTATCTACCACAGTGCGGTGGACTGGATTATGCGTCAGACAGTGGGAAACGAGAAGACAGGGATATCCTGGACCAACGTGAAGAACCTAGAAGACCTGGATTTCGCGCGTGGATGATTTATGTTTGATGTCACACAAAATCGAAGACTTACAAGCAAAAACCGACAAACTGGTCGAAGAAGCAGCCGGTGAAGACAGGACTCCAGGTGAACATAGACAAGACGGAGGTTATGAAAATAACCAACCAACAACAGCAGCAAAATCCAGTGCCAATCACCATCAACGGGAGGGATTTGAGAAAGGTTACTTCTTTCACTTATCTAGGGAGCATTGTCTCAACCACAGGAGGAACGGATGAGGATGTCAAATCGAGAATCGGGAAGGCGAGAAACACATTCATCAACCTGAAACCAATCTGGAAATCTTCGTCACTCAGCCTGCATCAACAACAAAATGATTCAGATTTTCAATACAAACGTCAAGTCAGTTCTTCTATACGGATCAGAAACTTGGCGGTTCACAAAGAATATTTCCAACAGCCTGTTGCAGACCTTTATCAACAACTGTCTTCGCTCCATACTGAAGATTAGATGGCCAGAAAGAATCACAAACAAGAAGCTATGGGAACAAACGAAACAGGAACCAATCGCCCAACAAATATGCAGGAGAAAGTGGAGATGGATTGGACACTCGCTGAGCCGAGGAGGCCGCTGGGTGACATCGCGCGTCAGGCCAACGCTCGAGTGGAACCCGAAAGGGAAGCGGCGAGTGGGACGTCAGTGCAAGGGTGACATGGAGGAGATCGTGTGAACAGGAACTGAAACAGTATGGATTAACATGGATGCAGGTGAAACGTACAGCAGAAGACAGAAGCAAGTGGAGACGTGCAGTTGAAGCCCTATGTTCCACTAGGAACCCAAGGGAACAATAATAATAATACCACAGTGCACAAGTTCTATTGTTGTATCTACATTCTATTCATGTAATCATTTATGTCTTCTAATCCTAACAGTAACCCTAATCTTTCCTGAACCTAACTCTAACGTGAAAATATCCCTTAACTAACTGCAATCTCGAACCAACCATAATGTCGCCTTTATTAGGTTAACCTTACCCTAACCTTTCCCTTTGCTTAAAGCGTAACTTAATCTTTCCCAAATATAAGCTATAATTTGCCTGATATCCCATTTAATAGCATAACACTTCGATAAGCATATTTTATTGATGATGACAACATAATTTGCCAGGTTTCACTCATTTGCTCAGTGAGTGTTTCAACGTCACTGGTGCGGCCGCACTCCATTGGCAGTTAGTGGTGCTTAAAGTTTCACTTACTCAAATATTCATCAACCTTATTCAACAGCTGTACGACAACGGCACATGTCAAGTGAACCACAGCAGGAAACTCACCGAGACGTTTGGAGTAAACACAGGAGTCAGACAAGGGTGCTTATTATCACCAATGATATTCCTAATTGTGGTGGACTGGATTATGCGTCAGACAGTGGGAAACGAGAAGACAGGGATATCCTGGACCAACGTGAAGAACCTAGAAGACCTGGATTTCGCGCGTGGATGATTTATGTTTGATGTCACACAAAATCGAAGACTTACAAGCAAAAACCGACAAACTGGTCGAAGAAGCAGCCGGTGAAGACAGGACTCCAGGTGAACATAGACAAGACGGAGGTTATGAAAATAACCAACCAACAACAGCAGCAAAATCCAGTGCCAATCACCATCAACGGGAGGGATTTGAGAAAGGTTACTTCTTTCACTTATCTAGGGAGCATTGTCTCAACCACAGGAGGAACGGATGAGGATGTCAAATCGAGAATCGGGAAGGCGAGAAACACATTCATCAACCTGAAACCAATCTGGAAATCTTCGTCACTCAGCCTGCATCAACAACAAAATGATTCAGATTTTCAATACAAACGTCAAGTCAGTTCTTCTATACGGATCAGAAACTTGGCGGTTCACAAAGAATATTTCCAACAGCCTGTTGCAGACCTTTATCAACAACTGTCTTCGCTCCATACTGAAGATTAGATGGCCAGAAAGAATCACCAACAAGAAACTATGGGAACAAACAAAACAAGAACCAATCGCTCAACAAACATGCAGGAGAAAGTGGAGATGGATTGGACACTCGCTGAGCCGAGGAGGCCGCTGGGTGACATCGCGCGTCAGGCCAACGCTCGAGTGGAACCCGAAAGGGAAGCGGCGAGTGGGACGTCAGTGCAAGGGTGACATGGAGGAGATCGTGTGAACAGGAACTGAAACAGTATGGATTAACATGGATGCAGGTGAAACGTACAGCAGAAGACAGAAGCAAGTGGAGGAGTGCAGTTGAAGCCTTGTGTTTCACTAGGAACCCAAGGGTACAATAATAATAATAAAGTTTCACCTGGCCAAAATCACAAATTTGGAGTGAATGATTTTGTCATAATGAGATAGGTGTTAGAGATAAACTTTCATGTTGTCACATTATCCAGTTTTTTAAAGTAATTAAGAATGTTTTACCTTGAAAGATAATTTCCCTTGCTGTCCTTATATATTGGCATTTTATCAGCACCTCTTTTTGTCCTAGGATTCCCTTTTTGATCACGCATAAATGGAAAACTACTGGATAGAAATCCCTAAAATATATATATATAAAATGTAAATATTCAACACATTCATGCGGATTTACTTTAAAAATATATATTTGAAAATTACACTAAAAAAATATGTTTCATATCCAAATCACCTTCAGCTTTCAAACTATGTAGTCTACAATCTGTGCGAATGAATTTAGCTTACAAATCATAGATGAATGAGGCTTAATACGACACTGTCGGTGGCATAGCGGTTAGGACGCTCACCAACCATGCACATGGTCTGTGGTTCGATCCCCGGTCACCGACGCACTCCTTTACCTCGCTGAACCAGAAATAATGCTGGTGAAGAGGAATGGTTGAGCATGAGGTGGCTAGCAACCCCATCCTGTAAAATAGACATTGCTACAGGAACTTCAAGCCACTAGCTTGAAGCCCTACGTTCCACAGGGGAACGTGAAGGAAAAAAAATAATACGACACCCGATTTATTCATACCATATTTCATACTTCAAAGAAGCGTTCTAATTTTTATTGTAGTTGACACACGACATTAAAGAAAACAAAACTGCAAAATTTACTTACCAGTGCATGACCGATCTCATGGATTATAACTCCTGCCAAACTCTTAACACCTGGATATGTTACATCCATCTGACTTGGACATAAGTTCACATATCCAACATTTGGCCTAAAAAACGAATGGAAAGATGTTTTATTTATGCATTGCGTTTAAGATGAACATAGATAAAACAGAGGTGATGAAAATTCCTGGGCAACACCATCAACAGCAACAACAACAACAACTGACAACAATCAGCATAAATGGAAGGAACCTGAAAGAAACAACCTCCTTTACCTACCTATCTGGGAAGCATCGTTTCAACTACAGGTGGATGGAACTGACAAGAATATCAAAGCTTTCACTACTCTCAAGTTTGTGTGGAGGTCAACAACTCTCAGCATCAAAAATAATATCCGGATTTTCAACACCGATGTGAAGTCAGTGCTACTATACGGATCAGAGACTTGCACTGCGCGTCATAAAGAGCATCTCCAACAAACTACAAACCTTCATTAACAGTTGTCTTCGCTCAGTACTACTCAAGATCAGATGGCCAGAAAAGATCAGCAACAGGGATCTCTGGCAATGAGCGAACCAACCAAAACCGATTGTGAAACAAATAGGCAGGAAGGAAGAAATGGAGGTGGATTGGCTGGCCATACTCTGAGGAAACAATCCATCAAGTGACATCACTAGACAAGCCATTGCTCGAGTGGAACCCGACAGAGTGGGAAGCGGCGAGTTGGTCATCAGTGTGAGGGTGACTTGGAGGAGGTCATGTGAAGAGGAGATGAAAACGTGTGGGCAGACATGGAGCCAGGTGAAGACTCTAGCAGAGAACCGAACGCAATGTAGACGCACGGTTGAAGCCCTATGTTCCTGTAGGAATTAAAGGGTACAATAATAATAAAAATCAGTACACCGGTGGATGCTTATTGCTGAAGGGTCCCAGACTAGGACGAAATTGCAATCCAGTACTCCCAGGTTTTCCAGGAGTTCTCTAAATGATGTCAGCTCATGATGAAATCCTCCATGCAATCAAACGAAATCCCTACAAAACCAATACTTGAGAACTAAATACGCTGAAAATGTTTGTACCATATGTTTGCATACTGTCTGAAATAAAGTTTTATTATTAATAATATGCTTTGTCATGAAAGTTAGATAAAATGTAATCATCATTTACCTATCAGTTACAGGATCCATATGACATGGTCCAGCGTATGCTGCTGGACCTGAACCTGAACATGGTCCTCTTTGGGCTGCATCAACGATTAGTACATAACCGTTTCCTGGTATACCAGTTCCATTATGATAGTATCGGTACAAAACGTTATTGTATTGTTCAAAACATTCCTTTTTAAACAAAATTATTTTCAATTAGTAATAATAATTATATAATGGCTTGTTTCTTCGGACAAAGCATGGAATGGCAATCAAACATCTACCTCAACTTTATAGACTTTGAGAAGGCCTTCGACAGCGTTGACCGCGAAGTAATTTGGAAACTACTCGAGTACTATGGCGTACCCCAAATATTCATCAACCTTATTCAACAGCTGTACGACAACGGCACATGTCAAGTGAACCACAGCAGGAAACTCACCGAGACGTTTGGAGTAAACACAGGAGTCAGACAAGGGTGCTTATTATCACCAATGATATTCCTAATTGTGGTGGACTGGATTATGCGTCAGACAATGGGAAATGAGAAGACAGCGATTTCCTGGACCGACATGAAGAACCTAGAAGACCTGGATTTCGTGCGTGGATGATTTATGTTTGATGTCACACAAAATCGAAGACTTACAAGCGAAAACCGACAAACTGGTCGAAGAAGCAGCCGGTGAAGACAGGACTCCAGGTGAACATAGACAAGACGGAGGTTATGAAAATAACCAACCAACAACAGCAGCAAAATCCAGTGCCAATCACCATCAACGGGAGGGATTTGAGAAAGGTTACTTCTTTCACTTATCTAGGGAGCATTGTCTCAACCACAGGAGGAACGGATGAGGATGTCAAATCGAGAATCGGGAAGGCGAGAAACACATTCATCAACCTGAAACCAATCTGGAAATCTTCGTCACTCAGCCTGCATCAACAACAAAATGATTCAGATTTTCAATACAAACGTCAAGTCAGTTCTTCTATACGGATCAGAAACTTGGCGGTTCACAAAGAATATTTCCAACAGCCTGTTGCAGACCTTTATCAACAACTGTCTTCGCTCCATACTGAAGATTAGATGGCCAGAAAGAATCACCAACAAGAAGCTATGGGAACAAACGAAACAGGAACCAATCGCCCAACAAATATGCAGGAGAAAGTGGAGATGGATTGGACACTCGCTGAGCCGAGGAGGCCGCTGGGTGACATCGCGCGTCAGGCCAACGCTCGAGTGGAACCCGAAAGGGAAGCGGCGAGTGGGACGTCAGTGCAAGGGTGACATGGAGGAGATCGTGTGAACAGGAACTGAAACAGTATGGATTAACATGGATGCAGGTGAAACGTACAGCAGAAGACAGAAGCAAGTGGAGGAGTGCAGTTGAAGCCTTGTGTTTCACTAGGAACCCAAGGGAACAATAATAATAATGATAATAAAAACAATGGCTTGTTTCTAAGCAGCACGTGTGAACGATGCAAAATTTTTTTAGCTTGAATTTATCTACTCGTTATACAGAATCGTCAAGTGAAACAATCATCTATACTTATATCGTTTGATGGAATTCTGTCCTATGTGTAACATTTTCCAACTCGTGACGTATTTCTGCCTTTAAAATACACCAAGTGATATGCACATGACTACATATTATCCTTCAAGGACGTAAAAAGGTAGTTGAATCAAAAACTATAACTCAGTTAAATGTGACCCAATATACTGTAAGTAAAATTATGTAGCCCAGTAGTACAAACAGGCTGGCAGATTTCTGATATACAAAATGAACTGATTATGTTAAATCACAACGGAAAGTATAATCAGTGAGTGATGGGGAATGCAGGTACATACAGTAGCTGACGAATCTCAAATAGGACGAAATGCACATCCTGACTGGATTCTACTGCTAGTAACCATCCATCAATTACATTCTAATTACATGCCCAGACATTGTCGAAGCATCTGGACAGGAAGCCGACATGTCAACCTGAGCACCGAACACTTCTGTGGAATCAATCGACGAGAAAATCTAAAATTCAATTAAATATTTCAGATGTATTCATTAGAAGCTAAGTGAACTTACCGTACCTACGCCTGCCAATGAAGCTTAACTTAAATAGAAAGTTCACTTAGAAAAAAGCGACCATCTACTCATCAGTAGCAGTGGTATTTTTAGTGATAAATCCGTACAAATTTTCATCCATTATCAATCATTAAACTGTGGTTCATTCATCACATTCTAGGTGCGCATGTTCTATTAAAATTAGTCAGAATTTACACTTCCTTATTTTAATGGGTCATAGTGGTCATATATTGTTCAGTTTTAATATAAGACTAAATTTACTGTGACAAAAACTGATAAATGAAGCCCTTTAGACGGAATATATGAACTGTTTTCCTGTATTGTCTATGCTTTGTTGAATACATTAAAAAGGTGCTAAGAGTGCACCTCTGTGATATAATTTACAAACTAATTGAACATGATACACCCTGGAATGAGATTGTTTGGGTCAAAGAAATGCAGCTGCATAAGAATTACTTACAGCTGAATATTCATCTGGAACTTCTAGGGGACCACAAAAAGCCTTGCTATTACATCTTCCTCTTACACAGTATAAGGAGTTGTTTTCTTTAACTGTGTAGTATATACCGTTGCTACAGTATCTAGAAAGAGAAATAGTAAATAACAATCATTAGGACAACTTTTTTTCTATTTCTGTTCTTCATCTTGGCAGTTAAAGTAAATATCTTCTAACTGACCGCGAAGCCAGCAACAGAAAGGCAAGAAACGTCTTCAACAACTTTAAAACCAGTTTGAAAATCTTCTACACTAACTCAGCATAGACAACAAGATTCGGGTTTTCAACACAAATATGAAGGCAGTCAGTTATTCCATATGAGTGAGAAACTTGGCGAGCGGGTCACGAAAAGGATTTCCAACAAGTTGAAGACTTTCATCAACAGCTGCCCGCTTCGTTGGCTCCATACTGAAGATCAAATAGCCGGCAAGGAAGAATTAGAAACAAGAAACTCTGCCTGGGAACAAACCAACCAAGCGCTGATTGGTCAACAAATATGTAGGAGAAAATGGAGATGGATTGGGCATACTCTGAGGAGGCCGTCGAATGACATCGCGCTTAGTGCAGGCCGTAGTTCTAGTGGAATCTCAATGAGAAGCGACTAATGGTTCGTCCCGTGGTTATAAGGAGGAGGTCGTGAGAGGGGAAGATTAAAGATTATGGTCAATCGTGTGCCCAGTTGAAGAGGACAGCAAAAAATAGAAGGAAGTAGAGATGTATTGCTGAAACCCTATTTTCCACCTGGAACCCAAGGGAATAATAATAATGACTGACCACGTCAAAGTGATAAAAAAGTTTAGTTAACCGTTCTGCCAGTTTAATTCACGTGAAAAATTTACGCAAACGTTAGAATTGAAAACAGAATTAAGTCAAGACTGCCTAACATCACCGTAGTGGAGTGAACCATGAAACAGATCCTGGGGAGGCAGGAAACAAGCCTAATTTGTGACGGCGAAGCGGCTAGAAAATATGGATTTCCTAGATTTATGAATTTTATCACAAAAAATCGAAGAATAATAAGCTAAAACCAACAAGCTGACAGAAAAGACAGTGAAAGCAGGACACCAGGTGAATATTGAGAAGATAGACTTTATGAAGAAAGTCAACAGAATGACGACGAGCAAAAGTTACCATCAGAAGGAATAATCTAAAGGAAGTTTTCCCCCATCGCTTGCCTGGACAACATACTTCGTATTACAGAGGGCACAGATGAGGATACCAAAGCCATCCAAAATAGGAAGCAACAGGACAAACCCTTACTGTCGTATAATCAATGTAAACATCTACTTCACTCAGCACAGAGAACAAGATCTGACTTTTAAACGCTAGTGTTGAATCATTACTTCAGTATAGTGCACACAGTTTACGCGTGAGTCATCATAAGCATTTCCAGCAAGCTACTCCTTCTCTATCATCTATCGGCTACCAAATAGGCTGCCGAAAAAATCGAGGTAACGTATGCTCCAAACAGCAGAGGCTATCACGATTCACGTGAAACAACCAGTGTTTTGTGCG
This sequence comes from Trichobilharzia szidati, assembly GCA_944472155.2. Taxonomy (NCBI): domain Eukaryota; kingdom Metazoa; phylum Platyhelminthes; class Trematoda; order Strigeidida; family Schistosomatidae; genus Trichobilharzia; species Trichobilharzia szidati. The sequence goes on along the minus strand of OX235274.1, from coordinate 111,991,234 downwards.
CAAAAGAAGCAATTCCAGCTACTACTACTGCCCTGGGCGACCTTTAGTAGAGACTATAAATCCATGAATTCGTATTATTATTTTTCCTAATTTTTCCGATATTCAGTATATCATTATGGTGATGCTATCGAACTGTAATCCAATGATACTGTTATGGATTCGATGTTATTTAAACAGCATTAATGTTGTTAATAACATTAATTTATTCACTACTATCATGTACATGTAACTGTAGAACCTGATAATGAAGTCATCAGAAAGAATATTCTTTGTTCAGTAACCCTTATTTTTGGAAAATTTGCGATAATAACAATAATAAGTAACTATTAGATTCACGCAGATATATCGAAAGGCTAGTGATGATTTCGAAGAGAAATCGAAAACGTAAAGTGAAAGCATTTTATACTTACCTTTTTACTAATTGCTTCCCAGTTCCTGGCTTCTTGACTGTCAATGCTTTTTCCCAGACTCTTGTTGCATTCTCAACTAGTGTCTACAAGAAATAAAATCACAGAAACTTTATCAATGACGAGTAAAGACGCCAAATTTTGTAATAATAAAAATAGCACTGATATCATATTTAAATGCTGTTACGCAAATAACAGTGGCAGTGTTATTAAAAATTCATCTATCATGTACTCTAATTTAATCAAATATTCCAGGAAAAATAGTTATGTATAAACCCCTTCTCTTTTTCTTTGCATCTGTCTTAAGAACTTCAATAAAATGTGGTGTTAAGGTTGTAGGCGATCTAATTTTAATGTTATGAATTACCTTGATTTTATGATGCTCATATAAGCTGTAAAAGCCACTAAGGTAAGTTACGTAAAACTTCAAGGCTGAGGGTTGAGCATTTCTTTTCACAGTGTTATCCTGTTGAAGTTCTATTGTATGTTGCTAAATGAAAGGAGAAATATGCATCATAAAGTGATTGATTGTACCAAGGGAATCGGATCAGGATTTCCACAAATGAATTTACATGTTGCAATATTCGAAACTGCTAATAGCAAAATTAAGATAGCGATTAAATTCATGAATGAATTAATTCTGAAAGCTTTATGTTTTCCAGTTGTTTTATATAGGCTTCTTAAAGATTTTAGAACCAATCATAAAGGCATTGAATGGTGTTTCATTTGCAAATTGTGATGCATATTTTTTATTTATGATTCTGAAATTTTATGATTTGTCAGTTATGGGCGTGTATTTTATTGTATTTCGGAAAACCTTCAAAACTTCTTTGTGTTGTATTTTTAATAGTTCTCAACATAGCTAATTGAGATTGTTGTATCAAAAAGAATAAGAGTTTAGTCAAAAAATTGGAACATGACTTCTACAGGATATCGGTTGGATGAAATAAAAATTCTAAATATTAAGTCATCTAGATCATTCATTTGCGTCGATGGCACACAGTTAGAATCCTCACCAACCACGCCACATGTGATTTGGGCTCGATCCTCGGTCAACGCACTCCTTTACCTCACTAAGTTAGTAATACGACTGGTAAAGCGGGAAGGTTCGGCATGAGGCCAGCAACTCCATCCCGTACAAAAATAAACAACACTGCTACCGAAACTTCAAAGCTCTAGCTTGATGCCCCTATGTCCCACTGAGAACGTAAAGGAATAAAAACAGATCATTCAGTCATCCAGGGTTTGAAAACACATAAGTTCTGTCAACAAAAATGCTTTAGACAATTTCTGATTGCCTGTAATCTATGTAGAGGTCGTACTCGTAGACCATGTGAGAGGTTGGGCTAAATATGACAAAAAACTTTAAAAGCTTTGCTAGAGTCAACTTGATGCCTAGTACCAACGAGGTGAGCTGGTTTCGAGCTGCATATAGCTTTGTTCAAACCTTTGGCAAATCGAGATCAGAGGTGTTCATCGTCAAATTTCTGGATACCTCCCATCTTGATTTGGCGTCGGTGACACAGTGGTTAGGACTCTCACCGATCATGCACATGGTCCGGTATTCGATCCCCTGCCGACGCACACCTTATATCTATGGTCGGCCTGCGAAATTTGGGCTACTGATATCCATGCTGAAAATTCCATACTTGTACTGAAAATACGGTGTGGCATCAAGCTGTAATCAAAATAAAATAATAAAAAAAAAAGAATAAAGCTGTGTGCAGCTCATATACTAGCACATCTCGTTATCCATACTGGATATCAAGTCGACCCACTCTAACAGAGCTTTTGAAGTTATTTATCATATTTCACCCAACCTCTCGCATGGTCTACGAGCACGACTTTTGCATACAGTCGAGGCAATTAGAATTCATCTGAACAAGCCAAATATGTATGCGTTCAAGAGAAAATGTCTTTCTCACATCAATTTTCGGCTATCTGGTTAATATGCAGATTGAAAAACAAAAGATGACTTACAAAATGATTTACTGACCATAATATCATAAGACAAAAGCAGGGTCTTCAAGAAGATAAAAATCAAATATTCGTCAAACAAAAACGAATTATACGGGTTATTCAGGAGGTATAACATTGAAACTAAGGATATTATCGCCAAAACGCTGATATAAGCAGTCGATACAGAGTGCATTCTAATTCACATCATTCGAATACATTAGAAAGTGAGGGCACAAATCCGTTCTCACTTTTCTTTCTGTGATCCAGTGATTTATGCTGTCAGACCACATTTGTTAATAGATCTGTTCAAAATATCAGCAAACAGTTTTTATATATTTATTTATTTATTTCATTTTATTATAGCTTGACTCCATATCGTATTTTTGATGCAAGTATGGAATTTTCAGCATGTGATATCGGTAGCTCAAACTGTGCAGGCCGACCATAGATATCAGGTGTGCGTCGGCAGCGGGTCGAACCCCGGACCATGTGCATGGTCGGCGAGAGTCCTAGCCACTGTGCCACCGATGCACACGTAAAGTGTCAGCCTGAAATTGGTGTTTTGTGTATTACTAACTATGGAAAGGAACAGGTGTCAGGGAACGTTTATTACTGAAATAAAGATTTAGTTAATTTAAGAGCTCACAAAGAAAATGATATCCTGTATTCGTTTTCATCTTTATTTCAACAAATACCACTACAACAAGGATAAGAATTTGAAATCTCTGGCTATTCAGTCGATATTATTATCAAAAGGCATACAGAGTGTCGAGTAATTACTCGAAGGTTCAACGTAGGATCACATTTGTGTAACTAAAGCAAAGTCTTCTGAATTCATTAAAGAACAGTTTATTATCTTATTGCTAACTTGAACCATATTTCTCAGGTTTAACACGGATCACAAACCTTTTTTCCAGGAAAACTCCTCAGTCATAAAACTTTTCATGCAGTGCTTGACCAATAAAATCCAAGCTCTGAAAATCATATGTCTATTAGAAAGAAATCATTTCTACAAGACATCAGCTGAATGACACGAAAATCCTAATTATTCATTGGTCAACTAGATCATTCAGTCATCCCGGTGTTTCAAAACACACAAGTTCTGTCAACGAAAATGCTTTAGACGAATTCTAATTGCCTGTACTCTATGTAAAAGTCGTACTCATAGACAATGGGTGATATACGATAAATAACTTTAAAAGCTTTTTTATCAGAGCCGACTTGATGTCCAGTATCTATAACCAGATGAGGTAGAATGGAGCTGCGTATAGGTTTATTCACACCTTTGCCAAACTAAGATGGGAGGTATTAAGATATTTGACAATGAGCACCACTTTTACATACAGCAGAGGCAATCAGAATTCATCTGAACAAGCCAAATCTGTGCACGTCCAAAAGAAAATTCCTTATGTACGTTACTTATTGACCATTTGGTTAGTATGAAGGCTGCTTGGAGAAAGATAACTTAAAATTTACTGAATAAAAAATCAGAAAATGAAAGTAGGGTCTTCAAGAATATAAAATCTAAATATTCTTTAGATAAATCCTACAAAACAGAATTAGTTACAGAATTTCATCATGAGCTGACATTAGTTAGAGAACCATTGGAAAACCTGGGAGTACTGGACAGATGTTTCATCCTAGTTTTGAACTCTTCATCAGTACGCACCCATCGCCAGGGTTGGAACCCAGGACCTTCTGGTTACAAGGCTAGCGAGCTCGTAGACCATTAAGCCACTGGGACCCGATCCAATGGCCAGCCCATGAATTCTAACTTCTGCCAATTCACGATATAGCGCAACCGCTAGCCAATGTGAGGGTGTGAGGACAAATACTCGCCGAAGACATTGACTAGCGGTTGCGCTATATCGTGAATTGGCAGAAGTTAGAATTCATGGGCTGGCCATTGGATCGGGTCCCAGTGGCTTAATGGTCTACGAGCTCGCTAGCCTTGTAACCAGAAGGTCCTGGGTTCCAACCCTGGCGATGGGTGCGTACTGATGAAGAGTTCAAAACTAGGATGAAACAGCTGTCCAGTACTCTCAGGTTTTCCAATGGTTCTCTAACCAATGTCAGCTCATGATGAAGTCCTGTAACCAATCAACAAAATCCCTACAAACCAATACTTGAAAACAGAATTATATGGGGAATTCAGAGGGTATAAATAACATCGGGAGTAAAATTAATACCGGTTAACAGTGAGTGTATTTAGATTCACATTACTTTACATTATGTGATTCATTGGATCAGCAACTTGATTTATACTGTCAGACCGCATATGTTAATAGATCTGTTGAAAATATCAGCAAACAATTTTTTTTATACATATACATCGGTTACACACGTAAAATGTCAGCTTGAAATTATCGCTGTATTAATATTTTGTGCTTCATGACAAGCACGAATTATTTATCAGATATCAGGGGACTTTTGTTGCTGTTCATGAATAATCCCCATTCGCACAATAATAGACAGAAGACCAGTTGTTCAGTGAAGAGTCTCTTTTCAGTGAATTTATTTTCATAGCGCTGAAATCGCAAATATATATAGTTGTTTTGTATGTGTGTGTACATTAAATCTGACAAACGAAAATAGAGTTAGCAAGTTCAGATGAATTGGAAGTTGATATAGGAGGGTAGTAACAAAAGTGATGAGTTGTTACAAACGATTGTTAAAGAAGATTTACGTAATAACATGAATAGTTTGATGAGAGAGTTGTGCTCAGGGTGTACACGGAAACAAAATAACCTAGGGAATTACTTAAGAATTTTAAGTAGTTAGAAAAATAAGCATACGAGGAAAAGTTAAGTCAAATCAACAGAGTTGTTACCATTAGAGTAAAAGTGGTTGAATAATCTTCTTTTGTATGCATAGTTGTGGTTATTCCAAGTGAATGGCTACGATTTGTGCAACGCAAAGAAGACGGAAACGTATTGTCCTTGGTAGGTTGTTCTTCCCTTTGTAGATTAGTTTGAAAGAGGCGTTTTTTCTCACGACCAAGATTTGGGACATAAACAGTGAAGTCAATTGCTGCTAACAAATTTTGGCTAGCAGACAGCTCTCACCACAATAGTAATTCTTCTATCGGATATCAGAGGACTTTGATTGCTGTGACAAAGCTATAGTTAACCAAAAAGGGTTCACAAAGAAAATAACATCCTCTATTCCTTTTCATCTTTAATTCCACAAACGTCACCATACATTGGATAAGAATTTAAAATATCTCGTCAGTCAGTCCAGTTTATTGGCAAAGTGTATTCAAAGAGTCTAGGCATAAGTCAGGGATCCAACTCGAAATTACTTTTATATAACTAAAGTCTTCTAAACTCGATAACAAATAGTTTATTATTCCACAAACAACTAAGCTCCAATTTCTCAGACTCATACGAATAACAAAATATCTCTCAGCGAAGAGCCTAAGTCATAAATATTCATAATGTGGTGATTAAACAGGAAAATCCAAACTCTGAGTGGTAAGGCGACAATGACTTCTCAATCGAAGAAAATTTCACATGCTACCACCGATATTAATTTATCCCGGTGTCGAAAGCCTTCACATTAGTATGACATGTTTCACGATCACTTAAAACTCATTAACACCAGCAATATAAGTCCAATACCATGCGGTGAATGCCGGTATTTGTTAGAACCTTGCTCATTCTTCTCAGGTGGCACCTCTGTGTGTAAGGATTACTGTGGGAAGTAGCGAAATTAGGCATACTATACTTATATCAATGAACGTGGATTACGTCACACCAAAATGTATGCGAGATGGAGACGTAAAACACAAACTGACATATTCCGATTTCCGACGGCAAACTTTATTCACACAGTAAGCCCATCGAATTTGGGAAGATATATATCATGCTACCGACAGAAAGACTTACATGACTTGAAAAAGTGAACAATTTCGAGTCACACCGTACATGAGACAGACAGCTTGGTTGGTCCTGATTCATATTCACATACTCAACTTTCTTGTCCGTGAGAAAAACACATAGGCTACATAATAATCGAATAATCACTTTGTGACTGCGAGTATAGTATAGACGATCACCTTCCATCGAATATAAAGTCAAGTACTGTATTCAAACGTATACTACACTTGGTGAGAACTGCAAATAGGAGAAATTAGCATCATTTTAATTCTAGTATAAAATTTGCGTGATAATAGGAAAAGTTACATGAAATCGTGTCTTATGAGCAAAGATACACAAACATTGAAAAACTTAGCAATTTAATTGCGCATGAAGGGCTTTGATTTGAGTACAAGAACACAGATCACCTGAGGAATAGGAAGATGGACCTCACTTAACTCAGATAGCTATTTAATCAATAGTTATAGAAGCTCTTCCAGTATTCATTCCACAACCTATCTGAACAAGGTCACATATTCACACAGGAGTATCCTAATAAAAATAAACCAAGACGTTAAAGTGATGCTGAAATGTAGAGTGGGGAGAACTCGTGAATCAGTCATTTTACTGACTCACAATCATTGCTTGTCTGACAAGAAAACGCCATCACACATAGTTTCAGTTTCAATTATTAAGATTCTCATAATCTTCAAACCCCGTATGTTTGAGACTAATACAAGGAAAACCAATAAGAATACAAAATTCAACTGAGAACACAGCTACCAATGCTTCGAAACAAAACTCAGCCCTTCTAAAAATCCGTATCAACTCATTTATTCATGTTTAGGATGATTTGTACATGGTAGTGTTTGCATGTAGAGTAGGCTTGTTGAGTTCAGTGTTCATTCAGGCTTTTACAAAAGGCGTATTCTTTCAAACATCATTCAAAAGCATAAATGCCAGTGGACAGAAGTAAACCACACCCCGAATCACGTTTATTTGTCACAAAACGAGTATTTTGTTGCTCACTTCTAAGTAAATGCATTTTCTCTCGAATTAGGTGATGAAGTGTTTCTTAGTGTATTTTAAGTTTCTAATTCTGTTTGCCAGTTGAGACTAATCTGTGTTAATTTAACGACTTATAAACACCAATTCAATGTTACTCTTGATGCCGCTCAGACGGGTCGATTTTTACGAGGGAATTGTCAGTTTCAAGTGTTACTTTGACGTATATTTCGTCCACATAATAGAGACTTTATGAATTTCCTCACAATCATTAAGCGTTTTTATAATGCTCTGTGTCGATTTTAAATCGTGTGTATGTGTAGTTTCCACCAGGCTACTAACGTTATCCAAATTTCACCGTCACCCATGGTTAATTAATTGCAACGTCAGTGAGCAAACACACTGTGGTATTTGAGCAGTTAGGGGATTTCAAGTGACCTCTCAGGCTCAGTTAAAAACTGAAGCTATGACCCCCTCAAATTTGTTTTGTTTCAAACAATTTACACTGCAGTGCCATGTCACCTCACACATTCTGTGTACACAAGTTTTTACTACTAATACTAGACGTCAGCCATATCGGCTAGCCTGAAGTTAATTTACCGTCGTCAGGATTTATAGATCCAGCTGCTAGAGGTGCATACATTGTCTCAGTGAATGTTAACAAGTTTAAATTAGGGATCATCCACCTGAATTGACGTAGCATTTTTCAGGATTAAAATGATTATCATTGGAACACGAAATGATTTTTTTTGTTGTTGCTGTTCGTTGGTAATCTTCAGCACCTCCATCTTCACTATGTTCACTTGAAGTCCAGTCTTCACTACCAGCCTTTCCTGCCAGTGTTTTTGGTTTTCGCCTGTAATTCTTGGCGTTTGTGCGACACTAGACATAAATCATCTGCGAGATCCAGAACTTTTAGTGTCTTCTTACCGGTGGCCCAACGTATTCCTGACTCCTTAGTCCCTGTGCACAGTCTGACGCATAATCCAGTCCACCACAATTAGGAATATCATCGGTGATACTAGAAAGGCAGCCCTGTCTTGTTCCTGTATTCCCTTCAAAGGCACACCAGATTTCTCCGTTGTGGATCACGTGACATATGGTGTTGTCGTATGGCTGTTGAATGAGGTTTGTAAAGGCTTGAGGAATTCCATAATGGTGAAGTGGTTTCCAAACTACTTCTTGGTCATGGCTGTTGAAGTCTTTGGAGTTGAGGTGGATATCTGACGGCTATTCTATGTTGTGTCTGATGATGATGCTTAGAACTACAATTTTTTCTGCATATGACTTGCTTTTCTTGAATCCAACTTGTTCCGGGCAGGGTTTTGAATTCACAGAATACTTTGGATTCTTTAGAATGACGTGACTTAATATTTTACCTGATGTGGTCAAGACCAGCATCCCATATCAGTTCTTTCATAAGCCTAAGTCGCCCTTCTTTGTTACTTTGGCAATACAGCCCTTATTCAAATTAGTAGGTCCCAATAAACGCCAAGAGATCGGATTGTGTGTTGATCTATTGATTCTTTTGGATGAAGAATACAGTAACGTCCAAACGTAAATGATTTATGCACAGAAGCTTGTCCAGTTATAGTCCACTGTCACCTGTTCAACTTATTTTATAGTGACAGCGATCCATGGACAACCCAGTTATTGAATGAATAATATGTATCTACAAATCATATAATATACAAATACCAATTTTGAGCACAACACAGCCAATCATTTTATTCTAAAGCATCGTATTTAAAAACGTAATTCTCATTGACGACGTTGGTTGCAATAAAATTTACTTTGAAAAATTATTATTATCACTAATCTACGTTGGACACAGAATTTGCTTGAAATTGTTAATAGTCATCTGAAAAGATATATTCAGATTGACAGTATATAGGCATCTGTTTTATATATAGGGTAGAGCCTTCAGCTTGATTGCCTATGTTATTTGAGTGGGAGGAGGAGGAAGATGGGCTGTGATATTTAGCATTAACGGTATCACATGAGATGAGAACTGTGTGGGGCTTATTCAACAGTCAAGTATTCTTACTTTATGTAAACATCACTTGTAATGTGGATATAAATTAATAAAAGACCATGTTAAGCAACGTTCAATAACATATTTATGTTGACAAAGTTAAGTGGTTAGTAGCCATTGAGAATTTACAACATTCTGCAGTTTCTATTTCAAAAACATTAATTATCTCAAGTTGAAAGATCTCCACAGGTATAATGGATTTCCAGTAAAACACGGATATTCACACCGAAATCAATAAGCTAGTGATAATGTTTTGGAACAAAAGAGGAGGGATATAGGAGAGAAATTTGTTGGGAGAATAAGAGTTAAGCCAATAATCAGATTTATAAGTTTTTAGGTTATAATGAGCGCAAGTGGAGGCTAGTTATCGTGGACAATTCAAACATTACGCAGCTGTTGAACTGCAGAACTGTCTTCAGGTTAAAAAACAGCGATTTCTTCGATATTTAGGAGAGTTAATTATATATACTACAGAAGTGTCGCATAAAAATGCTTGTCAGTTATCCGGCACTACATGATTTTCCCTAGTTTTCTTCCGTTTCGTGGAAAGTTCATGATCAAATTAACCTGGAAATACTCATCATACATGTCCACACCGTCTCGAAGACTGACCTAAGCAATTTCATAGCGATTATGTCAAATGAATCTAAGGATATCAGTTTCTTACTCTCACAGCTTAGAGGCTAAGAAATTTTGAGACTAAATACCAGAGACACATTTTTCGTTTTGGCGTTTCCATCACTCATTAAAATGAAAATCATACATATTCAAAGGAAATCATTTCGTGTTCCAATGGTCTTCATCCTAATGCTCAAAAATACTACGTCACTTCAGGTGGACGATCCTTCACTTCAACTTGTTAACATTCGCTGAGACAATGAATGCAATCTTAGCAGCTGCCTCATTAAACCCAGGCTAGCCGGTATGACTGACGTTTAGTATTACTTGCAACAACTTGTGTACACAGAATGTGTGGGGTGACATGGCACTGCAGTGTAAATTGTTTGAAACAAAACAAATTTAAGGGGGGCATAGCTTCTATTTTTAATTGAGCCTGAGAGGTCACTTGAAATCCTCTAATTTCTCAGATTCCACAGTGTGTTTGCTAACTGACGTTGCAATTTATTAACCATGAGATAGAGTGAAATTTGAATAACGTTAGTAGCCTGGTGGAAACTAAACATACACACGATTTAAATTCGACACAGAGCATTTGAGAAAACACTTAATAATTGTGAGGAAATTCACAAAGTCTCTATTATGTGGACGAAATATACGTCAAAGTAACACTTAAAACTGAGAATTCCGTCGTAAAAATCGACCCGTCTGAGCAGCGGACATCAAGAGTAACATCGAATTGGTGTTTATACGTTGTTAAATTAACAGAGATTTATCTCAACTGGAAAATAGAATTAGAAACTTAAAATACATTAAGAAACAATTCATCACCTAATTCGAGAGAAAAAGTATTTAACTAGAACTGAGCAACGAAATACTCGTTTTGTGACAAATAACCGTGATTTGGGGTGTGGTTCACTTCCGTCTGCTCGCATTTGTGCCTTCGAATGATGTTTAAAGGAATACGCCTTTTGTAAAAGCATAAATGAACACTGAACTCAACAAGTACAATGGTCATCTAATAGGTGGGAGGATGGCCTCACTTAACTCAGATAGCTATTTAACCAATAGTTATAGAAGCTCTCCCAGTATTCATTCCACAACCTATCTGAACAAGGTCACATATTCACACAGGAGCATCTTACTAAAGAGAAACTGAGACTTTAAACTGACACTGAAATTTAGATTGGGGAGAATTCGTTCATCAGACATTTTACTGGCTCACAATCATTGCTTGTCTGACAATAAAACGCCATCACACACAGTCTCATTTTCAATTATTAAGACACTCATAATCTTCAAACCCCGTATGTTTCAGATTAATACGAGGAAAACCAATAAGAATACAAAATTCAACTGAGAACACAGCTACCAGTGTTTCGAAACAAAACTCCTCCCTTCTAAAAATCCGTATTAACTTGTAGTGTACATTGTACCTTCGAACTTTTGTTTGAACGAACTCAGCCTGACCTTTAAACCCACTTCCACTTTGTATTCCTGAACCTCGTGTACAGTTTACGGTTTCGCTCTCTCGCTGTGCTTTCACCTTGCACACTCCCCGAGCTTACACCACCTCACCTGCAGATAAGTGTGTACCTCTTATTTCTTATCAAATTATATATCTCTTTTGTGTAAATACAATTCTGTTCCAGTCACACTTGTCATCTCAAGTCTTTTAACCTTGATTCCGTTCGCTAGTACTTGCACGTTAGGCAGAGTACGATTAAGGCCATAAGCGGTGAAGAAGTTTTGTAAGAGTAGTTACTTTTAGGTCTAAGTTAATCCAAGTCTAACTCTTACAAGTGGTAAGCCCGAGTTTTCACCGTTTGCCCACTTAGTAACCTAGCGTGTAAATAGTCCTTTTTCATATTGGTAATTTGTTTTTCACACAGAGTTATAAATTTTATTTGCCTTGTTTTTACTCATATTTTTTGTTATCATATTTGTTGTTATCATTCTATTTATATATCGTCTTGTTCGCGGGATGGCCGTAACCGCTAGTCCCACTCAGACGAAGGACTCCTCTACCGAAGGGTCATCAAAATTAGATGTGGTGGCCTACATAGCTAAGCTTTATGAAGAGATAGAAAAGGTAAGACAGGAGATGACACCTAGAGGTCGTTCGAATAGCCGCACCAGCTCGACTCGTGGTAGATCTTCTTCACGAGCTGGCAGCAGACGTCGTAGGTCTCAAAATTCCCAACCTGGAGTATGCTGGTATCACGAGCGTTATGGTGACAAGGTCCAAAAGTGCACTCGCCCGTGCACCTTTGATGTCCAGCAATCGGAGAACCAGTAAGCCAGCACGTATTGGCGACTAACGTCGCTGACGAACCACTTCCGTATCGCCTCTTCTATGTTACAGACCGTAACACTGGGACACGGTTCCTAGTTGACACTGGGGTGGAAGTTAGCGTGATTCCACCAACGTCTGAAGAGCGCCCGAAGCCACTTTCCTTACAGCTTCGTGCCGCAAACGGTTCGCCAATCACAACGTATGGTAAAAGCTTCCTAGATCTTAACATAGGCTTACGTAGGTCATTTCGCTGGGTTTTCCTTGTGGCAGATGTAACTACCGGTATTATTGGCATGGATCTCATGCAACACTATCAGCTACTGGTTGATACTGGCAAACACAAACTGATCGATTCAGCTACAAACCTTTCGATCTCCGGTGTTGTGACGCACACACCTGCATTAAGCCCAGTATTTTCAACCCCTGCCTCTAACGGCCCTTACGCTGAAGTTCTTCAGTCCTTTGCCAATCTGTTCAAACCGGTTTCTAAACTTTCTTGTGTGACTTCTACTGTCACTCATCATATCGTGACCACTGGTCCACCGGTATTCGCAAAGCCACGGCGATTGTCCCCAGAAAAACTACAAGCCGTGAAGGCTGAATTCGAACATATGTTAGACATGGGGATAATCCGTCCATCCAGCAGCCCGTGGTCTTCCCCTTTACATGTGGTGCCAAAGAATAACGGGATACATTGGAGGCCTTGTGGTGACTACCGCAGGCTTAACGCACAGACCGTGCCAGATCGCTACCCCGTACCACATATACATGACCTCACGTCGTCACTAAAGGGTGCCGCGGTATTCAGCAAACTGGAGTTAACAAGAGCCTATCATCAGATTCCACTTCATCCAGACGATATTTCTAAAACGGCATTGATCACCCCTTTTGGTCTTTTCGAATTCCTTCGAATGCCATTTAGTCTCCGCAACGCCGCACAAACATTCCAGCGATTTATTCACGATGTTTTGCGCGGATTGGATTGCGCATATGCTTATCTCGACGATATTCTCGTGGCTAGCCCAGATGAAGCTACCCACCGTACGCATTTACAGATGGTATTTGAGCGGTTTAACAACCCATGGTTTGACACTTAACATGTCTAAATGTCAGATTGGCGTCCATTCATTGACCTTCCTGGGACATGTCATTAATGAACAGGGAATTCGCCCGCTACCTGAGAAGGTGCAGGCAATACGCGACTTCCCGGAACCTACGTCAATAAAATCTTTGCGCACATTTGTAGGCATGGTGAGTTATTACCGACGGTTTGTTCCTCAATGTGCACATATTTTACAGGCACTCACAGACCTACTAAAGAGCAAGAGCAAAACGTTCAGCATGACACCAGAGGCTCGAGAAGCCTTCCAGAATATTAAGTCGGCAATTGCAGACGCCACCATACTAGTCCACCTAGACGTCCATCTTCCACTTAGCATCTCAGTTGATGCATCCAACACAGCCATTGGAGCTGTTCTACAGCAACTGGTACATACTTCATGGATACCAGTTGCCTTTTTCTCTCGGAAGTTGTCCGCCGCTGAAGCGAGGTATAGCACCTTTGTCAGAGAACTCCTCGCCATATACGCGGCTATCAAACATTTTCGCCACTTTGTCGAAGGTCGGAAATTCACAGTATTTACCGATCACAAGCCCCTGACGTATGCCCTCCACACTACTACAGATAGATATTCTCCACGCGAATTGCGTCACTTGGACTACATCTCACAATTCACTCCGGATATTCAACATATTTCGGGGGTTGACAATGCTGTGGCGGACGCCTTGTCTAGGATATGTACCATATCGGCGCCACCAACCATTGACCTGAAACAAATGGCGCAACGTCAGCTTACAGAGTTAGATCTCGATAAGCTCTCGTTAAATACCTCCTTACATATCAAGCGTATACCGCTTGTTAATAGCGAGGGTACCATCCTCTGCGATCTGTCCACCGGTACCCCGAGACCCATCGTTCCACCTTCATTGCGCCGTACGGTATTCGATAGCCTCCACAACCTTTCCCACCCAGGTATCCGGGCAACGGACAAACTAGTGTCAGCTAGATTTGTCTGGCCTGGTATAAATCGCGACGTGCGTATCTGGGCACGTGCCTGTGTGCCGTGTCAACGAGCTAAAGTCCACAAACACAACACCACTCCAGTGGGTTCCTTCTTCACACCCGATGCTCGCTTTAGCCACGTAAATCTAGATATAGTGGGTCCTCTACCACCATCAAATAGCCACTGTTACTTGTTGACATGTGTCGACCGGTTCACTCGTTGGCCAGAAGCTATTCCTATCTCCGACACGACCGCGGAAACCATTTGCCGAGTGTTCATGGAACGCTGGGTAGCTCAATTCGGATGCCCATCTTTGGTGACTACAGACCGTGAACAGCAGTTTGAATCAACCCACTTCAAGAAGCTCTTAGAGCTGCTGGGATGCAAACGCATCCGAACAACCGCGTACCACCCAGCAGCAAATGGACTTGTAGAGCGTTTTCACCGCCAACTGAAAGCTTCGCTAGTGGCTACCGAGAATACTAAGTGGACCGAGTCCCTTCCCCTAGTGCTGCTTAGCATCCGTTCCACTCTCAAAGCAGACTTACAGTGCACCTTCGCAGAGTTGGTGTTTGGTACCACCCTTCGTCTACCGGGTGAAATTATCTCACCTGAAAGTGGTGAGCCAAGTGCTACGGATGTACATTGTTATGCTCAGAACCTTAAGCGCCTTATGTAGCGCCTGCAACCAACTCCCACACGCACACAAAACAAGAGAGTGCAAGTGGATGCTAGACTCGATGACTGTACACACGTTTTTGTACGTTGCGACGCCGTTCGTAGACCGTTACAACCTCCTTATGATGGACCATTTAAGGTCGTTAGTAGGAAAGAAGAATTTTTTGTTATTGATCGACTTGGCCGTCAAGACACCGTAAGTGTCGACAGACTTAAAGCGGCCTACATCGAAGATTCTGTACTGGTGGAAACTAAACATACACACGATTTAAATTCGACACAGAGCATTTGAGAAAACACTTAATAATTGTGAGGAAATTCATAAAGTCTCTATTATGTGGACGAAATATACGTCAAAGTAACACTTAAAACTGAGAATTCCGTCGTAAAAATCGACCCGTCTGAGCAGCGGACATCAAGAGTAACATCGAATTGGTGTTTATACGTTGTTAAATTAACAGAGATTTATCTCAACTGGAAAATAGAATTAGAAACTTAAAATACATTAAGAAACAATTCATCACCTAATTCGAGAGAAAAAGTATTTAACTAGAACTGAGCAACGAAATACTCGTTTCGCGACAAATAAAGAGGATTCGGGGTGTGGTTTACTTCTGTCTGCTCGCATTTGTGCCTTCGAATGATGTTTAAAGGAATACGCCTTTTGTAAAAGCATAAATGAACACTGAACTCAACAAGCCTACTCTACATGCGAACACTACCATGCACAAATCATTCTAAACATGAAAGAATGAGTTTGTAAGAGTTAGACTTGGATTAACTTAGACCTAAAAGTAACTACTCTTACAAAACTTCTTCACCGCTTATGGCCTTAATCGTACTCTGCCTAACGTGCAAGTACTAGCGAACGGAATCAAGGTTAAAAGACTTGAGATGACAAGTGTGACTGGAACAGAATTGTATTTACACAAAAGAGATATATAATTTGATAAGAAATAAGAGGTACACACTTATCTGCAGGTGAGGTGGTGTAAGCTCGGGGAGTGTGCAAGGTGAAAGCACAGCGAGAGAGCGAAACCGTAAACTGTACACGAGGTTCAGGAATACAAAGTGGAAGTGGGTTTAAAGGTCAGGCTGAGTTCGTTCAAACAAAAGTTCGAAGGTACAATGTACACTACAGGTTATCCTCCCCCTTAGAAGGTTGGTGGGATAACAGCAAGCTTCGATATATAGAAGTAGCAAGGGTGTGTACAATAACAGTGAATGAACAAGAAAGTGTGAAGATAGTAATAAAATAGTTTTTTTTAGATATATATTGTGAATGGAAAGAATGAAGGAAAAATAAATTAAGGCAATTTATGAGCACTATTTACATGATCAATGGAGTAAGATGGAATATAAGAAGGAATAACGCTGGTGCCTTGGTGCGATTTCGAGCTTCTGAGTTGTCTGGGTTTTTTTTTAACATCATTTATTTTCACTTATCTTTTATATTTTTATTTTTATTTTATTTATTTATTTAGTTTTTTTTTACGACATACTATTACGGGCTGGGTTATGTGGAGGTCTGATGGTTTACCTCCGTTACCTACGTTGTTATAACGGGAAGGTGGCTCATTATGTCTAAGTTTCCTCTTAGACTAATGATCCATCCTTCCTCATCAACCAAAACTAGTAGTAACACCAAAGGCAATCAATATACCAGCGTATTAGGAGGAATAAAGTAAAAGCAACAGAAAACAATAGAAGAAGAGGTTAAGATTTAAAAATCAGCATAAGGTGTTAACAAGAACTGAAGCGGAATAAATGCGAAGGAACTAGTGTAACATGGGAGTGGTACGCCAAATTGAAATAAAACAAGGGAAATTGCTAGCGCTGTGAAAAATTATGCAAGGTACAGAGAAGTGTGTGTAACCAATAGCTATGAGTAGGTACAATCACCATTTTTTTTAAATGTTGCGAGCTGTATAATTAAAGTGATGCAAAGTAATTACAAGTATGGGTCACAAAATAAATAAATTTCATCATGGCATAACCCGAGTGAAAATAGTGAAATCTGTGAAAATAGATTGAGCGGATTAAAATGTACAGCATAGAAGTGACGTATTTATATGCAAAAATATTTAACGGTCCATTTAACTATACAGTGAAAGTTTTTTTTTTACATTTTATTATATTTTTTATCTGGTCTATA
>OX235274.1:111833993-111973664 GCA_944472155.2 Trichobilharzia szidati | reverse complement strand
TGATTTTCTACTAACATTAACCTACAATAATGTACGTCAAAATCTATAAATATGTGTTTATTTTCCGTAATAAACGTTCTGTTGCCTGGCCCTTGTCTTCTGTTGTTACAATACGACTGGTAAAGCGGGAAGGTTCGGCATGAGGCCAGCAACCCCATCCCGTACAAAAATAAACACCACTGCTACCGAAACTTCAAAGCTCTAGCTTGATGCCCCCTATATTCCACTGGGAACGCAAAGAAATAAAGAAAAAGATCATTTAGTCATTCAGGGTTTGAAAACACACAAGTTCTGTCAACGAAAATGTTTTAGACAATTTCTGATTGCCTATAATCTATGTAAAGGTCGTACTCGTAGACCATGCTAGAGGTTGGGCCAAATACGATAAAAAAAACTTTAAAAGCTTTGTCAGAGTCAACTTGATGCCTAGTACCAACGAGCTGCATATAGCTTTGTTAAGACCTTTGCCAGATCAAGATCAGAGGTGTTCATCGTCAAATTTTCGGATACCTCCCATCTTGGTTTAGCATAGGTTCGAATAAAGCTGTATGCAGCTCATATACTAGCTCATCTCGTTATCCATACTGGATATCAAGTCGACCCACTCTAACAGAGCTTTTGAAGTTATTTATCATATTTCACCCAACCTCTCGCATGGTCTACGAGCACGACTTTTGCATACAGTCGAGGCAATTAGAATTCATCTGAACAAGCCAAATATGTGTGCGTTCAAGAGAAAATGTCTTTCTCACATCAATTTTCGGCTATCTGGTTAATATGCAGATTGAAAAGCAAAAGATGACTTACAAAATGATTTACTGACCATAAAATCAGAAGACAAAAGCAGGGTCTTCAAGAAGATAAAAATCAAATATTCGTCAAACAAAAACGAATTATACGGGTTATTCAGGAGGTATAACATTGAAACTAAGGATATTATCGCCAAAAAGCTGAAATAAGCAGTCGATACAGAGTGCATTCTAATTCACATCATTCGAATACATTAGAAAGTGAGGGCACAAATCCGTTCTCACTTTTCTTTCTGTGATCCAGTGATTTATGCTGTCAGACCACATTTGTTAATAGATCTGTTCAAAATATCAGCAAACAATTTTTATATATTCATTTATTTTATTTTATTATAGCTTGACTTCACATAGTATTTTTGATACAAGTATGGAATTTTCAGCATGTGATATCGGTAGCTCAAATTTAGAAGACCAATCATTGATATCAGGTGTGCGCCGGCCGGATGTCGAACCCCGGACTATGTTCATGGTCGGCAAGAGTCCTAACCACTGTGCCACCAACGCACGCGTAAAGTGTCAGCCTGAAATTGCTGTTTTGTGTATTTTTAAATATGGAAAATAATCACTGTCTTGCTAATATTTTATACATCAAAGCACGAAAGATATCAGGTGTCAGGCAACGTTTATCGCTGAAATGAAGATTTAGTTAATTTAAGAACTCAAAAAGAAAATGAAATCCTGTATTCGTTTTCATCTTTAATCCTACAAATGCCACTACAAATGGATAAGAATTTGAAATCTCTGGCTATTCAGTCGATATTATTATCAAAAGGCAAACATTTGTGTAACTAAAGCAAAGTCTTCTGAATTCATTGAAGAACAGTTTATTATCTTATTGCTAACTTGGACCATATTTCTTAGTTTTATACGGATCACAAACCTTTTTTCCAGGAAATATCCTCAGTCATAAAACTTTTTCATGTAGTGCTTGACCAATAAAATCCAAACTCTGAAAATCAGATATCTCTGATGATATTAGATGGTTGGAGGCAATCGGCAGGAAGCCCTACCTGACCTAGGTTTCGTGTAGTTGGCACTCGTCAGCAAGGAGTATCTGCAACCTTGAAGAAACTCATGTCCCTTCTAAGATTCGAACCTGCCTCACCCAGTGCTGCAGTCAGAGACGTTACCAATGAGGTAGTTGGGCTCGCGATTAAACTCCTGTAGGACTGCAGTGAATACTTTGTTTAGACAATGGTAACTAGTGTGATGTGCCTAGTCCTTTCTTTTGGTGCAGACGGAATTCTATCAGCCAGCCTCTGAGTGTAGCACTGGGTGACGCGAATTCGAATCTCAGAAAGGACATGAGTTGCTTCAAGGTTGCAGTTACGCCTTATTGACGAGTTCCACCAACTAGCACGAAACCTGGGTCAGATAGGGCTTCCTGCCGATTTCCTCCAACCATCTGATATCATCAGATCAATGCGCACCGTGATGAAGAGCTACCTAGAATGGTGGCCACATAGCAAACCTGACTGATAGAATTCAGTCTGTACCAAAAGAAAGCACTAGACACATCGCACTAGTTACTAGTGTCCAATCAAAGAATCAGATGTGTATTAGAAATAAATAAATTCTACAGGGCATCAGCTGAATGACACGAAAATCCTAATTATTCATTGGTCAACTAGATCATTCAGTCATCCCGGTGTTTCAATACACACAAGTTGTGTCACCGAAAATGCCTTAGACAAATTCTAATCGCCTGTACTCTATGTAAAAGTCGTACTCATAGATAATGAATGATTTATTTATTTATTTATTTTGATTTACGATAAATAACTTTAAAAGCTTTTTTATTAGTGCCGACTTGATGTCCAGTATCGATAATGAGATAAGCTAGTACGGAGCTGCGTATAGCTTTATTCAGACCTTTGCCAAACCAAGATGAGAGATATTAAGGACTTCGAAGATGAGTACTAGTTTTATATAAGAGGTAAAATCGATCGGAATTCATCTGAACAAGCCATATCTGTGTGTTTTCAAAAAAAAATGCTTTCTGTACATAAATTATTGCCCATTTGGCTAGTATGAAGCCTGCATGGTGAAAGATGACACATAAGAAATTTACTGATTAAAACATCAGTAGATAAAATCCAAATATTCTTCAGATAAATCACACAAAATGGAATTATATGGAGAAATCCGGAGATATAAACAACAACAAAAATAGATATAACCGTTTATCAGTGAGTGCATTTTGATTCAAATTATTTTACATTATGCGATTCATCGGATCAGCAACTTGATTTATACTGTCAGACCGCATATGTTAATAGATCTGTTCAAAATATCAGCAAACAAATTTTTATACGTATATCGGTTACACACGTAAAATGTCAGCTTGAAATTAGCGCTGTGTTAATATTTTGTACTTCATGACACGCATGAATTATTTATCAGATATCAGAGGACTTTTATTGCTGTTCAAGAATAGTCCCCATTCGAACATTAATAGACTGAAGACCAATAGTTCAGTGAAGAGTCTCTTTTCGGCGAATTCATTTTCATAGATGTCTTGTATGTGTGCATTAAATTAGACAAACGAAAATACAGTTAGTAAGTTCAGATGAATTGGAAGTTGATATAAGAGGTTAGTAACAAAAGTGATGAGTTGTTACAAACGATTGTTGAAGAAGAGTTACGTAATAACATGAATAGTTTGATAAAAGAGTTGTGTTCAGGGTGTACACGGAAACAAAATAACATAGGGAATTACTTAAGAATTTTAAGTAGTCAGAAAAATAAGCATAAGAGGAAGAGTTAAGTTAAATCAACAGAGTTGTTACCATTATAGTAGAAGTGGTTGAATAATTTTCTTTTGTATGCATAGTTGTGGTTCTTCCAAGTGAATGGCTAGGGTTTGTGCAATGCAAAGAAGACGGAAACGTATTGTCTTTGGCAGGTTGTTCTTCACTTTGAAGATTAGTTTGAAAGAGGCGTTTTTTCTCACGACCAAGATTTGAGAGATAAACATTGACGTAAATTGCTGTTTACCAATTTTGGCTAGCAGACAGCTCTCACTACAATAGTAATTCTTCTATCGGATATCAGAGGACTTTGATTGCTGTGACAAAGATATACCTAAACAAAAAGATTTCACAAAGAAAATAACATCCTCTATCCCTTTTGATCTTTACTTCCACAAACGTCACCATATATTGGATCAGAATTTGAAAATATCTCGTCAGTCAGTTGACTTAACTGGTAAAGTGTATACAGATTGTCTGGCCATAACTCAGGGATCCAACTCGAAATTACTTTTATATAACTAAAGTCTCACGAACTCGATAAGGAATAGTTTATTATTCCACAAACAACTAAGAGCTTATTTCTCAGACTCATACGAATCACAAAATATCGTTCAGGGAGAATCCCTAGTCATAAATCTTCTTAATATGGTGCTTAGCCAGTAAATTCCAAACTCTGAGTGGTAAGGCGACAATGACTTCTCAATGGAAGAAAATTTCACATACTACCAGCACCGATACTAGTTTATCCCGGTGACGAATGTCTTCACCTCATTATGTCACGTTTCAAGATCGATCAAAATTCATTATTGTTTACATTATTACCACAATACCATGCGGTAAATGGCGGTATTTCTTAGAAACGTATCACATCCTTCTCAGTGAGCATCTCTGTGTATAAGGACTACTGTGAAAAGTAGCGAAATTAGGCATACTTTGCTTATATCAATCAACTTGGATTACGTCACACCAAAATGTATGCGAGATGGAGACGTAAAACACACACTGACATATTCCGCTTTCCGACGGCAAACTTTATTCAGACAGTAAGCCCATCGAATTTGGGAAGATATATATCATGCTACCGACAGAAAGATTTACATGCCTTGAAAAGTGAACGATTTCGAGTCACACCGTACATGAGATGATGGCCACTCAACTCAGCTGTATACACGCTTAAAGTACCGGGTTTTCGGAGAGACAGCTTGGTTGGTCCTGATTCATATTCACATACTCAACTTTCTTGTCCGTGAGAAAAACACAAAGACAGAATAATAATCGAATAATCACTTTGTGACTGCGAGTATAGTATAGACGATCACCTTCCATACGAATATAAAGTCAAGTACTGTATTCAAACATGAACTCCACTTGGTGAGGACTGCAATTAGGAGGAATCGGAAAATTTAGAATCATTTTAATTCCAGTATAAAATTTGCGTGATAATAGTAAAAGTTACATGAAATCGTGTCTTATGAGCAAGGATACACAAACATTGAAAGAATAAATGATTCTCCTAAGCACAAAGGGTTTTGTTTTGAGTATAAGTACAATGATCATCTAATAGATAGGAGGATGGCCTCACTTAACTCAGATAGCTATTTAATCAATAGTCATAGAAGCTCTTCCAGTATTCATTCCACAACCTATCTGAACAAGGTCACATATTCACACAGGAGTATCTTACTAAAGAGAAAATGAGACTTTAAACTGACACTGAAATTTAGATTGGGGAGAATTCGTTCATCAGTCATTTTACTGGCTTACAATCATTGCTTGTCTGACAATAAAACGCCATCACACACAGTCTCATTTTCAATTATTAAGACACTCATAATCTTCAAACCCCGTATGTTTGAGATTAATACAAGGAAAACCAATAAGAATACAAAATTCAACTGAGAACACAGCTACCAGTGCTTCGAAACAAAACTCCTCCCTTCCAAAAATCCGTATTAACTCATTTATTCATGTTTAGAATGATTTGTACATGGTAGTGTTTGCATGTAGAGTAGGCTTGTTGAGTTCAGTGTTCATTTAGGGTTTTACGAAAGGCGTATTCTTTCAAACATCATTCAAAAGCATAAATGCCAGTAGACAGAAGTAAACCACACCCGGAATCGCGGTTATTTGTCACAAAACGAGTATTTTGTTGCTCAGTTCTAGGTAATTCTAGGATTAGTGATGTAAATCTCAGTCAGCTCGTCACTACTTTAGTTGATAGGCATCTGAATTCATGCGAAAAATGGTCAAAAACCATACTCTCCAACCCCCAACACACCCTCTATTTTCAACTCTCGCCTTGTATCTCATCAAGTGGAACCAGAAATCAGTATAAAAGAATCTATGCTCGTACAACCAAGTGCAGGAACTCAACGATACCATACTTGGCCCGTGTTCTAAGCGACAGAGACAATGTTAAGCGTGAAACCTATGACTTGCTCTGTTATTAACAACATAATTTTAGGCTCTTTTATTTCTCTCTTATTTTGTATTCTATAGTGAACTCCTTCTCAAACATACTTAGCTACCTGAAATATTAACATTGGCTTCCTTTTTTGTACTTTACTATATTCCTTCTATTGTGTATCCACTGCTTCCGACCCTATTAGCGGTATGAGCATTACAAAATTGTCCTGTCATTAACCATCATGTAATTATTAGTTTTGTGGTTGTTTTTTCTTATTTTCTATACTTTTCGGCAATATTAAACTGACAATCATTGGTTGTGAACGCCATAGTCACCACCTTAAAAAAATTTTGTATTATTCAGGATTACTCACACTACCACCACAAACACTGCATTAGACCTTGGTAGACTTTGGTACTTTTTCGCATTCATAATTATTTTGTGTTTATCCTGTTTTTTTGTTTTTTTGCTGTTTGTGTCTTCAGATTTACTTTGTTTGTTTGTTTAATCCTTTTTTAAATGTCGGTAAAATTAGATGCAAATATTGTAGATATCTGCTGAAAATTCCACACTGTACCATTAGTACTGTTTCTGGAATAAAGCAAAATATTATTATTATTATTTAAATACTTTCTCTCGAATTAGGTGATGAATTGTTTCTTAAGGTATTTTAAGTTTCTAATTCTATTTTTCAGTTGAGATCAATTTGTGTTAATTAAATAACTTATAAACACCAATTCGATGTTACTCTTGATGTCTGCCGCTCAGACGGGTCGATTTTTATGACGGAATTGTCAGTTTTAAGTGTTACTTTGACGTATATTTCGTCCACATAATAGAGACTTTATGAATTTCCTCACAATTATTAAGTGTTTTCTCAAATGCTCTGTGTCGAATTTAAATCGTGTGTATGTGTAGTTTCCACCAGGCTACTAACGTTATCCAAATTTCACTCTATCTCATGGTTATTAAATTGCTTTTGAATCTGAGCAGTTAGTGATTTATGCACAGAAGCTTGTCCAGTTATAGTCCACTGTCACCTATTCAACATATTTTCTAGCGACAGCGATCCATGGACAACCCATTTATTGAATGATCAATTTGTATCTACAAATCACATAATATGCAAATACCAATTTTGAACACAACACAGCCAACCATTTTATTCTAATGCACCGCATTTAAAAACGTAATTCTCATTGACGACGTTGGTTGCAATAAAATTTACTTTGAAAAATTATTATTATCACTAATCAACGTTGGACAAAGAATTTGCTTGAAATTGTTAATAGTTATCTGAGAAGATATATTCAGATTGACAGTATAGAGGCATCTGTTTTATATATATATATATATATATATATATATATATATAGGGTAGAGTCTTCAGCTTGATTGCCTATGTTATTTGAGTAGGAGGAGGAAGACGGGCTGTGACATTTAGCAATAACTGTATCACATGAGATGAGAACTGTGTGGGGCTTACTCAACAGTCTCATATTCGTACTTTATGTAAACATCACTTGTAATCTGGATAGAAATTAATAAAAGACCAAGTTTAGCAACGCTCAATAACATATTTATGTTGACAAAGTTAAGTGGTTAGCAGCCATTGAGATTTTACAACATTCTGCAGTTTCTATTTCAAAACATTAATTATCTCAAGTTGAAAGATCTCCACAGATATAATGGATTCCCAGTAAAACACGGTTATACATGCCGAAACCAATCAGTTAGTGAGAATGTTATGAAACAAAAGAGGAGGAATTTATGAGAGAAAAATGTCAGGAAAATAAGGGTAAAGCCAATGTTCAGATTTATAGGTTTTCAGGTTATAATTAGCGTAAGTTGAGGTTAGTTATCGTGAACAATTCAAACATTACGCAGCTGTTGAACGGCATAGTTATCTTCGGGTGAAATAACAGCGATTTCTTCAATACATGGGAGAGTTAATTATATATACAACCGAAGTGTCGCATAAAAAAGTTTGTCAGTTATCCGGCACTAAATGATTTTCCCTAGTTATCTGCCGTTGTGCGGGAAGTTGATGACAAAGTTAACCTGAAAATACTCATCATACATGTCCACACCGTCTCGAAGCCTGACCTAAGCAATTTCATAGCAGTTATGTCAAATGAATCTAAGGACATCAGTTTCTTACTCTCACAGCTTAGAGGCTAAGAAATTTTGAGACTAAATACCAGAGACACATTTTTCGTTTTAGCGTTTCCATCACTCATTAAAATGAAATCATACATATTCAAAAGAAATCATTTCGTGTTCCAATGGTCTTCATCTTAATGCTCAAAAATACTACGTCACTTCAGGTGGACGATCCTTCAATTCAACTTGTTAACATTCACTGAGACAATGAATGCATTTCTGGCATCTTCATCATTAAATCCCGAAGACCGTAAATTAACTTCAGGCTAGCCGATATGACTGACGTTTAGTATTACTAGCAACAACTTGTGTACACAGAATGTGTGGGGTGACATGGCACTGCAGTGTAAATTGTTTGAAACAAAACAAATTTGAGGGGGTCATAGCTTCAGTTTTTAACTGAACGTATGAAGTCACTTGAAATCCTCTAACTGCTCAGATTCCACAGTTTGTCAATTTAATAACCATGAGTGAGGATGAAATTTGAATAACATTAGTGGTCTGGTGGAAACTACAGATGCACAGAGTTTACAATCAACACAGAGTATTTGTCGGGGAGTTTTATATGGAGAAAATGCCGTTTACACATTTAGAATGCAAAACGACTGAGAGAAGAAATATTTACTTTTCAATTCTACCATCAATCCTTTTGCTTTCTAAAAGAGCCTAATAACAGTGGGGAAATTCATAAAGTCTCTATTATGTGGACGAAATATACGTCAAAGTAACACTTAAAACTGACAATTCCGTCATAAAAATCGACCCGTCTGAGCGGCAGACATCAAGAGTAACATCGAATTGGTGTTTATAAGTTGTCAAATTAACACTGATTAAACTCAACTGGAAAACAGAATTAGAAGCTTAAATTACCTTAAGAAACAATTCATCACCTAATTCGAGAGAAAAAGTATTTAACTAGAACTGAGCAACAAAATACCCGTTTCGCGACAAATAAAGAGGATTCGGGGTGTGGTTTACTTCTGTCTGCTCGCATTTGTGCCTTTGAATGATGTTTAAAGGAATACGCCTTTTGTAAAAGCATAAATGAACACTGAACTCAACAAGCCTACTCTACATGCAAACACTACCATGTACAAATCATTCTAAACATGAATGAATGAGTTTGTAAGAGTTAGACTTGGATTAACTTCGACCTAAAAGTAACTACTCTTACAAAACTTCTTCACCGCTTATGGCCTTAATCGTACTCTGCCTAACGTGCAAGTACTAGCGAACGGAATCAAGGTTAAAAGACTTGAGATGGCAAGTGTGACTGGAACAGAATTATATTTACACAAAAGAGATATATAATTTGATAAGAAATAAGAGGTACACACTTATCTGCAGGTGAGGCGATGTAAGCTCGGAGAGTGTGCTAGGTGAAAGCACAGCGAGAGAGCGAAACCGAAACTGTACACGAGGTTCAGGAATACAAAGTGGAAGTGGGTTCAAAGGTCAGGCTGAGTTCGTTCAAACAAAAGTTCGAAGGTACAATGTACACTACAGGTTATCCTCCCCCTTAAAAGGTTGGTGGGATAACAGCAAGCTTCGATATATTGTAGTCGCAAGGGTGTGTACAATAACAGTGAATGAACAAGAAAGTGTGAAGATAGTAATAAAATAGTTTTATATATATATATATATTGTGAAAGGAAAGAATGAAGGAAAAATAAATTAAGGCAATTTATGAGCACTATTTACATGATCAATGGAGTAAGATGGAATATAAGAAGGAATAACGCTGGTGCCTTGGTGCGATTTCGAGCTTCTGAGTTGTCTGGGTTTTTTTTTAACATCATTTATTTTTACTTATCTTTTTTATTTTTTTATTTTTATTTTATTTATTTATTTAGTTTTTTTTTGCGACATACTATTACGGGCTGGGTTATGTGGAGGTCTGATGGTTTACCTCCGTTACACCAGGTTGTTATAACGGGAAGGTGACTCGTTATGTCTAAGTTTCCTTTTAGACTAATGCTCCATCCTTCCTCATCAACCAAAACTAGTAGTAACACCAAAGGCAATCAATATACCAGCGTATTAGGAGGAATAAAGTAAAAGCAACAGAAAACAATAGAAGAAGAGGTTAAGATTTAAAAATCAGTATAAGGTGTTAACAAGAACTGAAGCGGAATAAATGCGAAGGAACTAGTGTAACATGGGAGTGGTACGCCAAATTGAAATAAAACAAGGGAAATTGCTAGCGCTGTGAAAACTTATGCAAGGTACAGAGAAGTGTGTGTAACCAATAGCTATGAGTAGGTACAATCACCATTTTTTTTTAAAATGTTGCGAGCTGTATAATTAAAGTGATGCAAAGTAATTACAAGTATGGGTCACAAAATAAATAAGTTTCATCATGGCATAACTCGAGTAAAAATAGTAAAATCTGTGAAAATAGATTGAGCGGATTAAAATGTACAGCATACAAGTGACGTATTTATATGCAAAAATATTTAACGGTCCATTTAACTATACAGTGAAAGTTTTTTTACATTTTATTATATTTTTTTATCTGGTCTATATTTTTGTTCGTTTGATTTGTAATTCCACAAGTGTTGGGAGCCACCATACGACAATCGAATGGACTGGTCTAGCTAGCGGTTCGAGTGCAACGACAAAAATAAAATGTTAGAACACTCTGTAACGAGAAAGAAATCTAACAGGATTAGTAAATGAAAAAGTGGCTACTGCCCACAAACGAAACCCAAAAGAGTAAATATCATGAAAAATGAATGTAACCTGAGAAAAGACATGAGGGTATGAGCTACTCTTGTAATTAAAAGCGTTTAGTTAACAAATTCACAGTATCGCTTAGGCCAGTGTACACGCCGACCAGCGCGTGTAACCGGTGCTTTACTTGTCTCATCTGGAGAACTGCTAGGTTTACTAGGATTTTCGACAATCGAACTTGGCTGGGGTGTGGGTGCGGGCGTAGTTGCTGGTTGTGTAGGCGTGAGGGGTACAGAATCTTCGATGTAGGCCGCTTTAAGTCTGTCGACACTTACAGTGTCTTGACGGCCAAGTCGATCAATAACAAAAAATTTTTCTTTCCTACTAACGACCTTAAATGGTCCATCATAAGGAGGTTTTAACGGTCTACGAACGGCGTCGCAACGTACAAAAACGTGTGTACAGTCATCGAGTCTAGCATCCACTTGCACTCTCTTGTTTTGTGTGCGTGTGGGAGTTGGTTGCAGGCGTTGCATAAGGCGCTTGAGGTTCTGAGCATAACACTGTACATCCGTAGCACCTGGTTCACCACTTTCAGGTGAGATAATTTCACCCGGTAGACGAAGGGTGGTACCAAACACCAACTCTGCGGAGGTGCACTGTAAGTCTGCTTTGAGCGTGGAACGGATGCTAAGTAGCACTAGGGGAAGGGACTCGGTCCACTTAGTATTCTCGGTAGCCATTAACGAAGCTTTCAGTTGGCGGTGAAAACGCTCTACAAGTCCATTTGCTGCTGGGTGGTACGCGGTTGTCCGGATGCGTTTGCATCCCAGCAGCTCTAAGAGCTTTTTGAAGTGGGTTGATTCAAACTGCTATCCACGGTCTGTAGTCACCGAAGATGGGCATCCGAATTGAGCTACCCAGCGTTCCATGAACACTCGGCAAATGGTTTCCGCGGTCGTGTCGGAGATAGGAATAGCTTCTGGCCAACGAGTAAACCGGTCGACACATGTCAACAAGTAACAGTGGCTATTTGATGGTGGTAGAGGACCCACTATATCTAGATGTACGTGGCTAAAGCGAGCATCGGGTGTGGAGGAGGAACCCACTGGAGTGGTGTTGTGTTTGTGGACTTTAGCTCGTTGACACGGCACACAGGCACGTGCCCAGATACGCACGTCGCGATTTATACCAGGCCAGACAAATCTAGCTGACACTAGTTTGTCCGTTGCCCGGATACCTGGGCGGGAAAGGTTGTGGAGGCTATCGAATACCGTACGGCGCAATGAAGGTGGAACGATGGGTCTCGGGGTACCGGTGGACAGATCGCAGAGGATGGTACCCTCGCTATTAACAAGCGGTATACGCTTGATATGTAAGGAGGTATTTAACGAGAGCTTATCGAGATCTAACTCTGTAAGCTGACGTTGCGCCATTTGTTTCAGGTCAATGGTTGGTGGCGCCGACATGGTACATATCCTAGACAAGGCGTCCGCCACAGCATTGTCAACCCCCGAAATATGTTGAATATCCGGAGTGAATTGTGAGATGTAGTCCAAGTGACGCAATTCGCGTGGAGAATATCTATCTGTAGTAGTGTGGAGGGCATACGTCAGGGGCTTGTGATCGGTAAATACTGTGAATTTCCGACCTTCGACAAAGTGGCGAAAATGTTTGATAGCCGCGTATATGGCGAGGAGTTCTCTGCCAAAGGTGCTATACCTCGCTTCAGCGGCGGACAACTTCCGGGAGAAAAAGGCAACTGGTATCCATGAAGTATGTACCAGTTGCTGTAGAACAGCTCCAATGGCTGTGTTGGATGCATCAACTGAGATGCTAAGCGGAAGATGGACGTCTAGGTGGACTAGCATGGTGGCGTCTGCAATTGCCGACTTAATATTCTGGAAGGCTTCTCGAGCCTCTGGTGTCATGCTGAACGTTTTGCTCTTACTCTTTAGTAGGTCTGTGAGTGCCTGTAAAATATGTGCACATTGAGGAACAAACCGTCGGTAATAACTCACCATGCCTAGAAATGTGCGCAAAGATTTTATTGACGTAGGTTCCGGGAAGTCGCGTATTGCCTGCACCTTCTCAGGTAGCGGGCGAATTCCCTGTTCATTAATGACATGTCCCAGGAAGGTCAATGAATGGACGCCAATCTGGCATTTAGACATGTTAAGTGTCAAACCATGGGTTGTTAACCGCTCAAATACCATCTGTAAATGCGTACGGTGGGTAGCTTCATCTGGGCTAGCCACGAGAATATCGTCGAGATAAGCATATGCGCAATCCAATCCGCGCAAAACATCGTGAATAAATCGCTGGAATGTTTGTGCGGCGTTGCGGAGACTAAACGGCATTCGAAGGAATTCGAAAAGACCAAAAGGGGTGATCACTGCCGTTTTAGAAATATCGTCTGGATGAAGTGGAATCTGATGATAGGCTCTTGTTAAGTCCAGTTTGCTGAATACCGTGGCACCCTTTAGTGACGACGTAAGGTCATGTATATGTGGTACGGGGTAGCGATCTGGCACGGTCTGTGCGTTAAGCCTGCGGTAGTCACCACAAGGCTTCCAATCTATCCCGTTATTCTTTGGCACCACATGTAAAGGGGAAGACCATGGGCTGCTGGATGGACGGATTATCCCCATGTCTAACATATGTTCGAATTCAGCCTTCACGGCTTGTAGTTTTTCTGGGGACAATCGCCGTGGCTTTGCGAATACCGGTGGACCAGTGGTCACGATATGATGAGTGACAGTAGAAGTCACACAAGGAAGTTTAGAAACCGGTTTGAACAGGTTGGCAAAGGACTGAAGAACTTCAGCGTAAGGGCCGTTAGAGGCAGGGGTTGAATATACTGGGCTTAATGCAGGTGTGTGCGTCACAACACCGGAGATCGAAAGGTTTGTAGCTGAATCGATCAGTTTGTGTTTGCCAGTATCAACCAGTAGCTGATAGTGTTGCATGAGATCCATGCCAATAATACCGGTAGTTACATCTGCCACAAGGAAAACCCAGCGAAATGACCTACGTAAGCCTATGTAAAGATCTAGGAACCTTTTACCATACGTTGTGATTGGCGAACCGTTTGCGGCACGAAGCTGTAAGGAAAGTGGCTTCGGGCGCTCTTCAGACGTTGGTGGAATCACGCTAACTTCCACCCCAGTGTCAACCAGGAACCGTGTCCCAGTGTTACGGTCTGTAACATAGAAGAGGCGACATGGAAGTGGTTCGTCAGCGACGTTAGTCGCCAATACGTGCTGGCTTACTGGTTTCCCGATTGCTGGACATCAAAGGTGCACGGGCGAGTGCACTTTTGGGCCTTGTCACCATAACGCCCGTGATACCAGCACACTCCAGGTTGGGAATTTTGAGACCTACGACGTCTGCTGCCAGCTCGTGAAGAAGATCTACCACGAGTCGAGCTGGTGCGGCTATTCGAACGACCTCTAGGTGTCATCTCCTGTCTTACCTTTTCTATCTCTTCATAAAGCTTAGCTATGTAGGCCACCACATCTAATTTTGATGACCCTTCGGTAGAGGAGTCCTTCGTCTGAGTGGGACTAGCGGTTACGGCCATCCCGCGAACAAGACGATATATATATAGAATGATAACAACAAATATGATAACAAAAAATATGAGTAAAAACAAGGCAAGTAAAATTTTATAACTCTGTGTGAAAAACAAATTGCCAATATGAAAAAGGACTATTTACACGTTAGGCTACTAAGTAGGCAAACGGTGAAAACTCGGGCTCACCACTTGTAAGAGTTAGACTTGGATTAACTTCGACCTAAAAGTAACTACTCTTACAAAACTTCTTCACCGCTTATGGCCTTAATCGTACTCTGCCTAACGTGCAAGTACTAGCGAACGGAATCAAGGTTAAAAGACTTGAGATGGCAAGTGTGACTGGAACAGAATTGTATTTACACAAAAGAGATATATAATTTGATAAGAAATAAGAGGTACACACTTATCTGCAGGTGAGGCGGTGTAAGCTCGGAGAGTGTGCTAGGTGAAAGCACAGCGAGAGAGCGAAACCGAAACTGTACACGAGGTTCAGGAATACAAAGTGGAAGTGGGTTCAAAGGTCAGGCTGAGTTCGTTCAAACAAAAGTTCCAAGGTACAATGTACACTACAAGTTAATACGGATTTTTGGAAGGGAGGAGTTTTGTTTCGAAGCACTGGTAGCTGTGTTCTCAGTTGAATTTTGTATTCTTATTGGTTTTCCTCGTATTAATCTCAAACATACGGGGTTTGAAGATTATGAGTGTCTTAATAATTGAAAATGAGACTGTGTGTGATGGCGTTTTATTGTCAGACAAGCAATGATTGTAAGCCAGTAAAATGTCTGATGAACGAATTCTCCCCAATCTAAATTTCAGTGTCAGTTTAAAGTCTCATTTTCTCTTTAGTAAGATGCTCCTGTGTGAATATGTGCCCTTGTTCAGATAGGTTGTGCAATGAACACAGGAAGAGCTTCTATAACTATTGGTTAAATAGCTATCTGATTTAAGTGAGGCCATCCTCCCACCTATTAGATGACCATTGTACTTGTTGAGTTCAGTGTTCATTTATGCTTTTACAAAAGGCGTATTCCTTTAAACATCATTCAAAGGCACAAATGCGAGCAGACAGAAGTAAACCACACCCCGAATCCTCATTATTTGTCGCGAAACGAGTATTTTGTTGCTCAGTTCTAGTTAAATACTTTTTCTCTCGAATTAGGTGATGAATTGTTTCTTAATGTATTTTAAGTTTCTAATTATATTTTCCAGTTGAGATAAATCTCTGTTAATTTAACAACGTATAAACACCAATTCTATGTTACTCTTGATGTCCGCTGCTCAGACGGGTCGATTTTTATGACGGAATTGTCAGTTTTAAGTGTTACTTTGACGTATATTTCGTCCACATAATAGAGACTTTATGAATTTCCTCACAATTATTAACTGTTTTCTCAAATGCTCTGTGTCGATTTTAAATCGTGTATATTTGTAGTTTCCACCAGGCTACTAACGTTATTCAAATTTCACCGTCACCCCTGGGTAATAAATTGCAAGGTCAGTTAGCAAACACACTGTGGAATCTGAGAAATTAGAGAATTTCAAGTGACCTCTCAGGCTCAATTAAAAATAGAAGCTATGACCCCCTCAAATTTGTTTTGTTTCAAACAATTTACACTGCAGTGCCATGTCACCCCACACATTCTGTGTACACAAGTTGTTGCTAGTAATACTAAACGTCAGTCATACCGGCTAGCCTGGGTTTAATGAGGCAGCTGCTAAGATTGCATTCATTGTCTCAGCGAATGTTAACAAGTTGAAGTGAAGGATCGTCCACCTGAAGTGACGTAGTATTTTTGAGCATTAGGATGAAGACCATTGGAACACGAAATGATTTCCTTTGAATATGTATGATTTTCATTTTAATGAGTGATGGAAACGCTTAGGCGAAAAAGGTGTCTCTGGCATTTGGTCTAAAATTTCCTTGCCTATAAGCTGAGGGAGTAAGAAACTGATGTCCTTAGATTCAATTGACATAATTGCTATGAAATTGCTTAGGTCAGGCTTCGAGACGGTGTGGACATGTATGATGAGTATTTCCAGGTTAATTTGGTCATGAACTTCCCGCGAAACGGAAGAAAACTAGGGAAAATCATTTAGTGCCGGATAACTGACAAACATTTTTATGCGACACTTCGGTGGTATATATAATTAACTCTTCTTAGTATCGAAGACATCGCTGTTATTTCACCCGAAGATAACTATGCCGTTCAACAGCTGCGTAATGTTTGAATTGTTCACGATAACTAACCTCCACTTACGCTCATTATAACCTGAAAACTTATAAATCTGAACATTGGCTTTACCCTTATTCTCCTGACATTTTTCTCTCCTTTATTCCTCCTCTTTTGTTTCATAACATTCTCACTAGCTGATTGGTTTCGGCATGTATAACCGTGTTTTACTGGGAATCCATTATATCTGTGGAGATCTTTCAACTTGAGATAATTAATGTTTTGAAATAGAAACTGCAGAATGTTGTAAAATCTCAATGGCTACTAACCGCTTATTTATGCCAACATAAATATGTTATTGAACGTTGCTAAACTTGGTCTTTTATTAATTTATATCCAGATTACAAGTGATGTTCACATGAAGTACGAATATTAGACTGTTGAATAAGCCCCACACAGTTCTCATCTCGTGTGATACAGTTAATGCTAAATGTCACAGACCGTCTTCCTCCTCCTCAAATAACATAAGGAATCAAGCTGAAGACTCTACCCTATATATATATAAAACAGATGCCTATATACTGTCGATCTGAATATATCTTTTCAGATGACTATTACCGATTTCAAGCAGATTCTGTATCCAACGTAGATTAGTGATAATAATAATTTTTCAAAGTAAATTTTATTGCAACCAACGTCGTCAATGAGAATTACGTTTTTAAATGCACTGCTTTAGAATAAAATGGTTGGCTGTGTTGTGTTCAAAATTGGTATTTGCATATTATGTGATTTGTAGATACAAATTAATCATTCAATAAATGGGTTGTCCATGGATCGCTGCCACTAGAAAATATGTTGAATAGGTGACAGTGGACTATAACTGGACAACCTTCTGTGCATAAATCATTTACGTTTGTACATTACTGTACTCTTCATCCAAAAGTATCAATAGATCACCTCACAATCCGGTCTCTTGGCGTTATATTAAGACTAGCTAATTGGAATAAGGACGGTATTGCCAAAGTAACAAAGAAGAGCGACTTAGGCTTATGAAAGAACTGCTACGGAATACTGGTCTTGACCACACCAGGTAAAATATTAAGTCACGTCATTCTAAAGAATCCAAAGTATTCTGTGAATTCAAAACCCTGCCCGAAATAACTTGGATTCAAGAAAAGCAAGTCATATACAGAAAAAATTGCATTTCTAAGCATCATCATCAGACACAACATAGAATAGCCGTCAGATATCCACCTCAACTCCAAAGACTTCAACAGCCATGACCAAGAAGTAGTTTGGAAACCATTTCACCATTATGGAATTCCTCAAGCCTTTACCAACCTCATTCAACAGCCATACGACAACACCATATGTCACGTGATCCACAACGGATAAATCTGGTGTGTCTTTGAAGAGAATACAGGAACAAGACAGGGCTGCCTTTTTAGTATCTCCGATGATATTCCTAATTGCGGTGGACTGGATTATGCGTCAGACTGTGCACAGGGACTGAGGAGTCAGGAATACGTTGGGCCACCGGTAAGAAGACTCTAAAAGTTCTGGATCTCGCAAATGATTTATGTCTAGTGTCGCACAAACGCCAAGACTTACAGGCGAAAACCAAAAAACTGGCAGGAGAGGCTGGTAGTGAAGACAGGACTGCAAGTGAACATAGTGAAGATGGAGGTGCTGAAGATTACCAACGAACAGCAACAACAACAAAAAGAAATCATTCCGTGTTCCAATGATAATCATTTTAATCCTCAAAAACGCTACGTCAATTCAGGTGGATGAACCCTAATTTAAACTTGTTAACATTCACTGAGACAATGTATGCACCTCTAGCAGCTGGATCAATAAATCCTGACGATGGTAAATTAACTTCACGCTAGCCGATATGGCTGACGTCTAGTATTGGTAGTTACAACTTGTGTACAGCATGTGTGAGATGATATCGCACTTCAATTTAAACTGTATGACACACAACAAATAGAAGGGGTCATAGCTTCAGTATTTAATTGAACGTAAGAAGTCACGTGAAATCCTCTAATTGCTCAGATTACACAGTTTGTTTGCTAACTGACGTGGCAATTGAATAACCATGAGATGGGGTGAAATTTGGATAATATTAGTTGCGTTGTGGAAACTACAGATGCACACAGTTTAAAATCATTACAGATGATTTGAGAAAACGCTTAATAATTGTGAGGAAATTCATAAAGTCTCCATTATGTTGACGAAATATACGTCAAAGTAACACTTAAAACTGACAATTCCCTCGTAAAAATCGACCCATCTGAGCAGCGGACATCAAGAGTAACCTCGAAGTGGTGTTTATACGTTGTTAAATCAACAGAGATTTATCTCAAGTGGAAAATAGAATTAGAAACTCAGAATGCCTTAAGAAACAATTCATCGCCTGATTCGAGAGAAAAAGTATTTAACTAGAACTGAGCAACAAAATACTCGTTTTGTGACAAATAACCGTGATTCGGGGTGTGGTTTACTTCTGTTTGCTGGCATTTATGCTTTTGAATGATGTTTGAAAGAATACGCCTTTTGTAAAAGCATAAATGAACACTGAACTCAACAAGCCTACTCTACATGCAAACACTACCATGTACAAATCATTCTAAACATGAATAAATGAGTTAATACGGATTTTTAGAAGGGCTGAGTTTTGTTTCGAAGCACTGGTAGCTGTGTTCTCAGTTGAATTTTGTATTCTTATTGGTTTTCCTTGTGTTAATCTCAAACATACGGGGTTCTAAGATTATGAGAATCTTAATAATTGAAAATGAGACTGTGGGTTTATCTAAATCCTTTTAATTTTCTTTAATTACCTTGTTCAGATAGGTTGTGTAATAAACACTGGAAGAGCTTCTATAACTGTTGATTTAATTGCTATCTGAGTTAAGTGAGGTCCATCCTCCTATCTATTAGATGACCATTGTACTTATACTCAAAACAAAGCCCTTTGTGCTTGGGAGAATCATTTATTCTTTCAATGTTTGTGTATCCTTGCTCATAAGACACGATTTCATGTAACTTTTACTATTATCACGCAAATTTTATACTGGAATTAAAATGATTCTAAATTTTCCGATTCCTCCTAATTGCAGTCCTCACCAAGTGGAGTTTATGTTTGAATACAGTACTTGACTTTATATTCGATGGAAGGTGATCGTCTATACTATACTCGCAGTCACAAAGTGATTAATTCATGAATGATTCCTATTCGTACATTAGTAGACAAAAGACAATTAGTTCAGCAAAGAGTCTCTTTTCGGCGAATTCATTTTCAAAGCTGTACAATCGCAAATATATATGGTTATTTTGTGTGTGTGTATACATTAAATTTGTCAAACGAAAATACGGTTAGTAAGTTCAAATGAATTGGATGTTGATGAGAGGATAGCAACAAAAGTGATGAGTTGTCATAAATGATTGTTAAATAAGAGTTACGCAATGGCATGAATAGTTTGATGAATGAGGTGTACTCAAAGTGTGTACATGGAAACAAAATAATATACAGAATTACACAAGGGTTTTAAGGTAGAAAAATACATCGGTCGTTCAACGCGCATCCTGTCAAAAAGGGTCAAAGAACACTACCCAGCATGGCTACAGAAAGGAAATAATGGCCATATAAGGAGTGCAATAATAGAACATCTCGTCAACACTGGTCATTCTATCTCAACGAACGCCTCCTTCAAAGTGATCTACAAAGTGAAGAACAACCTTCCAAAGACAGCACGATTTCGTCTCCTTTGCATCGCAGAAGCCCTAGCCATCCAGTTGGTGGAACCAGAACTACGCATACAAAAGAAAATTATCCAACCACTTCTAATCACATGGTAACAACTCCGTTGATTTGACCCAACTCTTCTTTGTTTGTTTGATTTGACCTTACTTCTGTTTGCATGCTTATTTTTCTCACTTAAAACTCTTGTGTAATTCTGTATATTATTTTGTTTCCATGTACACCCTTTGAGTACACCTCATTCATCAAACTATTCATGCCACTGCGTAACTCTTATTTAACAATCATTTATGACAACTCATCACTTTTGTTGCTATCCTCTCATCAACATCCAATTCATCTTAACTTACTAATTGTATTTTCGTTTGACAAATTTAATGTATACACACACACACACACACAAAAT
This sequence comes from Trichobilharzia szidati, assembly GCA_944472155.2. Lineage (NCBI taxonomy): Eukaryota > Metazoa > Platyhelminthes > Trematoda > Strigeidida > Schistosomatidae > Trichobilharzia > Trichobilharzia szidati. The sequence continues at coordinate 111,952,942 of OX235274.1, read as the reverse complement.
AACCATATATATTTGCAGCTTTGAAAATGAATTCGCCGAAAAGAGACTCTTTGCTGAACTAATTGTCTTTTGTCAACAAAGTGATTATTCGATTATTATGTAGCCTATGTGTTTTTCTCACGGACAAGAAAGTTGAGTATGTGAATATGAATCAGGACCAACCAAGCTGTCTCTCCGAAAACCCGGTACTTTTAGCGTGTATACAGCTGAGTTGAGTGGCCATCATCTCATGTACGGTGTGACTCGAATTCGTTTACTTTTTCAAGGCATGTAAGTCTTTCTGTCGGTAGATGATATGTATCTTCCCCACGTCTGTGGGCTTACTTTCTTAAATCGGAATATGTCAGTCTGTGTCTTACTTCTCCAGCCAGCATACATTTTGCTATTGATTGATTGATATAAGGAAAGTATGTCTGAATTCGCTACTTTTCACATTAATATTTATATACAGAGATGATAACTAAGAAGGATGATATGTGATTCTGACAAATAGCACCATTTACCGCATGGTATTGTGGTAATAATGTAAACATTAATGAATTTTAAGCGATCGTGAAACGTGACATAATGAGGTGAAGACATTCGACACCGGGATAAACTAATATCGGTGCTGGTAGCATGTGAAATTTTCTTCCATTGAGAAGTCATTGTAGCCTTACCACTCAGAGTTTGTAATTTCCTGGCTAAGCACCATATTAAGAAGATTTTGACTAGGGATTTTCTCTGAGAGATATTTTGTGATTCGTATGAGTCTGAGAAATAAGCTCTTAGTTGTTTGTGGAATAATAAACTATTCCTTATCGAGTTCGGGAAACTTTAGTTATATAAAAGTAATTTCGAGTTGGAGCCCTGAGTTATGCCTAGACACTTTGAATACACTTTGTCAATAAACTGGACTGACTGACGAGGTATTTTAAATTCTGATCCAATATATGGTGACGTTTGTAGAAGTAAAGATGAAAACGTATAGAGGATGTTATTTCCTTTGTGAATTCTTTTTGGTTAACTATATCTTGAACACAGCAATCGAAGTCCTCTGATATCTCATGATATATGAATTACTATTTTGGTGAGAGCTGTCTGCTAGCTAAAATTTGTAAACAGCAATTGACGTCACTGTTTATGTCCCAAATCTTCGTCATGAAGAAAACAAGAACAAAGTGTAACCTTAAGGAACTCAACAACCAATCACAACAGCCTTAGAGTAGGCGGATACGATTCGCAGATATATCACCGGACTGTCTAAGAAACGGTAACAAAGAGATGACAGAATAACCTTTAGGAGCAGGAAAACGACCAATCAGAAGACGCTGCTTCTCTGCTAACAATAACGAATAATAATGTACATAAAAATCTATAAACATCTGTTGATTTTCTGAATAAACGATCTGTTGCATGGCCCTTGTCTTCTGTCGTTACAGTATGAGCAAAACAAATATGTTTCTTTCTACAGGTAGACTAACCATTTGTATCGTCTAACTAACACCTGGTTTGGTGAATACTTCATCGTATTCTTGATTTTAGATAGAAAACTTATTCAAATGTGAAAGTTTAAAACTCTTTACACTGTACAACTCTGGAACGCCCGTTGATGTAGATTCCGATGTAATCTTAATGCCTAATAATATACATTTTATACTTCCCACAATACACTCAACAATTTGACACAATTATCTGTGGGGAAAAGTTAAACTTTTACCTTATTGCAATTATTTGACTCAATAGCTGCCTTCGCTGGCTCCATACTGAAGGTCAGATTGCCGGACGAGAAACTGTTAGCAATAAAAAGCTCTGGCAGCTAGCCACCCTTGAATCTGTAGCCCAATAAATATAACTATGGAAATGGAAATGGACCGGACATCATCTGAGAAGACTATTGAGTGACATCACACGCTAAGCAAGCTGCCTAGTGGAGACCAAATGGGAATTCGATGGTGAGTTAGGCCTGAGTCCAACGGTGACATGGAGGAGATTGTGGTGGGAGGAGATGAGACCTTATGAGATATCGTGCTGTGTGTTAAACAGAACTGCAGAGAATAGGATACCGCTGAAGTTCTGTGTTCCACTCAGAACCTAAGAGAATAGTGATAATGATTATTTAAAGGAAGGCTTCTTTTTTAGTAAACTCGCAATCGAATGGTTAGGTTCACTATGCAAAGCACTTAATAACTACAACCGTAATTTTCTTCATTAAACAGTCACTTACACAAGGAAGCATATAAACTAAATTGATGTAGCTAGATATTGGAGAGATCTCATTACTACATAGTAATTTGGTGTTCATTCCAATAAATGTTTAGAAATATGAAAGTGGATATCTTTCCTGTTCCATTGAGTAAACTGTTATAAGTCCTTTCTGCATGGGTCCCTAATACACTGTTACCGTTAAAGTAAAATGTCCAATTAGTTAATAATAATATCTTTATTCTGGATAGTATTTATAAAATGCACAGAATTCTCAGGGGTGTTTATTGCATCATATTTTCCCTTCGTACAATAGTATTATATTATTATTATTATTGTATCCTTTAATTCCTACAGGAACATAGGGCTTCAGCCGTGCGTCTCCATTGCGTTCGGTTCTCTCCTAGAGTCTTCACCTGGCTCCATGCCTACCCACACGCTTAAATCTCCTCTTCACATGACCTCCTTCAAGTCACCCTTGCAATGACGAACAACTCGCCGCTTCCCTTTCGGGTTCCACTCGAGCAATGGCTTGTCTAGTGATGTCACTTGATGGTTTCCTCAGAGTATGGCTGGCTAATCCATCTCCATTTCTTCCTGCCTATTTGTTTCACAATCGGTTCCTGGTTGGTTCGCTCCCAGAGACCTCTGTTGCTGATCTTCTCTGGCCATCTGATCTTGAGTATTGAGCGAAGACAACTGTTAATGAAGGTTTGTAGTTTGTTTGATGTGCTCTTTATGACGCGCAGTGCAAGTCTCTGATCCGTTTAGTGAGTAGCACTGACTTCACATTGTAGTTGAAAATCCGGATCTTATTTTTGATGCTGAGAGTTGTTGACCTCCACACAGACTTGAGAGTAGTGAAAGCTTGTCTTGCTTTTCCGATCCTTGCTTTGATATCCTCGTCTGTTCCGCCTGTAGTTGAAACGATGCTTCCCAGGTAGGTAAAGGAGGTTGTTTCTTTCAGGTTCTTCCCATTTATGCTGATTGTTGTCTGTTGTCGTACAATATCTTCAAGTATAATATTAATTGATAGGTATATCCTTCCTGTGACATAATGGTCTCTGAGCTGATAAGCACAAACCATTCCATTATGATACATCTGCTTTGCCTCCTTCAGGAATTCCAAGATATCTAGCTGTGAAAGCCTATTGTAAGATGTTCAGAAGAACATTTTGAGACCCAAGGATATAACTGCAGAAGAGTTATCTCATGCATTGGAACACGCTGCCAACCACAATCAGGCCATTCCTCAAGCTTAGTAGGAACTTGCGAATCAGAAGCTTGTAAACATTTTAAATACACACAAGAGTAGGTAATACCGTTAGAGGTCAAGGCTTAATCGATTAAAACAAAGCGAACGAGAGAAAATATATTGCAATAGAGAGATGGAAGTTTTCGGTAGCCTAAATTTTGGACAGGCTGCAACACAACTTAAAAAACGGCGATTTTGATGTAGACAGTATAAACAAAAAGTTACATTTGGTGCATACGACATTACTGCCTACAGGTGAAACCACTTGTGGAATGAACTGCCATCAATCTCATTGAAAATCTGAACTTTCTTTATAAAAATGTATTATTCAAAAATAAAAGATTATATCACACAAATGGCCTTATTTTTATTGAAATGCTAGATGAAACGTCGATGAAGAAGTGTATAAAGTGACCTCCTTAAATAGTAAGTTGGATGGGGTAAGATGCAGCTGAACTGTTAATCAACTGAAAAGAATTAACCAATAAATTTCATTCACTTTAATCAAATCAAATTGTCGACTGAGATGGCTGCTCAGGAAGGATTAGCAACAATGAATTCTGGGAATGAACAAACCAAGAACCTACTGTCCAACAAATATGCTGAGGGAAAGGGATTTGTATCGGACACATGCTGAGGAGACCGTTGAGTGACCTTATGGGCTTGGCAGGTGCTCAGATGGAGCCCAAGCGGTAAGTGATCAACGAGCTGGGCTTCCAAGAGTGACATGGAGGAAATCGCGTTAGGAGGAGATGAGAAATGATCGGTAATCGTGAAACCAGCTTAAGAGGACTATAGAGAACAGAATAAAATGGAGATATGATTTTGAAGCCCTGTGTTCTGCCTGGAAACTGAGGGAATAGTAATGATATGATACAGATCTAATCATTCCACGATTTCAGTGGCTTTCCAAACTGATCTTTACTGAATGAAATAGTAGTAAGAGAGTAAAGTGATTTGATAAGATAAATTAACGGTTCCACAAGGACTGAACTGATAATCTGTTTCGAAGAACATGCAGAATCTAAACATGATAAAGAGAATGATCTCAGGTTACAACGCCTTTTACAAATGCCTTTCATATTTTAAATTTTGAAGTTTAAATTGACTTTTCGAAATAAATTATGGCATTAAATATTTGCGCAAAGGAATTTCATGTAGGTATAGCATCATAACTTCTTAATATTTATACAGATACTTGATACCTACATGAATCATTACGCTATGTTATCTGGGCCAACTGACATGCTAGCGAATACAGATGTGCAAAACATAAGGTCGGTAAGCAGAAGTCGAATGAAGTGGGTGTAAAGTGTCGCTCCACAATGATGCATCATTGTAAGGTAGATTGCGAACCTGTGTGAATGAGAAGCACATCATAAATCACAGCTAAACGTAAAGACTCCACAGAAAAGGGCCTAATTATGTGCTTAGATTAAGTAAACTGGTATGCACAAATTCATGCTATCTAATGTGTCTCTTTGTTTCTCCCACAATACTGTCTCGCTACACAGTGTTACTCGAAAGTTGTTTTCGGAAAATTTCTCAATTAAATTATTGTATTATTTTTTCCCTAAGTTCCTAGAGGAACATAAGGCTTCCGCCACACGTCTCCATTGTGTTCGGTTCTCTAACAACGTTTTCACCTGGCTCCACGCCTTCCCACATGCTTTCATCTCCTCTTCACATGACCTCATCCGTGTCACCCTACCCTCGGACGGCCAACTCGCCGCTCCCCATTCAGGTTCCACTCGAGCGATGGCCTGGTGTATGATGTCACTTGATGGCATATTTCTTGCACAACTGGTTCCAGCTGGGTTGGCTCGCTCCGTGTTGCTGATCTTTTCTGGCCGGCCATCTTATCTTGAGTAGTATTGAGCGAAGACAGCTGTTGATGAAGGTCAGTAGTTTGTTCGAAGTGCCCTTCGTGACATCAAGTCCGCTGATGTCTCTGGGTCCATTTTCAATGTTTCTGCTGGGATTCCATCTGGTCGCTTTTCCAGTCTTTAGCATCTCGATTGCCTTCCGTAAAATAAATATGGTTTCGTAGTTATCCCTCAGTGATAGTATGGCGTGATGCAGATTGACAGGAAGCGGCCAAATTTGAAATCAACATCCTGAGTAAATGGCTGCAGAGGTAGAGGTGTTTATTCCTCAAATCTGCATTTGGTTCATGTCGTGGTCATGCAATAACTTCATTGGACAACCTCATTTAACCACCGACCAATTGCCCACCAATCAGAACAATTTATTGTCCACTGAACTAGCCGACTATGAATGTGGTAAAACAATGTATAAATGTGATGTGTTTTCCCTAGCAAACTTCTGTTACCAATTTCCACATCTTCTCCCGTTACTATGTAATACGTCTATATCAAACCACGTCCGATGCATTTAAAAAAATATATACCTGGAATGTATGGGCCACAGAAACTTCATAAGCCCAATGTCTCAATGAGATCAATATTAGATATGTTTAGCTCACCATATCATGAAGTATCAAGATGGCTGGCAGAAATGCTTAAACCACTCCAGCTAAAAGTGGCTAAGTAGAGCTTGAAGGACTCTTCAGAATTTACAGAAGAATTAAGAGAGAAGAAAATCAACAGTGGATGTCACTTCCCTGTCTACTAACACCTTTTTATTGAAGACCATCGACTTCACCTGTGAATCCATTACAGAAAAGGATATGGATGTAGATATACCACCCTGAACACTATGGGTACTGCTAAACCGTTGTATGATGAATGTGCAGTTTCACTTTAACAACAAAATCCACCGTCAAGTGGAGGTCGCAGCAATGGCGTCCCTTCTGAGTGTCCTCTTAGCTTATATTTTTATGGTAAAATTCTATAGCTGCCCATGAAAAAATGCAATCAAGGAAATCTCGCTCTACTGAAGATATACGGACGAGATGTTTATCTGGTATAATAATGAAATTGATGCCAAGGTCATTCTCAAAACGTTCAGTATGTCTCACTCACAAACTGAGTCCATATATGAAACAGAAAAGCACAATGCGTTATCATTTCCTGATGTCCTGCTAACAAGAAGGCATGATGGCAGTATTATGTGGGGTATTTTCATGAAGACGTCATTTGTTGGCCAATACATCAATTTCGGATCGCTTATTCCTCCTGCATATAAACAAAATCTTATCAGTATATGTGTACAACTTGGGCACTGTGGCAGTAAGTAATTCCATATTAGTTTGTTTATTAGATGTATCACACAGTGAAACAGTATTATTTACTGGATGACACAGTTTCGAACAAAATTTATTGTTCATAATCATATCAATTATAATCACACGACTTCGAAACTTGAGTTTTATAGTTTTCTTTGTCCACTCCTATTTGTCGTAGGGGTAGTAGAATTTTCCAGATGTTCGAGTGGACATGTGTTGAATCATTCCTATTACACTTGTTTGCAGTTGACTCGATAAACAAAGCTTCTGTTATCAATCTCTCCCTCCACCCTGTGACATTAGATTTTAAAACTGTCATCTTATCCCATCATTCTATTGTATGGTTGTGTGTAATTGCATGTAGTGAGTGCTATAGCTGAAATATTCTCTAGATTTCTTATCTTATTCGGGTCAACCAATCTAGATTTTGCTAGGTTTTATGCTTGGCTAGTCTGACTGCCCCTGTTCTACTACTCTGAACTATGTATTTGACTTGACAGTCATTCCACTAGGGTATTAGATAAACTAAATTGTTTTTTTTAAAGGCTCCACAGGATCCTTTAACCGACAAAGCTTGTTTCTAATTGAGTTTGTGGGTTTGAATGCCAGCCACTTTTATTCCTGCCTTGTTGAGAATTCTGCGTAAGGTTTCTGAGGTTCCTTCTTTGGAATGAATTACTACTGATGATTTAGATTCCTTATTGTTGGTGTTGTCTTGCGCATATTTGCTAAGCATGTCGTCATTAATATTATTATTATTATCACTATCACTACTATCATTATTTATTAATTTTTACATTTCCCTACATATTTCCTGACTAATTTATCAGTACTCTGATGTTTTGTGCTAGGAAAGTCTGCACTACTGACACTCTAGACAATGAAATAAGGAAAAGAGAAAATGCATTATGTGAGAACGGGTACCCAGAAAAATTTGTTAAAGTCTGTGTGGGCAGAACAGGCAGAAAGGAATGTCTGCAAACAGTGTAGAAGAAACGTATATATGTGACTTTATCGTCTAAGGGAGACGCAACTACTGAAATACTAGCATCGAAACTCCAAAAAATAATGGTAAAAGCATTCTTCGCCACAGCATTCCGTTTAAAATTAGCTACTCATTGTATTATTATTTCAACGCAGGCGAAGGTCGAGCTACCGAGTCTCGCCTCTTCAGTGTTAATTTATAAATTTAACTGTTCATGTGGAGATTGTTACATAGGTAGAACGTCTCGGCAGGTCCACTGTCGCCTTCTGAAGCATTGTCTAACGCGGTTAGGTGAAGGAGTTATAAAGTCAATCAAAAGTTCCACACTGACACACCTTGTGCATTCGGAGAAGAAGTTTGAGGCAAATTCATCTTTTAGAATTCTACACGAGGTACCACCTTAACTTCCTAGCTTGGTACTTCTTCGGATGCTATTCATAGCTGAGGCAGTCGCCATAAAAAATTTTCAACCCAATCTCTGTGTTCAGAAAAAGTTTGTTCAATCTCTCTTCTTGCCTTTGTCTTCACCCCTGACCAAGAATACTTACATCTCCTGGTGATACCTGATAACTGTAAATATTATCTTATTATTTTATTTTTATTTGTACTGCTAAATGTATTGTCATTATAATGCTGTGCTGTAGTTTTACATCTTAATCTCGGTTTCAAAATTTGCTGCTATTATTATTAAATCATCTAATGGCTATGTGGCGCTAGTTATTTTCCCCTCTACCCCTACTAGTATACACATTCTACCTGTACACTCACCATTACCTAGATTACATAAACAATGAATGAATCTGCTTACGAGTTGATCACGGATTGATATCAGTTAGAGAACCATTGAAAACAGATACATACTAGTTTGGGAATCATCGGCAGTACGCACCCTGTCTGCCCTTATTATTATTGTTATGATCACCTCGATTGTTGTCCATTAATTCACACACCTGAACTCTGATCCTATATTTTACTTCACTACATTATTTCAAATACTTACGAGTAATATTTCACTATGTAAATGTAAAGTCTGATGACAATTTACCGAGAATATATATTTGCTTAAATTGTGTTCTATAAGTGACCTTGTAAATCTCATTAATTTGTAACCAGTGTTCAAGCACATGCTCATTCGTCAGCATTTCTATGGGTATGATAGGCCATAGGGAAGCAGAAGATGGACATACATTGGACTAACATCAGTCAAACGGCCACTTTGCAAATTTGACTGGTAGAATTCACTGTACACAAGACGAAGGACTAGATGCATAACATTAGGTATTACCTAGCGTCCAACCAAATTATGCATTACTCAGAACCCAAATAGCTCAGCGGTGACATTTTCAATTGCAGCACTGGGTAACGCGTGTTCGAATCTCAGAAGCGACATGAGTTCCTTCAAAATCTTCAGACACGCCTTGCTGATGAGTGCCAGCTAGCATAAAACCTAGGTCCCAGGCTTCCTGCCGATTGCCTCCGACTATCTAATACCAACAACTCATAGTGCACCATGATGGCGAACCACTTAGTATGTTGGCCACATTACAAACTTGACTGATATAATCCAGTCTGCATCAGAGATAGGATAGACACATTACACTAGTCCTAACGATTTCTAAGAAAGTGTTCTGTCTAACCTACTACATTAAGAAACTAAGACAATCCGGAATCACCCAACCTCTACTTTCACAATTTGTCAACTCTTGTATCTTACCTATTCTACTTTACTGCTCCCCGTTAGTCTTTCCTGGTCTACTGAAAAAGGACTATACCATCCTGAGAAGGATGTTGAAGGTAGTTAGTAGGACTAGTGGTGTAAAACTCAGTCAGCTCGTCACTACATTAGTTGATAGGCATCTGAATACATGTGAAAAATGGTCTAAAACCATACTCTCCAACCCCCAACACACCCTCTATTCCCAACTCTCTCCTTGTATCTCATCAAGTAGAACCAGAAATCAGTATAAAATAACATATGCTCGTACAACCAAGTACAGGAACTCAACGATACCATACTTGGCCCGTGTTCTAAGCGACAGAGACAATGTTAAGCGTGAAACCTATGACTTGCTTTGTTGTTAATAACATAATTTTAGGCTCTTTTATTTCTCTCTTATTTTGTATTCTATAGTGAACTCCTTCTTAAACATACTTAACTACCTAAATTATTAACATTGGCTTACTTTTGTACTTTACTGTATTCCTTCTTTTGTGTATCTACTGGTTCCGACTATATTAGCACTATGAGTAGTACAAAATTTTCCTGTCATTAACCATCATGTAATTATTAGTTTTGTGGTTGTTTTTTTTTCTTATTTTTTATTTTTTTCGGCAATATTAACTGACAATCATTGGTTGTGAACGCCATTATCACCACCTTAAAATTTTGTATTATGCAGGATTACTCACACTACCACTACAAACACTGCATTAGACCTGACAATAAAAAACAAAACAACAACCCTGAAATGTTATTTTATGATTGTTTAGTGTTGTTTCAACCACATTAACTGATCCTCTTGGCGATAAACATTCTTAAATATCATTTCATAACTTCTTGTATGACTATAGCTTTACTGTCACCATGCATAATCATATCATAGCTTCCACTACCCAATACTGAGATATTATTATATGCTGTTTATTTTCCTTTCTACTTCTTAGTACTTTTTCGCATTTTTAAAAAATTTTTTTGTGTTATTTGTGTTTTTTTGCTGTTGTTATCTTTATATATATATATATATTTTTTTTGAAAATACTCCTTTTAAACGTTGGATAATATTAGATGCAAATATTGTAGATATGTGCTGAAAATTTCACACTGTACCACTAGTACTGTTTCTGGAATAAAGCAAATTACTATTATTATTATTATTATTTATTACACTAGTGTTCAATCCAAAATGACTCTTACTATCCATTAAATCTTATATACACATACATTCCGCCTTTTTACAGTCGTCAGATACATTCAGCAGAATTTCTAGCCTTTTTTGCTCACTTTGGTCAACAAAACATAACTAGAAGCTCAAAATAAAGTTGTTTTCATTTTTTAATTCAAAATACTACAAAATTTCAATGTGCATAAAATGTGCTTGTTGAACATAGATTGTTTGTTTCACCTCCAGTTATTTGTAACGTTGTTCAGGTCATTCAAAAATTCCTGAAAGACAAAAAATAAGACAGTTAAAAACCAGAAATTTGTTCTCTCTCTTCATTTATTTCAGCTGAAATCAGAGGTGTGAATGTGACATAGTGAAACTTACATTTGGTGTGTATGTTTCATTATTTCTTCAGGATTTTTTCTTCTTTTTCTAAAATATCAAATTATATAAGTAGTCAAAGACAGCGATTCACTCTACACTAACTGCAACTGTATAAATAAACAAAGATGCGTCTTGCAAATTAAACATAATTTTCTTCCGAATATTATTCTTTGCAGTGTTCCTGTAAGAAAGTGTTATAGCAGCAGTAGACTGGGCTGCGATTAATACTCTAGAAGGTTTTGATTTCGCGGAAGATTTATGTCTAATGTAAAATAAGCTTGAAGACCTACAGGCGAAAACCAACAGGTTAGCAGATGAAATTGGCAGCAAAGGCAGGACTCTAAGTGAAAATAGAGAAGACAGAGATCATAAAGAAACCTAACCAAGAAAAACTAGCATCAGCTGCCATCAGCGGGAGAAATTTGATGAAGTCACTTCTTTAACTTATCTAGGGAGCATCGTTTCAACTACAGACGGCAGGGATGAGTTTGTCAGAGCCAGGATATGATAGGTAAAAAGAGACAGACTTCCATCAATCTAAAATTTACGTGGAAAGCTGCTGCAATCAGCATAAAGAACAAGATACGATTTTCAGATAGTCTGGCCGGAAGGGATTAGCAACAAGGAATTGATATGGCGACAAATCAATCAGGAACCTGAAATCCAAAATATGTGCCAGGAAAAATGGAGGTGGACAGAATACACGCTCAGGAGATCGTTGATTGACGTCATGCGCAGGGTATATCCCCAAGTGGATTTCTCATGGGAAACGAAGATTGGGCTTTGGTTCGGTAATATAGATGAGATCGTGTGAGGAGGAGATGAGAGCTTATGGACACACGTGGAGCTGGTTAAAGACGACTGCATAGGACAGGATGAAGTAGACACGTGCTGCTGAAGCCCTGTGTTTTACTCAAAACCTACGGGAGTAACAATACTGCAATGGCTGGTGAATTGTAATTCGTTTTGGTGGTGAGTTCTATTATTTACTTGTTGGACCCCAGTGAGAGGATTTTCGCATTCTACTAAATCTCATCGATCTGTTTTTAAACTGACCACTGACTCCCTGGTCCGAAACGACAGCTAGGTAAGAGGAAAATGAATTCATTCCATGAAACCTCACCTTCTTCACATTTGTAACATATTCACAGGAAGTATTTTCAAGCCGCAGTCCTATCAGTTTCCAGTGATTTGGTCTCTTTAGATATTGCTTCACTAACAGACGCCTCCTTTAAACTGGGATTACGATTGTCTTATTAGTGTAAATAACTTCAGTTATACATCGCCTGTGTTATTTACTAAGAATCTCAGTAAAAAGTGGATGACGGCTAATCTTCCCTTAAATTTCAGGCGGGTCCTTCAGTATCTTCAAGGGTTTTAACTGAAAAAGCATCTAAGGTAAGTGTAAACTTGAACACTCTATGAATATATTAAAAATGAACTGTAAACACCAACTAAAACTCCATAAAACATAAAGTTACTCAAAAATTCAATACTTAACAAGTATCTAGTATTTCCATCCATGGATAATAACTCCTAAGTTAACTTTTGCTCAAAACCATACAGGGAAACAAGCTGGCCAAAATATGCTTTGAGTTTAAATCTACAAAATGGTCTTATTTATATCTCTCTTAAAAGGAATCATACATTTCTTATGCAGACAGCATTCTACTCGACCACTCAATGATGGGGATTTTTCCCAATCTAATCCTCTTTCTATTATTCTCTTCCCTACTCTTCTCTTTCTCTTGTCTTCTCCAGTGAACTGTTTTTTTTTTACCTGAAGATAATTTCTAGAAGTATGCTGATGATGTAACCTTATACATGCTCCCCATCATAACACTCATGGCAGTCCTTTAAGTAGAACCCAGTCGTTACCACGATATTATGGTAGGCCTGAATTGGCTACCGATAAGTACCCTTAAAACTGTGTCGACACATTTAATAAGAAAAAACGGAACTTTTTGGTGCAATTTACTACCAGTAATGTTTGATTTCTGAAAATAGTGATTCTAACCCAAGAAGGTTTCATTATGTAATTAAATAAAATTTCCCCTGTATTGATCACTTACTTTACACAAAGTTTGAGGATCTGGACAAATAATTGATATGTTATACATGTTATCAATACTGCCGAAACTAGATTCAACCAATCCTCCATCTGTAGGACATTCTACTTCGTCATTGACGAAATTCACGTACAGAGTGTTGCCTTTACATTCATACTATGGTAAAATAAATAAAATAAAAATATTCACAGCAGACATAGAAAGGTACTCAAATACCCAGTCTTCACTGCATGCAATATGATGAAATTTAAATATAAGAGAGAAATAAACCCATCATTTGTATTATTTTGTAATAAGTCGACTTCACAGAGAGTAAACAGGTAATTGGATGGCGTATAAAGTTGTTAGTAGTTTAGCCTTGATTGATATATTTAACTTCCAGTGTTTCAGCGTTCCTTGTCATGCTAATGGTGAATTCATCGGGGAAAATCAAAAAAAATTCAGACTTCGAAACAGAGTGATGAGCAAAAAGCTTATTCAGCGTTAACAGGAAAGCAGGTATAGTTATAATTCACGGAAAGTTTGTGTGTGTGGTAGGACTTAATGTAACAGACTACACGCATTTTAAAAGTGTGCGTCTAAACCAGCTGGTCTTCCTTTGTTATATTCTGGCAATTTTTCCCATTCATTTGAGCTCCAAATGGAACACAGGACTTCAAGCTTGAGTCTTGAATTTTCAGTAATTGTGGTGTTGTTTTCACAGGGTGCAGTAGTTAGTCTCACACCAAACCTCTCCACTTTTTCGGGCTTACTACCGGCCAAGAGAGCTTTCGGAATACGTTGGCAGCGAATTAAACCCAGCTACCGACATTATATTATGATAAAGGCCATCAATGCCGAAATGTATTAAGAAGAAAATTACGTGGATGGATTAATGGCATCTAGTTAGTCACAAGGAAGTTAGTCACAGACGAATAAATAAACGATGTTAGTAATCACAATTGTTATCAAAATAAGACGTAATATGAAGATAAAATGCAACGTCAATTGCTAATCTGTGATTGAAACAGGACCATGGGTTCATGAAAATGAACAGGAGAAAATTTAAAGAAGCAGGTTTTAACAAATATAAACGTAATCGTGTCTATCATCGCCCGTAATACAACTATCCTTTCACTTGTCACACATCTCCTTTCACCCCACCATCTTTTGATGCATCATTATTGTTACTTGAGCTAATCATCACTGAAATTCAAACCAGGTAGGTCCAGGTCCTTTCTTCTATTCATGTTTTCTCTTATTCTATTGATTTCTACTCCCTCCTCATAATCTACACGTATCAATTATCATAAATTCCCAAAGTCACCATACTTCTCTCAAAACCTGATTCCCTGTCCACACCTCAAAAGTCTGATTTACAACTAACATTAGCTATCTGCCGTTGTCATACATTTTGCTCTTCGGTGGGGAGCAGCCAGCCTAATACGTCTAGTCCTCAGTACTGCTGTAGACTGAATTCTATACGTCAGTTTTGCAATGTGGTCACCAAGCTAAGGTTCGAATCTCATAGGGAACATGTTTCCCATAAGGCTTGAAGATATGCCTTCCTGAAGAATACTAAGGAGCACCAAATTTATATCTTAGGCTTTTTTCGATTGCTTCGAACCGTCTAACAAGGTGGTATATACTACTGGTTAAGGTAAGCAGCTGAAAGCCACATATGTCGACCACTATTACCTGACACGTGAATATGTACAGCAGATGGACATTTTTATCAATATTTAAAAGGCACTGGGTCACCTTGGAGAGCCCTGTCCAACTTCACAACATAGATTTTATTAGTTCTGAATTCACGAAAAAATATCAGTAGTCACTCTGTTTCGTATTCCTACTGTATGTTCATTTTGGATGTATTTAAATCAGAGCTGAGGCTGGCTTTCTACCATTAAATCTACTATTTGAACAGTATCTGATATTTTGTAACATGGTGTGATTTCTGATTCAATCTTCTTCTTGCTTTCCACTGCCTGCTGGATGAAAACAATAATGGATTTATAAAGCCAGAGACTGAAGAGAAGAAGGAAGAGGTTATAAAGGGAGAATGTCTTCTCAAATATTTCCTGCTTTGAATATCTGCAGGGAACTTTTAAATCAGCTATTTACTTGTAAAAAGAGTAACAGTTAATAAGAGTCTTCTAATCTAGAAGCAACTTCCAGTGAATCAAAAATTTCCATGAAAATTAACATGAGTACTTATACCACAACTTTTCGATTCTCAACATGAAACCAAATAAAATATGAGATTACATACGCTACTGATACTACAAGAGAGTGGATCTCCAAACAACTTACCAGTTATTATCAACTAATTTATGTTTGTAAATGACTCTGTGAAAGTGAAATGTTCAATACTTCTAGAGTCACAACGTAGTAGAACTAGACTGAGGTTACAGTAAAGACGTCAGTTAAGTGTCCATTGACAACAACTCAACCATCGACATAGTATGATGAATGGAATCAGAATAAATCGGTTATCCAATTAACTGAGTTTTAAAAAAAATTAAAATTATTTCACTAACTGTATGACATGTTCCTCTTATGTATTTACCCATCGTCGATATATGGGTCTCATTTTCATATGTCCAAGAATTTCCGTGACTAATACAAATGCCATTTTCTCCATATGATTGCAAGAAAATGTTTTCGAAGTTTTCTGAAAGTTTATTCCAAAAACAGAGACATAAGACTTGAAAAACTTGAGTAGTACCAATCACTACTGGATGAGTAATATTTCATTATAAAAGCAGCATAAATATAGAAAACGTAAATGACAGTGTCATGGCACAAAATGCCGCATTTGTGATGTAATGAAGTCCTTCATTTATTGATAACAGTCAAAAACTTACAGTTAATTGCATAGGTAAGTATAGCTGTTGGTAGACTGCACTTCAGTGACATTATTAAATGAATTTATCAGAAGTAACTTAGTAGACAGAACAAATTTCTTGTCAAGCCTTTTATAGTAAAATATGGTGGCATCTTTACAATGATAAGAGTTGACTCAAATAGTGATCAACAAAATCTGAATACTGGTTTGTGTCATCATAGATCTCCCTAACAATTGAACTATATAACTTCAGCAGAGTATACATAGTCAGATGTCTACATATTCTCCTTAAGTCACTTTCGAATTTACTGATAATTGAATCAGTACAGAGTCTAAGTGCCATATGATGTTCACTCAGTCCTTACCAGTGTTTTGTTAACAAATGACATGCTCACTAGCAACTGGCCCTATTCAGGAAGGTTCTAGTGCGAGATCATGACCATTAGGGTGCAGCAGGTCGGGTGTGAGGACAAATACTCGCTGAAGACATTGGCTAGGGGTCGCGCTATGTCGTGAATTGGCAGAAGTTGGAATTCATGGGCTGGCCATTGGATCGGTTCCCAGTGGCCTAATAGTCTATGAGCTCGCCTTGTAATTAGAAGGTCCTGGTTTTGAACCTCCTGTGGTGGGTGCGTACTGATGAAGAGTCCTAAACTAGGACGAAACAGCTGTCTAGTACTCCTTGCAGGTTTTTCAATGGTTCTCTAACCGATGTCAGCTCATGATGAAATCCTGTAACCAAAATACATATGATTTGGGAAGTTAAAGACAAAATCACTACTGTCATCAAATATGTTGCCGGCAGGAGAGGCTGGCAGCAAAAACAGGACTCCAGGTGAACACAGAGGAGACGGAGGTAATGAAAGTAGCTAATCAACAGCAACAACAACAAGCAGCAATCACCATCAACTGGAGAGATCTAACAAAGGTTGCTTCCTTCACTTATCTGGGAAGCATCGTTCCAACTTCAGGCGGAACGGACGATGTCAAAGTCAGAATCGGAAAGGCAAGATACGCCTTCATAAACCTGAAACCTCTTTGGAAATCTTCCGCACTCAGCCAACATAAGGAACAAGATTCGTATTTTCAACACCAATGTCAGGTCGATCCTTCTATACTGGTCAGAAACTTGCACTGAGTGTCAGTCACGAAAAGGATTTCCAACAGGTTGTAGACTTTCATCAACAGCTGCCTTCGCTGCCTCCATACTGAAGATCAAATGGCAAGAAAGAATTAGTAACAAGAAACTCTGTCTGGCAACAAACCAACCAAGAGCTGATCACTAGACAAATATGTAGGAGAAAGTGGAAATGGATCGGGCATACATTGAAGAGGCCGCCGAATGACATCGCACTTTAATCCCTCGAGTGGAATCCAAATGGGAATCGACTAGTAAGTCGTTCTACGGTAACATGGATGAGATCGTGTAAGGAAAAGATGAGAGAGGTCGGGCAATCATTGACCCAAATGAAGAGGACAGCAGAAAATAGAAGAAAGTCGAGATGTGTTGTTGAAGCCCTATGTTCCACTCGGAACGCAAGGGAATAATAATAATATAATAGAGAATATCACTGTGCAGAAAAACATATGTTTAGCCATGTTTTCATCCTCAGAAATAAACTATTCATGCTCGAGATCCAGAGCTTTTTGATACTGCCTCCTAATCCTAACGTATTCTAATTTGTGTACTCATGGAAAAAAATATTACTGGAGTTCCGTACAGTTGGTTCTCTTGATAAATTTCGATAAAGAAAGCAAGATCAGATTTGTAGTATAAAATGACACCATTCTACTTCACAGGTTCTCATTATCTGCAGACTACATGAAATCACGCTGGTTAGAAAAATTGACAATAACATGCTTCAATATTTGAATGATAGTAGAGAAAAAACACTATAAAATTAACGCATCCGAAATATACTAATTATAAGTTTTAGTTTAAGTTGCCATCAATTTATACACTTCCAAAAATAGAAAAGGAGGAGGAAGGAGAAGGCAGAAAACAGAAAAACTTAATAAAACGGTGATTGCTTGTAAGTTCATACAACAACTCACGACGTTTTTATTTAATATGATTGAGGACTTGCTCAGTGAGCTGAAACCACTAATATGGATGACTAATCAATGTAATTTAAGTGCAATTACCGTGGGATTGAAAGATTAACTACACTCTCTTTCTGTATGCATGGGTTATTTGATTGCAATTGCTTAAGCTAATGGTAGTAAATTTGTTGTCTTTTTCATGTTTAGTATTTTGAAGCATTTGGAAATCTCGATGATATGATCCATGTCCAAAAGGTGTCTGGTGAGTGCACTTTGCAAATACTATTGGAGTACTGAGATCAATGTTTAAAGGGTGTCATGGCAATGGTAATTAACATGCTTGTAAAGATGAACCTGTTCATAAAGAAAATAAAAGGCAATTCAGCGGTGAAAATTCTCCTTGTTGACGAGTTTTCTTTTCTTTTCCCATGACCCAGCGGGTATTTTCAGGATATTGAACCTCTTCAGTCTCAGCATAGATGTGAATATTGGCGATAGAAATTCTTTTCTGGAAGAAATCCTGATTCAAAATATCTATCTCTTACATTTTATAAGAAGGATCTGAAGTAAACCCTACGTGAAAGGTATCCATTTTCAGACAAGAAATGTTTCACTGGGGATCCTAACCTTAAGGTTGAACAAGTGAACTCTAATGTTTCATGAGAAAAGTATTGGATTCTCACATAATTCAGTGTATTTTAACTATATTACCCATTTTATATGCTCAAGGAAGCTGCATACAAAGTGATTTGCCTGATTGTTGACAAGAGTCATTTTCAACCCGTGCTGCTTTAATGTTACCCTAAAGCTTTGTCAGCGTGTTTCTGATCCATCTCTATCTTCTTCGGAATTTTCGCAGAGCAATAGGTTCTTGGATGATTTGTTCCCAAAGTTTCTTGTTGCTAATTCCTTTGAGCCATCTAATCTTCAATATGTAGTCAGCGAAGTTAATCGTTAATGAAAGTCTGGGGTAGCCTGTTAGAAATTCTTTTCGTGACGCATAAACTTTCTGACCAATACAGAAGAACTGACCTAAGAATGGTGTTGAAAATCCGAATTCTGTTGCGTTTTGGGGTGAGCACAGTAGGTTTTTAAACCGATTTCAGAGTGATGGAGGTCTACGTTACCTGTCCCATCCCGGTTTTGATATCCTCATTAGTATTGCCTGTAGCTGAAACGATGCTTCCCAGATATGTAAATGAAGTAACCTCTTTCAAATTTATTTCTTTGGCTGCGAATGGAGCTTCCTGTTGTTGTTGGGTTTTCACTTGAAGTCCTGTTCTTGCTGCTTCTTCTGACACCTCGATTGTATTGGTAGTAATATCTTCAATATCTCTGGTATTAACGTTGTGTTATTCCTATTGCACGTGTTAGTCGTAGATTCGACGAACATAGATTCGGTGATCAATCTCTCCCCACACCTGCCTGTATTATTTTTTAGGACTGTGGATCAGTCCAGACTTATTTTTTGATAATGCATTAGTGCCCACGTAATGATTTTGAAGTTTTCCTTAAACTATCCAGGTGCGTAGGTCAAACCAATAGCTAGGGGGTAGTATATGTTGGGATAGGTTGATCACAGAGTGTTGGTTCATTGCATCTACACTTGACTTGTGCAATAGGAAGTATGCAACGCAAACGCCAATAATATATGAGAAATCTTTCTGTCAGTATAATCAAGGGAAAAGAAATCGTGAAAGCTAAGTGGAATCCACATGGGACGGTAAACTGACACTTTTCGAGAGTTCCACGTGTGTTTAACAAAAACGAAATTTAATTAAGTCCCTTGTCTCTCTCAT
Organism: Trichobilharzia szidati; assembly: GCA_944472155.2. NCBI lineage: Eukaryota > Metazoa > Platyhelminthes > Trematoda > Strigeidida > Schistosomatidae > Trichobilharzia > Trichobilharzia szidati. Next base: position 111,933,327 of record OX235274.1, on the reverse strand, counting down.
CTGATACATCTGTAGCCCTGATGATCTTGAAGAAGAAATAGACCATCCGTAAGAAATCCTCATCTAAAATGGATACTGATGGAGATTCGTTAATAGAAATATTGAAAAAAAAGTTCAGAGAAACAAAACAACACAATTCTTGCCAGAAAGACAATATTTACATGAAACTTGATTTCAAGAGAAACCGAACATGCGATGTCCTTAAGAGAAGAATCTTAACATGTTTTTGAAGAATTTTTTGTAACAACGCTACGATTAGTGTTGTCCAGTCGTCCACAGGTCAGCAGAAGTGAACAATAATATCCTGCTTCAGGACACTTCTATTTACACATATCAGTTCATGTGTTCACGTGGACTCAGGTTAATTGGTCGTTGAATGCCTATACTTTCTAAAAGCGTTCAAGAACACTATTGCCTACGGTTGCAGATAGGTTGAAGTTGCCCTACCAGAAGTGCAGTAATTGACCACCTTGTTGACACTGGTCACTCTATTCCGATAAACTACTTCAAGGTGCTCTTGATATGAGTGCCTTTATATGATTATGAGTAATAAACTATGCTTAAAACGTCGTCAGTAAGTAAGGCTGCATCAGTGTGGTTTTATAAAATGAATTCTTTGTATGATGAAAACTATCGCTCAAGAGATATACAGAAGAAAAAGGAGATGGATCGAATACACTCTGATGAGGTCAGTGAGTGACACCGCTCATCGCTCGAGTAGAACCCGGAATGGGTTAAGGACTGAGGGTGAAATGGAGGAGACAGTGTGACAAGGAGATGAGAGCTTGCGGGCAATTTTAGAGATGGCTAAAGAGGACTGCAGAGGAGGAAACAAATTGGAGATGTGCTTCTGAAGCCCTATATTCCACTCGGAACCCAAGTGAATAACATTATATATATATATATATATATTATATATGGTGGAATTATATTCTACCACACTGCCCAAGCTTTACTCTATTACAGAACCTTGTATTCAAGTAGGGGGACAATAAACCCTCTTTATTGGCCATCTAGAAAAAACAATTTTTTTTAATAATGTAAACTTTTTCATCAAAACTTTTGTATAAATTGGATAATCAATTAATTAAAGCATAGCAACCATAAAAGATTCATTTCTCTCAATAACTTACTTGCATTCTCAGAGTTTTCTGGGTGATTGCAGTAGGAATTCACTCTATATTCTCCAATGCCGGATGAGAACTACAAACAAAATGCTTTTCTTAATGTAACTTTCAGAACCAATATGCTGAATAGCCATTGTTTAAGATATAATTATTACCAATCACATTTCCGTTTCTTCAATACAGATAAATTTTCACGTGATAATCGCACCTTCGAAGAAGACTCATTCATTAAGTACTTATTTCCAATGTATTAAACTCTTACAGGAGCTTACACCAACAAGATTAAATCAGAAATGATAAGGAAGATTTGAAGCTGTGCGTCGGTGGCACAGTGGTTAGGACTCTCGCCGACCATGTACATGGTCCGGGGTTCGATCCCCTGCCGACGCACACCCGATATCTATGGTCGGTCTGCAAAATTTGGGCTACCGATATCCATGCTGAAAATTCCATACTTGTACTGAAAATACGGTGTGGCATCAAGCTGTAATCAAAAAAAATAATAAAATAGATGATGGCATTGGTAGAATAATGTTCTCTGACCTCGATGTTTCAAGTGTGAAGCTTCCATCTTCATCACAGACTTCCATATGAAGTTCATCAAGAATGAACTAGGAAGACTAAACGCTACGTAAGGGTATATAACGTTGAGGCTGTGTCGTATAAAAAAGAAATAACCATGGACACACATACACAAATTGAATTAAGACTATAATGGATCACAGTTCAGTTGCATCATTATAATAGATAATCATTTATCAGGGGAAAAACTCGAAATTACCAGAAATTGCAGATCGAATAATAACAGTAATGAAACGAGTCAAAATAATGGTACTGACTAAAGATGATTTTAATTGAGTTGGGAATAATAGCATTAATAATACTAACAATAGATAAGTTTTCGAAATAATAGAGAAGATTTGTAGCTCAGGTGGATGATTTGCAATTAAAAGTGTTCTCTGAGCTGATTGGTTTAGTTGCGAAGCTTTCGTCGTCCTTCTGGACAACATCTTCAGCGCCATATTTAGCACAAAGTGAAATGATTTAAATTTCTTCATGCTTGATGTAATTGCGTCTCCTGGTTACTATCTTTACATATGTATTGACCACTTTCTATTGACTTGGATTTTAAACTTTTTGGTCACCTGATTTACTTTTTATTAATTGGTATATTTCATCTATATTAACGTGTTTGTTAATCGCATTTTCGCTTGAGTACCAGGCTTCTAGGAATTCCCTGGCACTTTTCGTGTTTCCTCTGTCTAAGATTTTGACATTATCCCAATCAAATTGATGACCATAATTGTCTGTATGCATTGATACTAAAGAATACATATCGTGTCTTTTCACGGCTGATTTATGTTCTTGGATTCTGATTCGAAGGGGACGCCCAATTTGGCCGATGTAATGTTTGTTGCAGTTCATACAATTTATTTTGTAAATTGTATTAATTTTATCCCTTTTTTCTGTCGGATCTTTTGGTTTGCATAATATCGAATTAAGCGATTTTACTGATTTGTGTGCTATATCTATATCTAACGGTTTCACTATTCTGGCTGCCATTTCAGAGATATTCCTCATGTATGGTAGAATGAATTTTCCTGTGTTCTTTGATGATGGTTTCTTGTTGGTGTTTTGATTCGACTTTAAACACTTTTTGATGAAATTTTGTGGATAACCATTCTTTTTAGATGTCTTAATCAGGAGAACCAACACAGGAGATTTAGAGACACAAGTATATAGAAAATCAACGCACACAGATCAAATACTCAACTATACTAGCAATAATCCAGTTACTCACAAACGAAACTGTAGGCAGACATTGTTTAAAAGAATTCAAACACACTGTAGCACTACAGAGTTGAAAAGAATGGAAGAAAAGTACCTACAAACGGTCTTCAAAAAGAATGGTTATCCACAAAATTTCATCAAAAAGTGTTTAAAGTCGAATCAAAACACCAACAAGAAACCATCATCAAAGACCACAGGAAAATTCATTCTACCATACATGAGGAATAGGACGGTCGCCGACTATGCACATGGTCCGGGGTTCGATCCCCGGCCACCAACGCACTCCTTTACCTCGCTAAGCCAGAAATAATTCTGGTAAAGAGGAAAGGTTGGGCATGAGGCTAGCAACCCCTTCCTGTAAAAAACAAAAACACTGCTACAGAAACTTCAAGCCTCTAGCTTGAAGCCCTATGTTACACTGGGAATGTGAAAGAATAAGAAAAAAATAAGTGTGAGAAAATAACGTATCATTATGGTAGTGTAGAGTGGACAAGAAATAGTGGAAAGACTATAAAGTGTTCTTACAAAATCTTTATGAAGACGCAATGTTGTTAGTAAACAGTAATAAAGTTGTAATAAAATAAGGATCTTTAGGATAATAATAATAATAATAGTCTGCTTACATAATAAAAGGAAGCAAATCATAGTGAGAACGTTACACTGGCCACATTAGGGCGAGGGAATGTATATGGTACTTTTGAATGCAGAGGTCCGGTTCCACATCCCGAACAGCCAATGATTCAGCTATGTACAGATGGCGTATTCGAAGTCCTTCCGTACGATATTGAGGGACTCTGTGTTTACCAGTGTGAAGCATTCATGTGGGAGTGCTCGATGTCCAGAGTTGACAAGGTGTGTTATTTCACTAACTAAATACCATTTTAACTTATTTAATACAAACTCTTCACAGTGTTCTGTGAAATATATTCAAAGGAATAAATTTAGTATTATTTTCACTGTGGATCATTCCCAGGCTTTCAAAATTGTTATTCACAGACTCGAAGGAAAACTAAGTTCTTCACTGGTCATGAAGTTTCATTTACAAATTACTGAATATATATATTTTTTCCTTCACGTTCCCCAGTGGAACATAGGGCTTCAAGCTAGTGGCTTGAAGTTTCTGTAGCAGTGCTTATCTTACAGGATGGGGTTGCTAGCCTCATGCCCAACCTTTCCTCTTCACCAGCATTATTTCTGGCTTAGCGAGGTAAAGGAGTGCGTTGGCCGGGGATCGAACCCCGGACCATGTGCATGGTCGGCGAGCGTCCTAACCACTATGCCACCGACGCACTAAACACGTGGGAGTAGTGGACAGCTGCTTCCTCCGTCCCACTTTGGGACTCTTCAGCAGTACGCATCCACCGGGGTCCGAACCCAGGACCTTCTGGTTACAATGCCAGCGAGCTCGTAGACCATTAAGCCACTCTTACTCATACTGGATATGCAGATAATTTATTCTTACTTTCATCTAGGTAATTACATCATACTACATCGCATTCATGAATTTACCAAAACTTCATAACATATAAGTGAATCTGCCACTGTCATACTAGAAAGTTTGTATTTGTCTTTACTCACCCGATATGTTGGACATTTATTTTTGTATGGATCTATTCCGCCATAGCGACTCGCTTTTCCAGATGCAAACGAATCCTTACCGAAAAATCGATACATGCCTGGCAGTGGAGTTTCATATTCAGCTATTGTACAATTACCGTACGAATATAGATCTGTACAAATGACTTTTCCAGGAACATTACAGTACGGTGCAATATCTTTTTGCCTAGATTAAAGGGGGGAGAAATTTCATATAATGGTTTTGACTTCAACACTGTCAAGTCAAACAAAGATAAATCAAATAGGAGCAGTTAACTGGAATAGATGCTGCTATAGCCATCTATAACATCGACCTGATTATCCTTAAAGGTCGAATCGGCACTCGCTTACCCACATGCAGCTATTCTTACTCGAACTGCTTGACTTCAGTTGCCATACTTTGACTTTATGGGTTTTTAGGCTTTTCAAGAAGCCATTTCATCTGTTTTGCAACTTGTAAATGATTATCGCTGGTGTAAAAGAAGTTCCAGTTTGTCATGTTAATATTATTTTGTAACTTGAATTCAGATACATGTGAAGGAATCCACCTCTGATAGATAACAGACACAGCTTAAGTTTAGAACTTTCGGATGATTCCTTCTAACCGTGTAACAATTCGAAGGTATGCTGAAATACCGATTCTTTTTAGCCTGATGGGTGTTTAGTAAATCCGTTCAGTGACGGTGACAAGATCATGTTATATTACTGACGCTATAGTGACAAATCAATGCAGACGCAGCTGGGGTTATTCAGCAAAATTAACCCGATAATAAATTAGTCCAACTTACATGTCTTTCTGTATATTAGCGTACTCATAACAACTTTTCTGCACAAAGTCACAACCAAGATCTTTTCCAAAGTTCCAATTCTCCGCGACTTTATAATTAACGTCATACCATCTAGTGAAATTTCATAAATGAAGAATAAAAATTTAATATGCTTGATACACTTTTCAATGATAAATTTCATGAGTGATCATTTTCTGAGCCGACCAGTATTACAAGTCCACTTCAGCAATCATAACCTTTAAATGGTGTCAGCAGACAGCTAACTACCATAACCACCATGAACCTGTTATTATTATTATTGATGTCTTTCATCTGGAGTGGAAAATAAGGCTGCACAAGCATTGTACCCAGTTTTCTGGCGTTATTTTCAACTGGCTTCCTGACTGCTGAAAAAGCTTTAATTTCCTCCTTCTCCAAGTCACTATCGCCTATGTTTTCTACACAAACTTCATGTTTTTCAAACCATAATTCCATTGCATCATTTCATTTAGTTATTCGTTCCAATTTAATCTTCGTGAGCAGTATTTCTGAACTCCCCCCACCCTTTGTTATATATCCACAAGTGTGTAGTCTAGTTGGCGACTTCGTCGAAAAGAAAATTTTTTTTCCTCTATAGCCGTCTTATTGTATTTTCCTACGATGTATTGTGTATATTCCCCAGTTTACGAAAACAATGTAGGGTGTTTATGTATACATATAATATATATACCATACAAATTCTGAGGAATCATCAAGTACCGTTGTGAACTCGACTGACTTCTAGATATTGAACGACAGCAGCGATCACATACGACAAACATAGCGAAAAAATGAACAGAGTACTTCAGATGAAAAATACTTGACCTTTGAAATGATTTCAGAATTTCATACATTTGGTTACCTTGATAAATTTTGATAAAGAAAGAAAGACGAAATTTGCAGTATAAAATGATATCATTCTATTTCACAGGTTCTCATCAGCTGCAGACTACCTGAAGTTACAATGGTTATATAGGTGATAATAACATACTTTAATGTTTGAGTCATAGTAGAGGAGAGATACGATAAAAGTGACGCATCCCAAATGAAAGCATTACGATTTTCAGTTTAAGTTTTCATCATCAATTTATACGCTTTCAAAGTTGAAAAGAGGGGGGAGGGATAAGACAGAAGACCGAAAAATTAATCAACAGAACAGTATTAGCTTGTAGGTTCACATAGCAACTCAAAAAACAAAGGCGGTTACAGTTTATGATATTAAGATTTGTTCAGTGAGTTGAGATCACTGAATCAGATGACTAATTAATGTAGTCAAAATCAAAATTCAGTTACCAAGGGAGTGAGAGGTTAATCACACTCTCTTTCTGTATGCATAAGTCTGGTTTAAATCGTTTGATTGCGATCGCTTCGGCAAATCGTAGTAAATTTGCTGTCCTTAGAAATCTCTACTAGATGTCCGGTATCAACAATGTGTCTAGTAATTGCACTCTGAGAATATTTGCTTCCTTTTAGGCACAGGTTTCTTGGAATATGTTCACAAAGCCGGATAGAAGCCCTTCTTTCCGTCTTTCCAATGTACTTGGTCTCGCAAGTGCACGTAAATTCAGAAACGCAGTTGGAGGTGACATCAGCAAGGTATTTATCCAGGTTTGAGTGGTTTATAGAAGAAGTGGTGTTGTATAATGTTATGAGTTTTGCTGCCGGGAAACTTCTTTTTATTGCACCTTTCAGTCTTTTGTCAATCTTTTATGACACTGCATCTCCTTTGAATGGGAGACAAATAAACACCTTCTTTTCTACACTTGGGTGTTTTTCTTTCTTATCTTTTTGTCTGCTATACTGCTGTATAAATCCCTTAGGGTATCTATTTTCTCTTAGGCATTTCTCGACGAAATCTAGTTCTTCTTCAACCTTGTTTGGCGAGCATAGTTTCCTGGCTCTGTGATACAAGGTCCTCACTAATCCACGTCTATAGCTTATGGGACAAAAGCTGTTATAATGAAGATATCGTCCAGTCCAGGTTTCTTTTCTATTGATGAACTTTTCGATTGTGCCTTCGTTTGTTTACATTTACATTTAGATCCAAGAAATTGAACTCATTATTATGTTCATATTCCATGGTGAATTTGATGTTAGGATGGCACTCACTTAGGCGATCATATAATGCCCATGCATGATCCATGTCATTGCAAACAACAAATGTGTCATCAACATATCGGCGATAGTAGGTTGTTCCGTTGAAAGCATAACTCAGTTGTGTCTGTTCAAGATAGCCCATGAAGATATCAGCCAGAATAGGTCTCAGAGGTGAACCCATCGCGACCCCGTCAATTTGTCGGTAGAGTTGATTGGTGAATTTGAATTGTATATCTTTTGTGCAAAGTAGCAGAAGTCGCTTCATCTCTGTTTCTGGTAGTGGTAGTAGATTCGTTTGTTTACAAATGATATCAATTGTTTCTATCAGTGGTGCGTTTGTAAACAAGGAGGTCACATCATATGATACCATGAGTTCGTCTAATATGTCAATATTGTCAACTTCCTTGGCAAACTAATAGCTATCCTTCAGGCTATGGGTTGCAAATTTAATCCGGATTGGCTCAATAGAATCAGCTAACCATAGAGCTAGCTTGTGGCATGGTGAGTCAGTCATTGATAGGATTGTTCTTAAAGTCACATTTGCTTCATGGATTTTTGGTAGGCCGTACATAGACGGCAAGCGTCCACCTTTTGACTTCAGTTTATTGTATGTTTCGCTGTTGATTGGTTTCTTCATTAGAAGTTCTTTGAGACATTTATTTACTTTATTTTCAAATGACGTTGTGGCATCCTTTTTGTTGTCTACTTGGAATTTTTCTGCATCGTTTAGAATTCCCACCATTGTTCATTATGACAACCCCAGAGCCTTTGTCAGGTCTAAATATGACGATTTCATCAGTGTGATATAGTTTCTTCAGAGCTGTTCTATGCTCTTCGGTCAGCATCTTCTGCTTCTTCATTAGCGATTTGTGGTATTGGTTAGCAATATCAACAAGTTTAGACTTTAGCCATCCTCTTTTATCTTCGTCCGATTTTGACTATATTAATTAGTCATCTGATTCAGTGATCTCAACTCACTGGACAAATCTTAATATCATAAACTGTAACCGCCTTTGTTTTTTGAGTTGCTATGTGAACCTACAAGCTAATACTGTTCTGTTGATTAATTTTTCGGTCTTCTGTTTTATCCCTCCCCCCTCTTTTCAACTTTGAAAGCGTATAAATTGATGATGAAAACTTAAACTGAAAATCGTAATGCTTTCATTTGGGATGCGTCACTTTTATCGTATCTCTCCTCTACTATGACTCAAACATTAAAGTATGTTATTATCACCTATATAACCATTGTAACTTCAGGTAGTCTGCAGCTGATGAGAACCTGTGAAATAGAATGATATCATTTTATACTGCAAATTTCGTCTTCCTTTCTTTTAGTTCATCGAATTGAAAGGAGAATGTCTCAAAAGCCCTAAAGATAGTCTCAGTAACCTTGCTAAAATACCTAAAAAATCAGTGTGTAATGAGGAACGGTTTATGCGAAGTTACGTATATCTTAAATATTTCGTCTAAAATTCTACACTGAATTTGCTCTAAAACTTCCCTAATTATATTGTGAATGAAAGTAATTCAGCCACATTTTCCCCTGATTAACTATAGTGTCGTACCACCGAAACTATCTGTGATAGTTTTAGTTAAGCAAAACACTTCTGGCATAATGTGTTGAATGACACACTAACTGCATGTGATGTCCTCTGCAGGAATACTGGATAGCTGACGGATAGATTAAATAGTGAAGAGGAGAAATGAAAGATCCTCACGAAATAAAAAAAATAGAAAATATAAAAGGAAGACAAAAGAGGCAGAATATGGAGATTCAAATGTATAGTGTATTCTGCCAAATCTGTGCATCAATTTGCCAATGAATGATTAAGTTACCAGATGCTGCCATGTTCTGATGTTACAGTGTGAGGATTACTGTGCAATGAAATTTAGAATTTGCATTTTTCCAAAGCTGTTTCACAATTTCAATTATTGTGTCATTAGTTTATGATCAACTTGATACTCAGTTGGCACAGCTCTTTTACCACTTTGTTTGTAAACGCTCCGATTTCATATATGTCAGAACTTTTGATATTTACTAATTGGAATGAATTTATCTTTAAAACTACTACCTTCAAAGCAAAGGAGATGAGGCATTTATCATCATAATCCCAGTAAAAAAAAAGGTAATACAATAAGGTGCATTGTTAATTTGACACTTTACTCACCCAGAGTCGTCAAAATATGCTAGCGTAATCGATGAAGTTAAGGAATTCAGGTCACTACTGCTCACCATTGTCTCACCCTGGTAAATATTTTAAAAAATAAAACCACATGGTCTAATAAATTCACCATGAAATAAATTCGAGATATAAATATGTCAAAGAATATTAACAAAATCATATTTAGTTTTTATGAAGCTAAGTGCTAAAGTATCCCCAACACTAACTCCATCTGAGTTGCTCAGATAAAAACGCCTACTTTAGATTGATTTCTCGATGTACATAAGAAATATGATTTAAAAGGACTTCCAGAAGTATTTGAAGAAATAACACCCTAGTCATTTAAATAATAATTTGAGTGGAAACATTAAGAACAGAAGTCCGTTGGTGGTTCAGTGGTCTATGGTTCGATTCCCGATTGACACACTCCTAAACTTCGTTTAATCAAGTAGTAAGCCCAGTAAAAAGGGAAGGTTGGCGTGAGGCAAGTAGTCACACCCTGTACTAAGAGAAGAATTACACCACTGTTATAGAAACTTCAAAACCGAAACTTGAGGCCTTATGTTCCACTCAGATTGCCTTGGAGGAAAAATAAAAATAAATAACATTTTAGGACAGAAATTTCACATACTGTGTCTAGGTTTTTCAATCTGAATAACTTACTATGCCTTTTGTGTCTCCCTTGAATAAAGGCTCATCAGAAACTAGAACTGGCAGTTATTAATCCGTATTCCACATCGAATGCACTTAGCAATTATAGGAATTTTGAAACTAGGACAATGTATACTCAAAAAGTGAGAAAAAACTCGTATGGTTCAAGCATTTCCATGAACAGGTAATGAGAACCAATGAGGATTTTAAAATCTCCCATGGATCAGTCGATAGAAATATCAGCAAGTGACTGTCTCTTTCCTCTCGTCATATCAGTAGTATACTTTGAAAGCTAATTATTTTTGCAGTTATTTCTAACTCTACTAACGGCTATTATTACCTTATCTCTTTAGGACTTTAGAATATTGTAGTATAGTAATATGGTATATATACATACATATATATATATATATCGTGTAGTTCTTAATCGACCACCACCTACGACGCGCCCAATAATACCAATAACGGAAGCAGAACTACCAGTGAACACCAACCCCCCGACGAAATCAGAAGTCCTGAAGGCAATCAAGATGCTAAAAGCTGGAAAAGCAGCAGGACCAAATGGAATTCCAGCAGAAGCATTGAAAATGGACCCAGAGACAACAGCGGACTTGATGACACCACTACTGGAGAATGTGTGGAAAGAAGGCAAAGTACCCGAGGATTGGAAGAAAGGATACTTATTCAAACTACCAAAGAAAGGAGACCTAAGTCAATGCAAGAACTGGCGCGGAATTATGCTCCTGTCCATCCCAAGCAAAATACTAAGCCACATCACCCTAGAGAGAAGGAAAGAAGCACTGGATGAAAAACTTCGACCGGAACCAGCTGGATTCAGAAGAAACAAGTCGTTTGTTGATCAAATCGCCACATTACGGATCATAATTGAACAAAGCTTAGAATGACAGTCACCTCTCTATCTCAAATTCATTGACTTTGAAAAAGGCCTTCGACAGGGTCAATCAAGAGGTGATTTGGTAACTACTTCGCTACTACCAACAATTATACATCTCATCCAACAGCTGTAGGACAATGATCCATGCCAAGTCATTCACAACGGGAAACTCACGGAATCCTTCGAAGTGAAGACGGGAGTAAGATAAGCTGGCTGGCTGCCTACTATCTCCAATGATTAATTTCCTGATTCCGGTTTACGGGATAATGCAACAGACAGCGCGCGGGGCAACAAGGAAACAGGCATAAAATTGACATATATCTGATTTCCCACAAACTGGAAGATATGCAAGTGAAAAGCAACAAGTTGGCAGAAGAAGCATCCATAGAAGATAGGACTTCAGTTGAACATGGAGAAACCCAGGTGATGAAGATTCCTGACTGAAAACAATGGCAGCAGCAAAAGCAACAGACAACAATCAGCATAAATGGAAGGAACCTGAAAGAAACAACCTCTTTTACCTACCCTAGGAGGCATCGTTTCAACTACAGGCACGGAACTGATGAGGATATCAAAGCAAGAATCAGAAAAGCAACACAAGCTTTCACTACTCTCAAGTCTGTGTGGAGGTCAACAACACTCAGCATCAAAAATAAGATCCGTATTTTCAACTCCAATGTGATGTCAGTGCCACTTACTATACGGATCAGAGACTTGCAGTGTGCGTCATAAAGAGCATCACAAACAAACTACAGACCTAATTAACAGTTGTCTTCGCTCAATACCACTCAAGATCAGATGGCTGGCCAGAAAAGATCAACAACAGGGAGGGATCTCTGGCAATGAGCGAACCAACCAAGAACCGATTGTGCAACAAATAAGCAGGAAGAAATGGAGATGGATTGGCCATACTCTGAGGAAACTATCAAGTGACATCACTAGAGAAGCCATTGCTCGAGTGGAACCCGAAAGGGAAGAGGCGAGTTGGTCGTCAGTGCAAGGGTGACTTGGAGGAGGTCATGTGAAGAGGAGATGAAAACGTGTGGGCAGACTTGGAGTCAGGTTGAGACTCTAATAGAGAACCGGACGCAATGGAGACGGACGGCTGAAGTCCTATGTTCCTCTAGGAATTAAAGGAAACAATAATAATAATATATATAATATCGCCAAGATGTATAAGTTTCGGAAACAAAACTGTCGTTAAGCATACAGCTACTCTCCTATATATATCAGACAGCGAGGTTAGTGAACCGATATTTTCAGATATAAAAAAGATCGGAATTCAGGATGTCGAGGCCGAAACTATGCTTAAGTTAGCAGTTAATAAAAACGTACATACACATCGTTACACATTGGAAGGTTCCACCAGGCTTTATTTCTAGCATTCATGTGATGAAAATAACTGTATGCTTGAAAAACTAGAACTATTCGACAATAACATACCGAAAATAGTCTGCTTTCCCAGTGTGAACCCATTTTTTCACTGAAACCCTCATCTTCCAATTCACCACCTTCTAGTTCGTTGCATCCAAAATGTTTTTGAGATAGTTGCTTCAAAAATTTCAACATCAAGTGAAAGTTTTCAATCAGAATACTTATAAAATTTTATATTGTAATATATTCCATCGAGAAAAGCAGCTTGTTAGGAATTATTTTCTATCCTCGCTAAGACAGCATATTTATTTGACTGAAATTTCGAAATCGCGCTTACAGTAGGCGTTTTCTTCTGATGTGTGATTGTTTCTGAAAGTAATTTTGACCAGTGAAGCTAAAGTTATATGGTGCTGCTAGACGCAAGTATCAGAATGATCCATGCAGGTTTTATTGTAATCACCACCTTATTATCAGTCTTATACATTCATTTGATATAGTAATAATAACCAGTTGATGTTCGTGAACAATTTACTGCTCATAACCACACCTGTCTGTTCACATCACTAACTAACTCTCTTTTAGTGAAATGATTATCGGCAAAAGAATTTAGTTGAAAAATTTTTTCACTTACTAGTATTTTGTCTTTGTGTATTACGTCAGAAAGTTTATCTAATACGGAATATTTGATGAAGTTCACTGTCCGGAGTTCACCAAATGTTATGTTACCGACCTATTTACACACCTACGTTCCCCTTTTACTAGCCAAACTAGATAGTGCTCCAGGGTGCTTTATACAAGCGGATGCATGATACAGCCAATGTACCCAGCTCCACAAGAGCAAGTGAACTGGATAAATCATGCTGAAGTGGCACAGTGTGATAGCTTGTCTTTCACGTGCTAGTTGAATGGTTTCTTGCAAGAAAATGTCACTCGTAGGCTGTAGGCGAAATAAGTTTCACTGAGAGACTTCGAAAGCCGTTTACGGAGAATTTCTGCTTCGGTATCACTTATGAATTCGAGATTAAACAACAGACTCCTTTTGGGAGCTACTTCAACCTGTTCGGAAGTTTTCGTTTGGATTTAGATTCCTGCCTATGAATCTGCGTTGTAAACCGTTTTTCATCAGAGATTTTTCAGTTCCTCATCAATAGATTCATCGGTTCATATTTTCTGGATCCTTGAGGAAAGAGCTAGCAAAGGGCGAACGTAGGTGTATGTATATGACTCGGTAGCAGAACATCCTATGCAAGATCCGATCAGACCTCTCAAAGTAGGTGAGATCAAGGTATCTGGGGGACTAGCTATCCAGAAGTTTAATCCCACCCTATATATTCGAAACTAATATGGAATAATACCTAACCAAAGGGTCTGAATCCTACTTCTATATTAATCTTTACTCATATGCGCAAAGTTCCTTCAGTTTATCACATTTTCTTAACGGCAAGCATTTAGAAATTCTACATTTTGTGACTGCTTTTTCTCTCACGAGTATGATTTATAGATTACAATGGTCTATCAGAGGCAACGTTAGAAGCCATTCTCTTAAGAGCGTATATTCTTATAACAGGATAGAAGTGTATAAACCGTTGAGAATTTTAAGGTCTAGGTGGTGATGATTTGTTCCATCAATAATTTCGCCTTAGCTGATCAGTGGTGTTAGTTATTGTTTTTTATGATACACATCCTATCGTGAGAGTAAACACCTTTATCAAATACATAAGTTACTGGTGACTCTACATTCAGTATCTTTTCTTCAATAAAATTTAGACAAGAATACTTTGCTTCACATGGTTGATTGCCCGTACGATTTTAAATGTAAAACTACACACAAAATATACTTCTTCGCTAGATTTGTCGGCTTTTCTAAATTACTAACAAGTCACCAAACATCACTTGATAATGATAGGGGTGTGCGGTAAATTACTGACATGTGTATGAAGACATTTACCGTTTTTATAACCATCTGTGTTTTTTTACTCATACCTCCGTATTTAATATTCGGCTTTTCAAACGCGGCTCACCACGTTTTTTCTTTGAAACAACTGACTTCGTCCTGTTGAACTATAAAGTATATGATTAACTGACAAGGTTTCCCGTTGAAAATATCTCAAACCAATGTACATTTTAAAAAAAACCAACTGAAATCTTACCTTCACTTTAGGAGTAACTAAGAGAGTGGCTTTTTTTTTAAAGTCGCCTGCCGAACTTTTCCAACTTCTTTCGAAAACACTAACAGTTCCTTTACTGTTTAGAAAATAAAAGTAAAATTAGACTGTTGAAGGAAAATATTTAAAATGAAATCATTGAGTTGTTAGGAAAACAGAGACAATTACTAAACAAGACTAATAAAATGTTTATATTATTAAAAATGATAAAGAGCAGATAATTATACATTTCAGTTGTGTCTACCTGTAGCGTGTGCTACTGATAATATTTATCAGTAGTATGTAAAGAGACGTTCGTCAACAGAAGAATATCAGATATCAGAGAGATAGATTTGATGTCAGAGAAAGGAAATGGCTCACCGTTGCGGAGAAACATGGGAGACGTGAAAGGAACACAAAGAAACACAATGTGAAGGACAGAATTAGCACAAAAAGGAAGATCTGTGCAAATGGTGAATGATAATAATCCGCAGACTTAACAGGAACGGTATTTAGGCATAAATCGACACCTACCGACTTTGTAAACTACTACTGGTTATAATTAAATTTTGGATTTTTCCCGTCGATTGATTGGACCGAAGTGCTCGGTCTCAGGTTGACATGTCGGCTTCTTGAGCAGATGATTCGACGATGTCTGGGCATTCAATTAGTATTTAACTGGTGGATGGTGACTAGCAGTGGAATCCAGGATGCGCATTTCGTCCTATTTGGGACTCGCCAGCTGGATGTGCCTGCATTTTTCAGTGAGTGATGATGTTCCCATCGAGGCTCGAACCCAGTGCCTATGGTTTCAAACGTCAGAGCGTTATCCACTAGAACACTTGGGCCACGAGATCCACCTCTTGTGCAATGGGTCATATTGATTTAATTAAATTTTGGATTTATAGAGGAACAGAAGCCATGAGTATTTCAGACAGAATGTTTAGAATTCAAATTCACTTACCTTGGTAGATATATATGCCCAACTTTCTTGTATGGCTTCTTTGTTAGACGATCCCGTGGAGTACGTGGATCACCGTTTTTCTTACGCATAAACGCGTAGTTTGGACTTGTAAAACCCTTTTAAAAATAATTAAACGTTGAAATACACATTTTAATTTATCTGATGAAAGAGTGAATTAAGATTAACCGTAAATATCGCATGATTCATCTTCATTAATCCTAATATATATATATATATATATATGTATATATATATATATATTCATGTGGGGTTGCTCGATGTCCGGAGGTGACAAGGTGTTCGAGGATACAGCTGCTGCTATTCTTCTCTCCCCTCTGGCTAACCAATCTGGATATATCGCAAGCCAACATGAACTGGAGAGTTTATCAACTTCCAGAGCTTTGTCTCACTGATCCGAAAGCGAAACCTAGTACGTACATTTTGTTCAAGGATTAGAAAAATCTGCTTGGAAGACATGGTAGAGAAAGATTTAAATTTATTACGTGAAACCCTACTAGAGAACGGGTATCCACCAATATTCATCGACAAGAACATGAAGGAGAAACCTCCGTTGTCAGATATCAAAACGGTTCCTAAGAAAACTGTCTTTATGAACCTAGAATTCAAAGGTGACATCGCAGCTGAAATTATCAGATACTGCCTTTCTAAATGTCGGAAGAAGACATTTCCAACAGCCACCTTACGTATCACATTTACCAGAAGACAGTTAATCCAGTCTAACGTTAAGGATAAGATACCGCTTTTGCCTTTTCAAGGTGTATTTTTCAATTTACTTGCTCGTGTGGAGCAAAGTATATATATATATCATATCAGTAAAAAGTTTGAGCATTTTGGATTAGATCAAATAAAGTATAATTATATTTCAATAGTTTATACACAATGGCAAGTTTTGTTATTGGTAATATTTCGAGCAAAAGATGATGGATAAAAACAACTAGATCTACAAAATATCTTTTACTGACTGTCCGACTAAGTATATGGGGCAAACGTCTAGATCACTCAAAATAAGAGTGAATGAACATAAACGCCTAACCAAAGGTCGACCAACAAGAACACAAGCCTACAAGAATCTTGAAAAAAATTCATCGATAGCTGCACATGCAGTGGAAAAAAAACCACAATATCGATTGGGACAATGTGTGTATTCTAAAAACTAACATGAACAAATGGAACGAAAGACTTATAACAGAATCGATATTCATTAAGGTCACACCGGATACATGTAACAAGATTGACTCAATACAACTATCAACAACTTGGAATATAATTCTGAATACAAAAACATGAATGAACAAAAATAATGAACTATATATATGAGTACAAATCATAAATGTGTGAATCAAACAATTCCAACAGTGGTGTGAACACGGGCAGTAATTTTGCTCGAAATATTACCAATAACAAAACTTATCATTGTGTGTAAACTATTGAAATATAATTATACTTTATTTGATATATAGTTCAGTTCTTAAATATGGCTTGATAGGTTCAGAAGAGATACACTTATGTGGCTAAGTAATAGATCTGTACTGTTGATAAACTAGTAAAAAGTCTAATTCTCAAATGAATTAGCATTCTGCAGTTTACACAATTCTTCAGCTACAGACAGAACAGGTGAGGATGTCAAACCAGAATCGGAAAGACAGGACAGACATTCATCATCACTCTGAAATCAGCTTGGGAACCTTTTGCACTCAGCATAAAGAATACAGCTCAGATTTTTAACATCAATGTTAAGTCACTTCTTTGATATGGGTTAGAAAATTGGCGTATGAGTCACGAAAAGCACTTCCAACAAGCTACTACAGAATTTTATCAGCAGCTGTCTTTGCTTCATACTTAACATCATTTGACCAGTCAGAAAGAATTATCAACAAGATATTCTGTGGGAACGGACTGATCATGGACCTGTTCCACAAGAAATATTGTGAAGAAAATAGATGTGGATCGGAAACACGCTGAAGAGACGGTCAAGTGACATCGCGCCTGAGGCCATCATTCGAGTGGAAGTGGGACGTCCAAGAGTGACACGGATGAGATCATGAGAGAAGGAGATAAGATTATATGGACAATCATGGGGCCAGGTAAAGTGGACAGTAGACAATAAAACAAAATGGAGATGTGTTAGTGAAGACCTATTTTCCACTCGGAACCCCAAAACAGAATTGCCTTCCTGGATGTCCTCCTTACACGAAAACCAGATGGTAGCATAAAGAGAAATTTGCATAGGAAAAGTACATGGACAGGACAATATACACATTTTCACAGCTTCGTTCCTGTCAAGTACAAAAGAAATTTAGTAAAGACCCTCAGCCACATGGTTACAGCTATATGCTCAGAAGAAGTAATTGAAGATGAACTAAGCATTGTATATGATACCTTGATTGAAAATAGCTATCCCGACAAATTTATCAAGAAACACATGATAAAGAAAGCGGAAAAGGACTACTCACTATCCATAAACAAGAAGCCTTTATACATACGACTGCAATTCAAGAGCGATATACCTTGCTAAATAATTATGAAGAAGTCAAGAAAATCAGTTCAAAGAACTTTTTATGCTGGCAAACTACAAGTCTTATTTTCAACACGATCGATGGTGATTCCTCGACTGAAAGATGAAGTACCTAGACTAGCCACTACCAATTGTATCTACCAACTAGGCTGCTCTTGTGCAGCGAGTTATACTGGCTGTTGCTCTAGGAACTTGATTTTTCGTGCTCGATAAATAAAGGTGTAGTAAAAACCGTCAACATTTCGATATTAGACCACCTGGTCCAAACCGGCCACAAAGGCAGCATTGAAGAATCCTTCTCTATCATCTACCAAAAACATCCAGATACCGCATGCTCCAAACAGCAGAGGCTATCGCGATTCGCGTGAAATAACCAATGCTTTGTGTGCAAAAGAAGCAAGTCCAGCCACTACTACTGCCCTAGCCAGCCTTCAGTAGAGACTATAAATCCATGAATTTGTATTATTATCTTTCCTAATTTTTCTGACATTCAGTCAATAGTTATGTTGATGTTATTGAGCTGTAATCCATTGATATTACTATTGGTTAGATGTTATTTAAACAACATTAATGTTGTTCATAACACTAATTCATTCATTCATTCACACTATCATGTATATTTAACTGTAGAACCTGATGATGAAGTTATCGAAAAGAGTATTCTTTGTTCAGTAACCATTCTTTTGAAAATTTTAATTGGCATTTTTAATCAATAAATAATGTTCACAATTCCAGAAGATGAAATTTCACCACAGTTTTCTCCGGAAATCAAAATTATTCAGACGACAATATATATGTGATCTCCTTGGTACTATAATGTATTCAAGATGGTAAGCATAAATAAATATATATAACACTCTATTCTACTGGTTGATTGAGATCAGTAGTTGTATGCTCTGCTCCCAGAGTTGAATAAATTCAAACAACTCAATTTCTAGTAACTAAAAGCTACAAAGACCTGACGTCAGAAGTCTTCGCGATGCACACAGGAGACGATTCGTTAACTGAAGTGGAGATTTTATCGTCTCAGAGATAGCTAAACAAGCTGAGAAACAATCAGGAGCACACTGACTTATTATAAACTTGTTTCATAATTATGTCAGTCATAAATTTAAACAGGTTCTTATCTTGCCAGTGGATCATGAATTCCAATCCACCCACTCCCCCCCAATGCATGACACTGACAAGCAATGGCAATAGTTGGTTTTGATTCTTTTACCTGTAAAATATTATTATTGTTTCCTTTAATTCCTACAGGAACATAGGGCTTCAGCCGTGCGTCTCCATTGCGTTCGGTTCTCTGCCAGAGTCTTCACCTGGCTCCATGTCTGCCCACATGCTTTCATCTCCTCTTCACATGACCTCCTCCAAGTCACCCTCACACTGACGACCAACTCGCCGCTTCCCACTCTGTAGGGTTCCACTCGTGCAATGGCTAGTCTAGTTATATCACTTGATGTCTTCCTCAGAGTATGGCCAATCCATCTCCATTTCTTCCTGCCTATTTGTTGCACAATCGGTTCCTGCTGTGTTGGTTCGCTCCCAGAGATCTCTCACTGTTGCTGATCTTTTCTGGCCATCTGATCTTGAGTATAGAGCGAAGACAACTGTTATTGAAGGTCTGTAGTTTGTGTGAGATGCTCTTTATGACGCGCAGTGCAAGTCTTTGATCCATATAGTAGCACTGACTTCACATTGAAGCTATAAATCCGGATCTTATTTTTGATTCTGAGTGCTGTTGACCTCCACACAGACTTGAGAGTAGTGAAAGCTTGTCTTGCTTTTCCGATTCTTGCTTTGATATCCTCGTCAGTTCCGTGAGCCTGTAGTTGAAACGATACTTTCCAGGTAGGTAGGTAAAAGAGGTTGTTTCTTTCAGGTTCCTTCCATTTATGCTGATCGTTGTCTGTTGTTGTTGTTCTTGTCCAGGAATCTTCATTACCTCTGTTTTCTCTATCTTCACCTGAACTGAAGTACTATCTTTGATGCTTCTTCTGCCAACTTGTTGCTTTTCGCTTGCATATCTTCCAGTTTGTTAGAAATCAGACATATATCATCGGCGAAGTCCAGGTCCTCCAAGTTTGTTTTGTGTGAGTCCATTTCACGCCTGTTTCCTCATTGCCCACTGTTTGTCGCATTATCCTACCAATTAAATATGCCTTGTTTCATGTTTCATAAGGCTTCTTATCCAATAGGTTTAAGCATTTTGTATGATTTGTAGTTCTTTTCCCCAGTAAAGATGATGAGATGCAAGTCTTTCTTATCGCTGAAAAATTCAGTAAATGTGGTAAAGACAGAGACTAACGCAATAAATACAACTGATCTGATAACGTTTTTTTCATTTCTCACGTTATACTTTTAATTGGGGAATTAACGTTTTCATTATGAATAAATGAAACAGATTGAGTGACTCCTCAAAATTTCGATGGTTCTTCAAAGAACATTTCAGTGTTCGTAATTGAAACTACGAGATTGACGACTGGCATTTCAATATAATAAGATCACTGTGCCTAGTATCGACAATCATTAGAAACATGAACCACATACATTTAAAGCTATTTAGGATTGTATTTAAGTTGTTCATCAGTGATACAAAATGTTCAGTTTACTTTGAGTCATTAAAGAATGTATAAAATATGTCAGAAATGGCGATTCAACCTACAGTTTCATGAGTATTATAAAATTATCGTTAGTATTATACATGAATACTTACGAGAGCATGAGTCATTTCATGCTTAGTAGTTCCCAATAGTCTTCTATTTTCTGGATATTCGAGTGATGTTCTACCTGGACAGTAGTTTATATAGCCCATAATTGGTCTGTAGTGTGGAAAGTAGTTTAGAAATTAGTAGACTGACAATGATGATATTAAAGAAACAGTATATAAATATGATTTCAATGAGATGCCGTTGGAATTCATGTTATTAGTGATGTATTTATCAAAGTGTAATTAGGCAGCTATGAATAACAGGCTGGATTCAGGAGAAACAAGTCATGTATTGATCAAATCGCCACATTACGGATCATCATTGAACAAAGCTTGGAATGGCAGTCACCTCTCTATCTCAACTTCATCGACTTTGAAAAGGCATTCGACAGCGTCGATCGAGAGGTGATTTGGAAACTACTTCGCTACTACGGGGTGCCACCGACAATTATACATCTCATTCAACAGCTGTACGACAATGCTGCATGCCAAGTAATCCACAATGGGAAACTCACGGAATCCTTCGAAGTGAAGACAGGAGTAAGACAAGGCTGCCTACTATCGCCAATGATTTTCCTGATTGCAGTAGACTGGATAATGCGACAAACAGTGGGCAATGAGGAAACAGGCATGAAATGGACTCACACAAAAAACTTGGAGGATCTGGACTTCGCCGATGATATATGTCTGATTTCCAACAAACTGGAAGATATGCAAGCGAAAAGCAACAAGTTGGCAGAAGAAGCATCAAAGATAGGACTTCAGGTGAACATAGAGAAAACAGAGGTAATGAAGATTCCTGGACAAGAACAACAACAACAGACAACGATCAGCATAAATGGAAGGAACCTGAAAGAAACAACCTCTTTTACCTACCTGGGAAGCATCGTTTCAACTACAGGCTGGAACTGACGAGGATATCAAAGCAAGAATCGGAAAAGCAAGACAAGCTTTCACTACTCTCAAGTCTGTGTGGAGGTCAACAGCACTCAGCATCAAAAATAAGATCCGGATTTTCAACTCCAATGTGAAGTCAGTGCTACTATACGGATCAGAGACTTGCACTGCGCGTCATAAAGAGCATCTCAAACAAACTACAGACCTTCATTAACAGTTGTCTTCGCTCAATACTCAAGATCAGATGGCCAGAAAAGATCAGCAACAGGGAAGATCTCTGGGAGCGAACCAACCAGCAGGAACCGATTGTGAAACAAATAGGCAGGAAGAAATGGAGATGGATTGGCCATACTCTGAGGAAACCATCAAGTGACATCACTAGACAAGCCATTGCTCGAGTGGAACCCTACAGATGGGAAGCGGCGAGTTGGTCGTCAGTGTGAGGGTGACTTGGAGGAGGTCATGTGAAGAGGAGATGAAAGCGTGTGGGCAGACTTGGAGCCAGGTGAAGACTCTAGCAGAGAACCGAACGCAATGGAGACGCACGGCTGAAGCCCTATGTTCCTGTAGGAATTAAAGGAAACAATAATAATAATATAATAATAATTAGGCAGCGATATATTCTCAAGATTTAAACTATTATATTGAAAAAATTGAGGACTAAATTATTGCTCTGTATGATGTCGGATAATGTTTGGTGCTCTCTGAGCGTAGATCAATGATGATGGATTTAATGACACCTTCAGGAGTGAATTCATCAAGAAGTCAGGAAAATTTACCATTTGCATGATTAATTATACATCATTCTTCCCTATTTAACAACTTTCTTCAGCTGTAACCGATAAAAGAGATTTCTCATCATTCGACCTCCTACCTTAAATTCCAATTAGACACACGAACATTACGTCACAGTTGCTGATGTGGAAAAGATTCTTTCTTGGTTTATTTGGCTGAATTTCCGACTGGAGGAAGAACAATGCAACTGGTATGCACGCTTATCTTCTCAATGAAACTAATGCTGGATGTATTACAAAGTGTAGTGTTGAAAAATTGCATCACCAAACATACAAGCTTAGGGAATACTGGATAGTTAATATTATGAAATTACCTTTGAAAGACAAAGGATTAGAATACTTCAAGACATTTCACAATTGTATTCATAAACATGTCGCCATATTGAACAGTTCTTCGCAATGATTTTGTAACCATCGGTTGTGGAATACAAACTTAAAGAAGACTATTAAAAATGTTACTTTATTACTCTCATTATTGTTACACAGAATATCTGAACCCACTAGTCCTCAGAATTTCCAAACTTTTGTTCAGAATATTCACAAGTATGATTCTGATCAGTACATAGGGAATAGCTCTCAGGCACAAATAACAAATGTTAGATAAAGGTGGAAATATATCAGATATGGATTACAAGTTTCCAAACTAGATTGTATATATAAAGCGTTATCAATTGGAGACATGCATGTAACTAAATAAGTCTAACAGGGGATTAGTCATGATTTCAACAACTCTGAGGAACACTCATTAACTTCACAACATTGTGAAACAGGTTTGAATGTCACAGTGAATAAAACTTCTCCTCAAAATTACAAATTATCATAAAACCTCAAATGTATAGATTACTATCAAATTATCCCATCCAAATTCGAAAATCTACTTGTATCAAGGACAGGAACTTTTAGAGCACCTCTCCTTTAAGTAATCAGTTGATTTGGAGTACTGAGAAAATATTTTCACAACAGAGAATGAGTTGATAGTTAGCCAGTTATTTAACACATGTTAGCTGAACTGGCTAAAGCAACCATCTTTACTGGTGAAAATTATACCTTCAAGGAAGCTTTCTAATAATGGCTTCTTCAGCAGTTGAGAATGAAGTTTCATTTTATTTTAGAATAGATTTTAAATGGAATACGACCGTTACTTCACAACCTACCTGTCGTTCTCAGGGTCTATGTAACATGATGTTGCATGAGCAAGAGTAACTCCATCATTACATCCTCCTGAATTGCTACTGTCAATAAGTAGAACAAAATCGTTTGGGTTTATCCCAGAACCTTTAGAAAAGACCAGATTTAAACTGCCGTTACGCTTTTCATAACATTCCTGTTTTAAGAGAAAACACATTAATCGCTGTGTACATATATATATTACTTAGGAGTGTGAAATATTCTCATATCATGAATCAAAAGTTGGTCTGGACGAATAATATTCTTTTCGATGAATTCGCTTCAGGCTGTTAAAGTTTAAAAATAAAAATCCCCCTCCTAGTTTTCAAGTTATATAAGTTATCAGATTAGGCAAGTGCATCTACGCACTCCACAATTCTTACCAGCCTGGTTCAGTATGGTAGAGATCAAATGCATAAAAGATTTGTTCCTATCACACTTCATCAATATAGGACATCTTATGGACGCTAGCACAGTCATCAGGGTTATACACCATATTTCGAAGTCATTATCGTGCACATTTTGCCTACGTCACCTACAAAAAGCCGGTGATGTTACAATGAGGTCCCCCAAACCGGAAATTTTTATTCAAAAAGGACACTCAGGAGTTATTGCTACCATAGTCAAGACTGGATATCTGTTCTTCACTACACGCGTTCACCTGTTTCATTTCATATATTGATTATTTCATGATGAACTGTTCACATTCTATCTCCTCTTTAATGCATACTATTTTGTACTCGCTACTCGCCAGATATCGTTTATGAATTTGATCGGGGATTTATATCAGCAGATGGAGCACTGAAAATCAGAGAGTACTGCATAGATTTTTCATTCTAGTTTAGGACTGTTTGTCGGTACTCACCCATGACAGTACCAAGTGTCGGAACCCTCACTCTCAGGTTAGGAGTGGACTTCGTTGACCATCCACTCACTGTGTTGGAATCCAGTGGTTCATGAATCCTAATTTCTGTCAGTTCGCGATTTTAGCACCACCATCGGCAATATCACCGGCGAGTATTTATCCTCACACCCAACTTGATGAACCTCACTGGCTAGAATTCATCGGCTATCGATTTCATCATGTGGCTGGACAGCTAACGGGCTCAACTCGTAAACCCAAGTGCCTGAGTTCAATCCCCTATGGTGACATGGCTGCATGAGTTTGAAGAGTCCACACCAGGGAGAGACAGCTGTCTACTAAGCCCTGGTTTTCAATGGATCTATATCTGATACTAACCCGTTATCAAATTTGAAGTAAATCGAAGCCCTATGAACTAACTCACTGTTAGTGTAATGACAAATGTATTTTGTAACTGTAAGAACCTGAAAGGAATTCGATGACAAGAATATTTCCCCTTTAGACCAAAATTCGCAGTTTCTAAAGTAGTTTTATCAGAGTGTTTCGGTAGCTCAATGGTAGAATGCTCGCAAGCCAGGCAGGTGATCCGGGTTCCATTGCCCGGAAAAGACTGAAGGTTGGGAGTGTTGTTAACAACCCCTTCCGTATAAAACACAACACTGTTACTAGAACTTCAAAAATACTTGAAGCCTTGTGCTCCACTCGGAACGCAAGAAATGATATATAAATACTGAATACCTCTCCAATCGTGGCAATGAAATTTCTCAAGTTATGATAATAAATTTAACCTTAAATTTACATATTCATACGGTAATTATCAACTTACAGTGGTGTACTTATTGGGTATATTAACGTGACCACACTTAACAGTTGTCTCACACGGATACTCGTCGCAAAAAATGGTATCATTTGCTCCGTATGTATAATATGAGTCATCCGTACAAAATCTGTGAAAAAAAAGGTATGATGCAATAGAGTATTCGTGAACTTATAGACTTCACAGGTAATTAGATTTAAAACACTGGCTGAACGTGTTTTGAGTTATAAAGGCGCATAAACTAGGAACACAATATTCAGCAAGGAAACACATCTTAAGCTGTACATCCTGAGAAGAAATTTAACAGAATGTGTGAATAGAAGTTAGTTGGTGGACGGTGACTAGCAGTGGAATCCAGGATGCGCATTCGGTCCTATCTGGGGCTCGTCATCTGGATGTACCTGAATTCCGCAAACACCGTCCAATAAATTTCAAGTATTGGTTTGTAGGGATCTGATTGATTGGTTACAGGATTTCATCATGAGCTGACATCGGTTAGAGAACCACTGGAAAACCTGGGAGTGCTGGATAGCTGTTTCGCCAGCCTAGTTTGGGACTCTTCGTCAGTACGCACCCACCACCAGGGTTGGAACCCAGAGCCTTCTGGTTACAAGGCGAGCTCGTAGACCATTAAGACATTGGCTAGTGGTCACGCTATATCGTGAACTGGTAGAAGCTAGAATTCACAGGTAGTCTGTTGGATCAGGTCCCAGTAGCTGACGGATGTCAGCTCATGATGAAATCCTGTAACCAATCAATCAGATCCCTACAAACCAATACTTGAAAATTATAGGACGGTGTTTGCAATAACTAGGTAACAGATAGGCAAATCATTTCAAAACACACTAAATCTGGCTAGCTGACATAGTAGAATAATGCGGCAGGAACCTGAATTGAATTTTATTTGAATAATAAGTGAAAGCATAGTAAAGTTTCACTTTAACCATTTTGTTTTATCAACAAGGAATTTCTCCCGTGTCATTTTTCAACTAGCATATCCAAAACCACTTAATCTATAAGTTTGTCCCAATGGAACTCAGGTACATAAATTCTGTCAAGTGCCAGACATTATTCATACTCGTTATCAATTCGATAGACATTGAAATCTAACGCACCTTCAAAATGTTTTACACAAACAGGTTAACTCTATGCATAAGAATGTACACTTCATTTACAGTTGATTAACTTGCCTTTGAATGAAGAAATTTTTGGACATAGGCCGCCTCACAGTTAACGCTGACTGCCAAAACTGAATAGCTGTTTGTATTATTGTATCCTGTGAACGAAATGAAAGCAATTAAAACAAACGTTGTAAGTGGTGTAGGTTAGCATTTGCTGATGTCTTGTTTTGTGAATTAATATAAACGTAAAGTAGTATAACAGTGATCTGGTTCATTCCACTCTTATATAGAAGTAGATTATCTTCTGTAAACTGATTTCAGTGTTTCTTCTATACCCCTTCTTCACCTTTGTCATGAAATATTCTCAAGAACAAATAAACATCTTCATTTGTAATATAAACTCTTTTTTCCTTTTTCTTCTTTCATTCCTTTGCTTTCTGAGTTGAATACAAGGCTTCAAGCATGTGTGTCGAAGTTTTTTCACTCTGGAGTTGCTTTACGCAGTGAGGTTGTTAGTCTCATGCCCAATCTTCATATTTTTTACCGCGTTATTTTACTGGCTGAGCGAGGTTTAGGAATACGTTGGTGAGGAATCGAACCTGTACCACGTGCGTGGTTAGCCACCACTCTACTACTGAACCATCGAATTGCAGTCTATTTAAATAGCCTTTATCTAGCCTCCATGATTCACACAACGGCACACTCATTGACTGGGTATTGGTTTTCAGGAGAACCGAACACACCTATCCCTGCCTCTTGCGAGACGAGACCGGCAGGTAGTATCATCCTGTGGCGCAACCACTCAACAGCCCTCTCCCTCGGTGGACTGGGGTTCGATTCCCGGCCAATGCACTCCTAAACCTCGCTTGCTAAACCAGTAATAAGACTGGTAAAGAGGGAAGGTTGGATGTGAGGCTAGTAACCCCATCCCGTAAAAATAAAACACCACTGCTACAGAAACTTCAAGCCTCTAACTTGAAGCCCTATGTTCCACTGGGAACGTAAAGGAATAAAAAAAGAATCTAGCCTCCATGATATTTTAAAGACACCGATTGTCTGTTACACGTTAGATTTCCTGATTCTGGCATTCGTCGATATACTGTCAACACACTGTATGACAAATGATTTGCCTTCTTAATCATATCAGTTATTAAGGGGCTGATAAATCATGATAGAGTTTACCAGTAAGTATAGTGTTAGAGTCCTTTCATTTAAACAGGAATAAAAAGAAATAATTAACTCAGTGAAAAGCATAAATTACAGTTTAAACAAATGCATAGTAATACCTACTTTTAATTCCTGACTGTTAGGTAATTTATCAAATTCCTCGGTGTACTCCGCTTGTATTTTGAGTGGCTGTGGTGTTGGCTTTGTACGACGTTCAAATGAATACGATGGATACATGACTGCATGTCGCTGTATACGAAGTAAATCAGAGTTAAATATTAGCATTACCAGGGTGAAATTAACCGGTGTCCCACAAAAGCCAAAACATTCCGAATTTTTCTCAAAAAGTAACAGACATATAAACGAGAAAATGAATTTTATGATGGTCATAGTGAAACAGTTTATTAAGAAATTAGTGTTTGTATATATATAAATACACACAGCAAATGAAACTGCATTACTATGAGTTTAGACGAATAACACACTTTCTATCATATTTAGTTTTTTTTAAATCATATGAGATGAGTAAATAGACAAAAATTCTTGTAATCCGCTGTGCA
This sequence comes from Trichobilharzia szidati, assembly GCA_944472155.2. NCBI lineage: Eukaryota > Metazoa > Platyhelminthes > Trematoda > Strigeidida > Schistosomatidae > Trichobilharzia > Trichobilharzia szidati. The sequence goes on along the minus strand of OX235274.1, from coordinate 111,905,092 downwards.
CCAAATTAGAAATTAACTAAAAATAAAATGATTTGACAATCCAAATTTTACGAAAAAAAAGTTCATGTGATTTTGTTGACACTAAATAAAGTCATTAAAACAAGAAGAAAGGCTATTGTCCATGAAAAAAAAACACGGTTGAGAAAAAAAGTTATTTTCAGATGAAAATACCTGCACATCTGTAGAATCGTACTGGCATATAGGTAAAGAAAGAAGAAACACTTAAGTGTACATCCACGGTGAATAACCTCACAAGTGGACAACAATGTTCCATCGACTACTGACTAGACAAAGTGGGTGATCAACTTTCCATCAAAAGAACTAAGCTCTTGGAAGATAAAAGTACTTGAGAAAGGATTAAATTTCCACGTTACAGTTAGTGAACTGGAGCCAGGGGATATCATTCGTTATACACAGGCAACATCATGTTCAATAGATAAGACGACAGCAGAAAAGGTTAGAACACAATGTATATTAGCACTAAACACAGCAAAACGAAGTACAGAAGAACTTAACAAAATCAGAAAGACTAGCTCTAATGAATCTCAAACAAGATAAAATCATTGTCATTACAAAGACTGATAAGGCAAACTCAACAGTAATTATGGATAAGTCTGACTACAACAAGAAAGTTATTACGCACACTGCAATGAGTCTTTATAACGAAATACAGTAATGAACAAGATTAAGAAATCTACAGCCCTCACTGAATGAGTCTAAATGGTGTAATTTAATGCCCTACTGAAATTCATAAACCAGGTTACCTCATAATTGATGAAATCATCGTATACTAGTGAAATGTTCATTTGGTGTTTATTTCAATAATCAAACACTACAGGCATAGCTGACATGAGTGACTTCCAACAACTCATCTTAGTCAATCGGATGTTACATCTTGTTTAAAGATGTAATTATAGGTAATAATAATAATAATAATAATTTGCTTTATTCCAGATACAGTACTAGTGGTACAGTGTGGAATTTTCAGCACATATCTACAATATTTGCATCTAATTTTACCGACGTTTAAAATAAGTATTCAACAAACAAAAAAAAAGTAAATCTGAAGACACCAACAGCCAAAAAAACCAAAAAAGAAAAACAGGATAAACACAAAATAATTATGAATGCGAAAAAGTACCGAAGTCTACCAAGGTCTAATGCAGTGTTTGTGGTGGTAGTGTGAGTAATCCTGAATAATACAAAATTTTTTTTTTGAGGTGGTGACTATGGCATTCACAAACAATGATTGTCAGTTTAATATTGCCGAAAAGCATAGAAAATAAGAAAAAACAACCACAAAACTAATAATTACATGATGGTTAATGACACGACAATTTTGTAATACTCATAGTGCTAATATAGTCGGAACCAGTGGATACACAATAGAAGGAATATAGTAAAGTACAAAAAAGGAAGCCAATGTTAATATTTCAGGTAGCTGAGTAAGTTTGAAGAAGGAGTTCACTAAAGAATACGAAATAAGAGAGAAATAAAAGAGTATGAAATTATGTTGTTAATAACAAAGCTAATTTCGATTGTGATTTATTTGTGAAAATTCTGTAGGTTTTTGAGATACTGCATGCTCGAAATGTTGGTGATTGGAAAACAAATAAAAATTATGTAAGCTTCGAGGGGGGAATTATAATCAGTAGAATGAGAGATCATATGAATAAGACAAACGAATAGAAATAATTTAAAGTGAATTTAAGGATGATAAACGATAGCAGCGATGTAGTGTAAACAAGGTGTATTAAAGGGGAGTAAGAATGGTGAATGCACTCTAGAAGATCTGGATTTCGCGGATGATTTCTGTTTAATGTCACAGAAACTCGAAGACTTGTAGGTGAAAATTAACAACCTGACAGAAGTGACAAACAGCGACGACGGGACTCCAAGTGAACATAAAGAAGACAGAGGTGATTTAGATAACCAACCAACTAAACAACAACATCAACAAATACCAGTTACCATCAATGGAAGAAATATGAAAGAGGTCATTTCCTACACTTGACTGGGAAACATCGCTTCAACCACAGGTAAGACGGATGATGTCAAAACCAGGGTTAGAAAAGCAAGATACACCGTCAACAATCTAAGACCATTTTGGAAATCTTCTGCACTTAACTCAATGCACTTCCAACAGTTGGCTGCATATTTGTATCAACAGCTGTCTTCGCTGCATACTGAAGACCGAATGGTCAGAAGGAATTAGCAGCAAGAAACTATGGGAACAAACAAATCAAGAACCGATTGCTCAACAAATATGTAGAAAAAAGGCGGAGATGGATTGGACACTCGCTGAGAAGACAATAGAATGATATCGCGCGCCATGTCCTTGAGTAGAATCCGCTTGGGAGGCGACGACACAGTAACATGAAATTGATTAAATTTGTATTAGTTAAGTTATTAACTCAGATAAACAAGAGACGAACACACTGTTTTCGAATGCATAAGTGACATATACCCTAATCTGTTAACATAGCTTCATGTAAGTATAAGGGATGTAATTATATGTCCTTGGGTAGATCATGCTTTTTCCACATACAATGTCGTAAAAGCTACTAAAATTTTTACTAAATGTTCTCAGCCCAGCATATGCTACTAAGCTGTACTACTTGTCGACTTCTTTCCTCTTTTAAACAAAATAATACTCGTTTACCAATGCGCGATGATCAATAAAGTCCCCTTTCAAAATGATGTACAAAGTTAAGAGCAGCCTCTTAGAGACAATATGCTTTCGCCTCCTTTGCACTGATGAAGCTTTATTCATCCAGATGCAGAAGGTCTGAGTAAAAAGCATAGTTCAGTCATATCTGCAGTGATCCAGTTGTTTTCAACCAATTATTTTTAATTCGTTCTATCTTCGGCGTAATATCACATTTCTATTTGTTGCTATGTTCACACTGATCACAACCCAATGACCAAAATACTGTATGCATCACATTTCTAACGAATTGACCATACACAAATTCTAATCAAACGAGTATGTATGAAAAATATGAAAGTGACAAGTGGCACGTTGAAAGGTTATATTGAACATCAAAATATTAATAGAGATGGATAAACCAAAGAAGGGGGATAATAGTGTAACGACAGAAGACAAGGGCCAGGCAACAGATCCTTTATTGAGAAAATCAAGAGAAATTTATAGATTTGTATGTATATTATTATTCGTTATTGTTACCAGAGAAGCAGTGTCTTCTGATTGCTTGTTTTCTCGCTAAAGGTTATTCTGTACTGCTTGTGACCGTTTCTCAGAAAGTTAAGCCATATATCTGCGAATCCTATTTGCACACATTAAATCTGCTGTGATTGGTTGATGAGTTCCTCAAGGTTAAGCTTTGTTATTGCTTTTTCTCATGACCCCGATTCGGGAGGTAACGCTGACGTAAGTTGCTGTCTACGGTTTTAGCTTGCAGCCAGCTCTCACCACAGTAGTACATGTATTACGGTGTCGAAAGGTAATTTACTTGATATGATGATAGATTGTTTTTGAGTACATAAGGGTTGTTTAACCCCTTTAATCACCAGAGCTTCCTTAAACATTATTATATATCCTCCAAATACGTTTTATGAATAGGTTTGAAAGACGTATAGACGTCAATTTTATTTCTTTTACCTACATTTTATTTCGTAGTGGAAGCAATTAGGATTAATCACATGCATCCCAAATTATGTGTACAGAAATCAGTAGACTTCAACCTCTGCATATCATAGATTAAGTTATCAATTAAAGTACAATTGGTTATCAGCGTGCACTCTTACTGATTATTTGTCAGATATATTTTCTAATAATGTTGTCAACCATATTACTTGTAAAGCAGTCGTAAATAAACTGCGATATCAACCTCATTCAACAGCTGGCTATATGACAATGAAGCCACGTGTCAGGTAATCCATAACATGAAACTCGCTGAAGGCGTTCGCAGTAAATACAGGGGTAAGACAAGGCTGACTGCCTTTTATCACCGATGACATTCGTAATTTTGGTGGACTGGATTATGAATGGGGATTGAGAAGAGAGGAATACGTTGGACTACCGTTAAGAAGACTCTAGAAGATCTGAATTTCGCAGATGATCTATGTTTAATGTCACACAAACTCGAAGACTTAGAGGCAGGCTAAAACCAACAAACTGGCAGGAGAAGCTGTCAGATAATTTTTAGAAGCCTGGTATTCCAGTGAATCGTCAATTAATAGACACATTGACATAGACAAATTTACCAATCGATAAGAAGGAAATCTCATACACAAAGGGTTAAGGAAACAGGTTAGGGAAACAATCAGTACCAATACAAGTAGCCCAGAGGGCGTGAAAACATACAATTACAACCAATCACTTTCAAGGTCACCACGAGGATGACTTAAAGACTCGTGGAAAAATGTAAAAGCTCACTTCAAATTGAAGTATGCGCTGTAGATGTTGTCTGGTAGGGCAATGAATGAGTGAACACAACCACATCAAAATAATAATAATAATGATAAATAAACTGCGAAATGACATCATGTCACAACCGTTTTGAAGAAATAAACGAGATTGTACAGCTAAAGAAAATGTAGTAAATAAAAAGCACATCTTCGCTGATTTAGCCTTTTGAATAACGTCTAGATGACAGCATTTTGTAGAAATCTGGATTAATCTCAATGTAGATGTTGTCATGAACTAATTCCAATTAGAGATCGCTGAAAAACAAGGTGCGCTGGACAGCTAGCATGAAACAGATGTCCAGTGCTTCCTGATTTTCAGCAATCTCTAATTGATGCTGTTTTGTGACGAAATCTGCATCGAATTGTTCACTAATGTTTGGATTGGGATCTTTCATCAGTTAGAGAGAGAGAAATATGAGAAAGAAAAAGAAGGAGAGAGAGAGAACGAAGTGATGGGAAATTGGTGTTGGCTTAAACAATATTACAATTTGACATAACACTTAACAACGTCAACCAGTTATTACACCCCATAATTAATGAAGCAAATGTTCCAAGTGAAACATTCTTCATTAGATTTCTTACACCATTAAATCATTCGCCTTCAAATCCACACTACAAATGATTACAGCTTTGTAGTCCAGACACCCTTCGCTCATTCTGTATGTTCGTCATCCTATGGAAAATAAATTGTTGTAATTCAATGCAGTTTCCTGAAAATGTTTAAATAAGACAAGCTCTTAGCGTCTTAACTCTAGACCAGAAAACCATACGTTTACCCTGAACACACTAATAAGATTGTTTCGCTATGTATTTGTGTTTAATTTCTCAGCTCTTGAAAAACAAACAATCTTTGAGGTGAGGACAAATTGTGAGAAAGATGCTTTTTAGCATTCAGTTTCTACAATTTAAAACTTTGAGCACTGTGAATTGTTCATAACATTCAAAAACCAATCACACTTTGTTCCGATATTCACAAACAATGACTAGTTCAATTCAATTTGCAGAAAAGGCGTGGTCTCTCGAGTAGACATTTATATTCCACAAGACAATGAGTCTTTGGTTTGTTTTCAGGTATGCTTTTGTTTAACATTAATATGTGCAGATAAGATTGTATTTATTTGTCAGGGAAATCACAATCATGTGTCAGTCTGCCGTGAAATGTATTCACTGTGATCAGAACTTTCATCATGGCAATAATGGAGCTTATTAAAACAGAATGAAGCGAGAAACTCCATCAAATCTCAGCAAGTCTTATAGAAATCAACAATATAATAGTTAACCAGCAAAGCTTGTTCATGTAAACAATCCTTCAACTTGCATTTGAAAATATAACATGGGTGTGTGTGATGTATTTTAGCGGTTGACAGTGTTTACAAAAATAATTATTATTATAATTCTTTTCCGTTTTATAATAAAGTCGATTTTATTCATACAAGGTGTAAACGAATTAAGTGTACTTCTTTCTATTGGCGAATAAATCATTTGTTGTATTGGTTGGTTAGCACAGATAGAAGAACAGTGTGAATACTTAGTAATATTCCTGATTTTACACAGAAACTTAACCTATATTACAAGCTGAAAACTCTTCTCTTCGTAGAACTGCAGAGGGTCTGTTAATTTCCGCTGGGATGTAACACACATAGGATCCAGCATAAAATAATATATCATCCTTTCTCACGAATTGTGTGATTTATCTTGTGATGGAGTTACTGTGTTAATCTATCATTTCTCACGCATATTGAGATTTATTGTGTGATCAATTCATCGTCTTTTCTCTCACCTTGGTCTTTGTCGAATCGCCAACCAATGAGAATAGCTATTACCAGCCAATAAAAACAATCCATTCTCACGGCTGTAAGCTGAATTTGTTGCAGTAAATAAAGTGTATAAATATGATGTGTTGTTCCTAAAATATACAGTATCCTGCAGTTACAGGCCAGTCTTTGTCTTTTGATATTTGGGTGGCTCAGTGAATCGGAAGGTACAACGGACAAACAGGCATATTAGTATGCAGTCAAGTTCATTACCGTTATAACAATTAGTGGCTCAGATATAACAAACTAGCGACGGGATTTATTCATTTCAGTGCAGTTATAACAAACACTAATATATAATCCAGATAAAGCAATAAGAAACGTAATTTGTCTGAATCATCTAATGTATTTGCGCACCACATTTCGAACAATCTGATGACACATGGACTTGTCATAGGAATGAATATAATATGAACTTAATAAAGAGTTAAGAGGTGAGAAAATAGACTTGACTTAGGTCAAGTTGAAAGGACATATTGAAGGTCAAAATAACGATGAAGACTACTTAACCAAATAACAGAGGTAATAATACATCTACCCTGCCTGCTTTCAAAACAAAGTTTACCAAGGAAGATTTAGTGTGATAACAAATTGTTTTTGAACGCATAAAGGTAGTTTAAACTTTCTATTTGCTAGCTAGGGCTTCCACAAACTTTAGGATACGCCCCAAACACGTTTTATAGATAGGTTTACATGATGTTTTAACGTCAATTTTATGTCCTGTCTCTATAATATGTTTCTCAGTAGAGGAGCCAGGTCTCCTGTTCTCACCACTAATGGGTTCTGAAGATTCTATTTGTTTCTGAAGCCCTTACTTGCAGAGGTCGACGAGTCCTACCTATGTATATGTGTCCACACCAGCATTCGAACTGTAAAATACAGTGGGATGTGACATCATTTTTCCCATGTTCAAAGGGCTTAGGTAGATATATTGGCTTCACATTCTCAAGTATTATGATATTAGCTTCATAAAAAGTCTTTTTAACCACAACATTCAACCGTTTTCGAGTTACCAATCTGCTATGATTCCCTATATAGTGTAGCTTGATGTACACGTCTTTCTTAGGGGCAAGTTGTAGAGTGGGTCTGGGTGTCCTGATTACTTTATATCTTCTGATGATGAATATAGCTCACCAATTTTTAAACAACAACCCAAAGGAGAAATGTACTTTAAATTCACAGCATTTCAAAGCTTTGAAAGGTTATGTAGTCGTCGTTATGAATAAAAGTGACTACAAATCTAAAATGATGTATATTCTTGATGATAAAAGTAAATTTAGCCGTGATTCCTTCTCAGAAGATATTCAATTGTTCCAGGGCACAGTAACAGCTAATCTAGTGAAGCTTCATGGGACCTAATTGTTTTAAATATATAATCCATTAGACTTGATATTTCAATTACTCAGTAATACGCTTAATACTGTCAACTATGGAAGGAAAATTATATTGATAAACTGAAAATTAAATGGTTAACTTCACCATACATAACACCTACCTACTTTACTTTTTTGAAAACCATTCAGAACCTATGCATGCTAGGTAAGCAGAGGAAAATTACAGGATGGCTCTCAGATCCGTAGGAGGAAGTCGACGGATAATTTGCATGTTGATGTGGAACAATGCGTCAGTTTTCTCGCATACTGACCTGATGACTTCTTGCAAGGAATATTCTAATAGAGGTGGCAGTCATTTTCGAGAAATATCCAAGATAAAATTAACTTTAAACTAAGAATTCATTAGGAAATTTTTTCGACACTACATGAAACTGTTCTGTGGCATTATTTTGTTCAAATTCCTTTTCTATGAAACTGCTCGGAAGAGAAGTATTTTTCATCAAGGTTCTTAAGAAATTGTGCCGACCATTTGTCAACATTATTCTCGTTGCATGGTACCTCGGCTTTAGGGAAACTGGATCGACAATGTCCAACATTCTTTGTTGCTTAGGCTTTATCTATCATTCATCTACTAATATTGTCATTAGATTTGATTAATATCGGCTGAAGGCTTTAATGTCTGACAATTTACTGGTTTAGGAGGTCATTATTGGCAACCTTCAGCTAAGCTAAGTATGCAAAGTTGTTGTGGTTGCCAAATTTTGAAGCAGAAGCTGCAGGTTATTACGTTCTAGGTAGATTTGTCAAATCAGAGGGTTGTTGAATATACTTTCTTGAAGTCATCAGTTTCTGGCTTTCATTAATTACCAGTCCCAGTCTCAATAGGAACAATATAAACAAATGTAAATTAATAATAAATATTCAGAACGACAATGACAAATGCCACAAAGAAATAACCAAATAAGCGGGACGTGTTGAATGTAAGCTTGATGGATGATGAATACTTTTAGTAATCATAAAATGGTAATTATAATAATAGTCATGTGTTGGTTTGCAGGGATTTGATTGGTTACAGGATTTCATAATGAGCTGACATCGGTTAGAGGACCATTGGAAAACCTGGGAGTATGAGATAGCAGTTCCATCCTAGTTGAGGACTCTTCATCAGTACGCACCCACTGAAGTTCAAACTCAGCACCTTCCGATTACAAGGCGAGCTTTTAGACCATTAAGCCACTGGGACCCGATCCAAAGGTCCATGAACTCCAACTTCTAACAATTCATGATTTGGCGAGACCACTAGCCAATGTCATCGCTGGCGAGTATTTGTCCTCACACCCGACCTGCTGTGCAATACAATAGTGTGGAATATACGCAGTTGTAATTTTAATGAACAGCTATCAAGCAAATTCATTATGTGACATATTCAGCATAGAAATTTATACGAGAGATGGTGATAGCGATCAGTCATAATAGGTGTATAAGTGTGAGGAAAGAAAGTTGACAAGTCACTTCAGGATTGTAAAAGGAGTCAGGTGAGTGGTTACTACGAAATAGTATGCATCAAAGAAGAGATAATAAGAGCATTCATCAGCTTAGTTAGATTCTATCACACTTAGTGAATACAAGACATCGCATTGAAGCTAACATAGCCTTCAGGGATATGCGCCACAAAATTACGAATTCATTATCACGTACAGTTCAGCTATGCCTTCTACATACAGCTGAAGCTGTTACAATAAGATCGACTAAACTGGAACTTTCTATTTAAAAAGAAGACGTCCGGACGAGTTTTCTCACCGTGGTCAAACTTACATTAAATTTCCTTTTCTCCTACAAGGGTACCTGTTCATCTTATCTCTTTTTCTTTCGATTTGTTCATTATAATTTACTGTAATAATTATTACTACTATTCATTGTAATTTATGCCCTTCATTCTTTCAATACTATCGAATTTTCCATTTATCCTATTCGAACCTCTTATTGGTGATATTATCTCTTTTCTCTGCATAAGCCTGCACCTGTTTCATTTCACATATTGGTTTTCCAATGGTTCTCTGACAGATGTCAACTCCTGATCAGAATTGTAACCAATCAAATCCCTATTAACCAACACTTGATATTGGTTATTTCAAGATAGACTATTCACCTTAGTCTCACTATCTCCCCTTTATTGCCTCCTATTTTATGCTGACCACTCACCTGACAGCTTTTACAACCATGATTTGACTTGTCAATTTTCCTTCCCCACATTTTAGTGAATTAAATATGATAAATTTTAATGAGGATGCAGTAAGATTAATGAAGGGTTGACAAAAATTGACTTGAATGGGACATTTTTGTTATCAGTTGGTTGAAATTTCACTGTCCAAGGGGTGAAGTTATCTAGCCAATAAGAAGTACGACATGTTTAGTTTAAACACGACGAATGACAAATAAAATTATTGTGAAGGCTGTGGTATAAACTAGGTGGAAAAGAAGTAGGAAGGGTAGAGAGAAAAGTTATAATTTAGTGTTCCATAGTATTTTGTTAACATTATTAGAAGACGGAGTTTGTCTGTATTTTGCCTGCTACATTTCGAACAGTCGAATCACACACTTACTTGTCAAATCAATTCATACGAAAAATGAAAGGCCAGTTAAAATACACAATACAATGATAAGGGATTTAGGAATATGAAGGAAAATAATTACATCATGGAAAATTCCCATTGTAACATATAGAAAATCAAAACAAATGATTCAGCGAAGAGACCCTTTTCAACGAATTTATGATCAAGCTGTACAATCGTATATACATGGTTTTTAAGAAGTTATATCCGGTGTGGGAATTGAAACATAGGTGTGAATGCTTAAAATAATAATAATAATAATAATAATAATAATAATAATATGAAATGCAATTAAAACTAAAATGTTTGTGATTATAATCGTAGTTAAATGTCATTAATTAATGTCACATATAGAATAATTCATAGGATGGATAGAACTTGTTCCACTTGTCATTCTAAATCAATTCCTTTATGCAACATTAAATTCTATGCTATTAAATTTCACACAATATTACGTGACGTTTTTATCTTTTCGATTTGTCTACTAATCTTATAATTGCACACCTGTTTCAAGTTCTATCCATCCTATGAATTATTCTATATATGACATTAATTTGCTTCGCCACTTAACATTTAACTACGATTATAATCACAAACATTTTAGTTTTAATTGCATTTCATATTATTATTATTATTATTTTAAGCATTCACACCTATGTTTCAATTCCCTCACCGGATATAACTTCTTAAAAACCATATATATACGATTGTACAGCTTGAAAATAATTAAGACTACTTTTCTTAATATAATCAGATTAGGATTATCAAGCCACGTTTCCAGTAACAATCAATTGTTGTTCTTGTACACACAGAGGCGTAGCTGTAGCCTCTGCGTATCTCAGTATGAGCCTTTGATGGTTCTTATAGATAGTCTCAAAAGCTGTGATTCTATGAAGTTGGCACTGTGCCACCTACGTTCATTGAGATCTCACATTCAGATTTCATTTTGTTCTCCCAACTTCAAGTGATAAGTAGGATTACTCCTCCCTTTGCACATGCGACCATAAAAACATGTAAATTTGTATACATCATGGTATGTGACATAATCGCCGAAGCGTCTTGAGCTGTATCTTATACGAACACTATGCGATATCTTAGTTCTTTTTGGTTTTCAGTAATTCTTAACGCCATATCAACTCACTGATTAAGCTAATTCAAAAACGATCCGATTCAATATCTATCATCCAATGATAGTACCTGAGTAACTTTCACTACTCCCATTGTTTCATCCTTACAACAATTTCACCATGTTTAATGGAACGACAATAATTTGAGTGAATAATTGTTTTCCATAAATTTCATACACGTATTCCTATTGATGAATTTGAAGAGAATATTAACAACACATTTTTTTTCCTTCGCGTTCCCCAGTGGAACATAGGGCTTCAAGCTTGTGGCTTGAAGTTTCTGTAGCAGTGTTGATAGGGTGCTAGCCTCATGTCCAACCTTTCCTCTTCACCAGCATTATTTCTGGCTTAGCGAGGTAAAGGAGTGCGTCGGCCAGGGATCGAACCCCGGACCATGTCATGTCGGCGAGCTCCAACCGCTATGCCACCGACGCACAACAAGAATAAAATGGATCCATTGCTTATTTCGGTGATATCTTGCCAGCTACATACAACAAAAATAACCGAATTTATTAGTTCTGTTACAGTTTTAACACACTTGGGTTCATTGGAGTTAAAGTGTGGGAGAGTAATTAAAGAATGGTCATAGTATATGGATGAATCAAATGTTAAGTTGGTAGAATATGGCATACTGTTGTACATATGTGTGTGTGTGTGTGATGTGATCGACTTTTCTCGAATGAAACATAAAGTGGAGAGCTGGCGTAGCAAAATATGTAGCAACAAGAGTTACATAGATTATAAGGTTACCTAAGGCATCAAAAGATTGTTAATACATAAATATGATGTGAAAAATAAACACCCTGAGTTAGGCTCGTATGAGTCATGACACTTAATAAATGATGACGTAACTAGGGGTGAAAAGAAATCAACATTTACAAATAAGAAATGATATAATCATTTAACATTAAGGTTTTCAATAAATTCTGCTTCAGGCTTTACAGTTATAATGTATGCATAAAATAACACACTTTTCAGAATTCCATGGTTTTAAACCGATTGAGCTCTTCCACCTGATTCGGACTGTTTATACCTCTGATCAGCTCCGATTGAAGAGAATGGAACAGACATCTTGTGTTTATATCGCTCCCATCTACTTACCAAGTAATACTATTCAATGTCAGTACTTTCTGACTACTCATACCAAACCATCAGCAATATATGCCATCACATACTTCTGTTGGGACTAGTTCTGTTGACATGAATTTATCTGTTGTGTTATTCTCACATTTTCAACTAGCTCCTTTTTTTAATGACAATAGATTTCTACTCACTTGTAGATGCAGTAAGGTGTGATATGAGCCTCTAGATAAATAAACATAATAGAAGATGTTTAATTGGTGGATGGTGACTAGCAGTGGAATCCAGGATGCGCATTTCGTCCTATTTGGGACTCGTCATCTGGATGTACCTGCATTCCCAAGTGAGTGATGATGTTCCCATCGAGTCCCAAATAGGACGAAATGCGCATCCTGACTGGATTCCACTGCTAGTCACCATCCACTAATTAACGTCTAATTACATGCCCAGACATCGTCGAAGCATCTGCACAAGAAGACAACAGACATGTCAACCTGAGACCGAGCACTTCGGTCCAATCAATCGACGGGAAAATCTAAAATTCAATTAAAATAATAGGAGATGTATTTTGTACATAATTCTAGTCAGTACATTATCTTCACATCTGTTTATTGAACTGGAGAATTATTAGTCACTGTTCAAAATAATTTAGGTCATTGTCAGTAACTTGTTTTTAATTGTTAGTGTATTGTAAACTGGTCACTGGTAATTTTGGCTGACAGATCGGCGTTGAACTGTATAAGACTTAAGCTGCTAAACTTCATAGCTGCAATGAAGAAATATAATAGAGACGTAGTTATACTACAGTAAGCGAATGTATGTGCGTCGGTGGCACAGCGGTAGAGTGCTCGCCGACCAGGCAGGTGGTCCGCGGTTCGATCTCCGGCCACCGACGCACTCCTTTACTTCGGTAAGCCAGTAATTAGACTGGTAAAGAGGGAAGGTTGGACATGAGGCTAGCAACCCCATCATGTAAAAATAATCACCACTGCTACAGAAACTTCAAGCCTCTAACTTGAAGCCCTATGTTCCACTGGGAACATAAAGGAATAAAAAAAAAAAAGCAAATGTATGATGCGAAGAATAGGACAATTTAGTGAAGATGCCTTGAATTTCGAAGATGATAAAGAGCATATATATATATATGATCCATTATGGAGAATTTCTGGTCATTTGGTTATTGGCATCTCTATCTCCTCACTCATGCAATCTGTACCTAGCTACTAAAATAGATCATTGGTCACTGACCTCATGAATGAGTTCTCTGTTTATTCTGACTACTCATACCTTAAGGAAGATGGTAGATTTGTATGCCTTAAATATATACATTCAGTTCATCCGTTAACTTAGGTTCCACACATAACACTACGTTTAGTTTTAATCTCACGTATCTGTACATCATCTGCATTGGACAAGTGAACACTCTCTGTATTTTCTATTATCAGCTACAGTGTCTCCTTGCGGCGAATTCACCACGAATAGTTGATTATCTCTTCATTTTTAAATACAATGAAAGTTGACAAATACTGAATAAGCCGATCCGGGTCACTGGCTTACTGCTCATTGGTCAAATAACAAAATGTGCTGTACGCATAATTGAAAATCTTGAGTTCTGTCCATAATAAGAAGTATGTGCTTCTACCACTTTTCAAGCCAGGAGGAAACAGGTTTCTAGCGATGCATACTGTTTCCTCAGTAATTTTCCAAATGATTCCAGCTAGTGATAAAATCTAGTTTCGAGTAAAAATTCTTGCAGTTGATGTGATAGTTAGTTAACCAGTGGAAAATAATAAGCCTTCTTGGTCTAAAACCATTTATTCATTCTAAATATATCTCGAGTGTTTTATTAACTCTGTTTGTATACATAGTTGACTCTGCTAAATAGAATCTCACAAATGCACATATCTTGCCCTATACACATTCGAAATTGCATCGAAGAACAAGGAGGTGTGCAATATGTTCATCAGTTAGCGACACGTTCTGTAGATCCAATATCACGCTCCCATAGGAGATCTATGATAAAGATGAGTAGGGACGAGTCTGAAGCATATCAATGACCACTTCACTGTGTGCATAAGGTGATGTTGGCAGTAAACGATCTTATCATTTCATTATCGTGAGAGAAAACCACCAGTGTGTACATAAGAGAAACACACAGAATAAACATTTATTTCACACGTGCGTAGAAATATTATAAAAATGGTATTTTATAAATTTGGTTCCCTTGATAAATTTCGATAAAGTAAGGAACACGAAATTTGCAGTATAAAATGATATCCTTCTATTTCACAGGTTCGCATCAGCTGCATACCACTACCTGACATTACAACGGTTATATAGATGATAATAACATACTTTAATGTTTGAGTGGTAGTAGAGAAGAGATACTATAAAATTGACACATCCAAAATGAAAGCATTACAATTTTTAGTTTAAGATTTCATCATCAATTTATACGCTTTTAAAGTTGAAAAGAGGGGGGAGGGGTAAGACAGAAACAGAAAAAATAATTAACATAACAGTGTTAGCTTGTAGGTTCACATAGCAATTCAAAAAATAAGAGCGGTTATAGTTTATGAGATTAAGATTTGTTCAATTAGTTGAGATCACTGAATTAAATGACTAATTATTGTAATCAAAATCAAAATTCAGTTACCAAGGTAGTGAGAAGTTAATCATACTCTCTTTCTGTATGCATAAGTCTGGTTTAAATCGTTTGATTGCGATCGCTTCGAACATGCAATCAAACGATTTAAACTACCACTCAAACATTAAAGTATGTTATTGTCATCTATATAACCATTGTAATTTCAGGTAGTCTGTAGCTGATGAGAACCCGTGAAATAGAATGATATCATTATATACTGCAAATTTCGTCTTTCTTTCTTTATCGAAAAATGGTATTTTCACTCATGATTAATTTAGTCATGAAGATAATTATGTCAAAAGCTCCGAACTTAGGGATTGATAATAAGGCCCGAAAACGTTAGTTTAACTCCTTCTAAAGTTAATCTAATACTAAAAATACTTCATGGATTAGAGCTAAGAAGTAAATAGCTGTTTTTAAGTACGCTGTGATAGGATGAATATTCGAACTAAATAGGTAACATAAAAATCCGTCAAATATTAACGGCCCGTGAATGCTGAAAACAAGAAACATGAAAAAAATCAGCAAAATGATTAAACTCATTTCATATGTTAGACCATGGAGTGATATCTGATAGAGAACCATTGAAAACCAAATTGAAATGGATTTGGGTTCTCCACTAATTTGGGATTCATTAGCAAGAAGCGGTAACCAGTAGAGTCCATGAAGTCAGCTGTGATGACAACTGCTTGTCGATGACATCGACTGACGGTTATGTTAAGTATTGTGAACTGACGAAAGTTAGAAATGGATTTCATCCCGATGGCTGAATGTTCAATGGGCTCGTCTCTTAACGCCAATGGGATAAGGTGTGTTTTGCAATGCTGAAGAGTCACAAACTAGTCTCAGTGGTTTTCAGAAGAATATCATCCCGTGATTTAACTTGAGACGGGTCAAGTTCTTGCTAACTGACACTTGAGAAGTTGTCATCGCACAAGTGATTTATGAGGAATGAGTATAATAAAATATCTCAAGTCTAACTGATATAAGTATAAAACTTGGGCACTGTGGTAGTTTGTGCTCGAAACGTCATCAGTAAATATTACTGTACAACCCAATCCACATGCGACAAGCAACATTTTGGTCGAAAGGACAGAAAAGGCAGGATGCCGGGTAAACACAGAGAAGACAGATGTGATGAAAGTACTCATCTAACAACAAAACGACCACTACTCACAATCAGTGGTCGAAATCTCAAGGAAGTCGCCCCTCTCATTTACCTAACCTAGGTAGCATCGTTTCAACCACAGGCAAGACAGAGTGAGATGTGAAAGCCAACCAAGATCAGAGAAAGGAAGACTGGCCTTCATCACTCAGAAATCAGTGTGGAAATCGACATCACTGAGCACAAGGAGCATGATTCAAATTTTGCACACTATCGTCAATTCAGTGCTAGTGTTATCTATCGCCCAACGAATATGCAGAAGGAAATGGAGACGGATTGGACATACGCTAAGGAGACGGATCACCGAGTGATATCACTCACCAGGTGTACGAGAGGAATTCAAATGGAAAATGATGAGTTGGGAACTAGTCCGAGAGTGATGTGCAGAGGATCTTGTGACGAGGAAATGAAAGCTTATAGGGCTGTAGAGAACAGAGTGAAACAGCTACTTGCCACTGAAGCCGTAAGTTCCATCACGAACATAAAGGAATATTAATCATAAAAATAATCTACCACTTCCGCTGTCTACACCTGAAGTGCTCATAACAGGGAGGTATAATTCAATCAGTCACTGCCATCTGCACAATATACAAAATACAGCTGATATTCTGACTACGGAACTATATTGTGAGATAATCCTGAGAAATTAAATTACCTTTTATTCCTATTTAATTTGGACTACTAACAAGTAGTTACAAGCGTGCACAGAATTTTAGTAGGCTTCAAACTTTGGTTCTACAGAGGATTTGATTTATTTTAAGAGGTATTCTTCGTTAGCTAACATCACTGGTTATCTGTTTTCCCACAGTTTATGACTTCGTGAGTGTTCACCTCAGGAGACCGAATGCAACAGGCAGTCTCCATTATCAACAAAGTTATCATCTTGTATCTGTCTCCACATGACAATTGATGGACACTAATGTTGATAACTTCTCACTATAACCTCGAAATATCCATTTTGAGGCAGGTCACTTATGAGCAGTTGACTGATTTTTAAGTACTGAGAATTGGAAGCAGGGATGTGAGTTCACCGTGCGTCGGTGGCGCAGAGATAGAATGCTCTCCAGCTACGCTACACGTGGTCCAGGCTTCGATCCCAAGCCAACGAACTCACAAACCTCGCTTAGCTGGTAATGTCAGGCAAAGAGGGAAGGTTTGGCATGAGACTAGCAATCCCGCCCCGTATAAATAAGACCACTGTTATCGAAACTTCAAAGCTCTAGCTTGAAGTCCTATGTTCCACTGGAACGCAAAGGAATAAAATAATAATAATAATAATAATAGTTGAGTTCACAAATCGTTAGTTCTCGACCTAATAGCATAATAATAATAATAATTAGCCTGCACATTAGCCTGAAGCTTTGTTCATGTTTGGATCATAAAAGGAAAACACTCTTAACTTGTGTCACCTTGTGAGGAAATCACTTTGAACTAGATCTTATAACTGACAGACCATAGGTTTTCATATAAAAAGTACTTAAGCATTTAATTTCTCAATTCGATGTAGGCAATCACTTTAAACTTGGAGAAGCAGGGAAACTTTCATCTGCAATAATTTTTATTGAAGTTTTAAAAAACTTTCAGTTATACTATTTACTGTATTTATAGTTGTCACTCACTGATGTTTCCAAATATAATTTGAGTTCCATAGTTCTTCAGGTGTCACTGTGTGCACATGTGATCAAGAAGAATGCGACAAATATTAAACTAATTTCAGCATACCCATCGTAGTCAGTGTCGGAACTAATTCCTCTGGTTTCTAACATACTACATGCTACTATATGTGATTTGATTAAGACGAAATACTGATTAGGGTTGCAAGGATGCATGATTCAAGCATATTAGAATGCTGAATCTAAGAAACATCCTTTTCAGAACCTAGACATAGGCCCTTAGGTAGGTTTGATAATGAGCATACGCCCAAATCACAGAAAATCCTAGAGGCACGTAGTTGACAGTGTGAAGTTATTAGATTGTGTGCATTAAGGCTTTCAGCCACTTAGTTGGGGGGCGATTTACACATTATTTCTAACTCTTGTCAACCGATGTTATTAGTGAACAACTGTCATAACACTCAATTTGTTAGTCCACAATAGTCAGATTGTATTTAGAAATCCATTTTGCATCTGGTCACTGACTGTCCTGAAATCAGGGTGGTTATCACATTGTATTCACACGTTTAACAATAATAGCAGTGTTATACAGATCATGTCCTATGCCATAAATTTTTATTTCTCTAAGAGCACTGAGCTATCTTCCATATCCTGGTGATTATTGTTTTCCAAAATATTTTGTATTTCTAGTCAGTTTGAACACGACACATTGATTGGTTACTCAGATGCATTTGGTTAATCATGTCTACATTCGATGTCACTTCTGTTATTTTGGCACATGGTGGATAGCTTGCCAACCGAATTACTTTACCCATAGAATGTAATGAACTGCATTCCCTTCTATTCATTATCATTACCGAATATTTGGTGTAAACACACACACACACAATTGGAATCGAGATTTCAAAGACAGCATTACTCTAAACATCTGAACATTGGTGCTGTAATTTTGGACAGCATATTCAGGTATGAGGAAGTCACGATCGAACGGCTAGTCAGAGTCCATTTTGACCTATGATTGTAGTTAAAAGGTAATTTGCTGACCAGAAGCATACACAGTCAAGGTGAATCTAAATGCACAAAAATAAGAGATTACAATTTCTTCTAATCAAACCCAGAGCAAGACTATGCACGCATTTATATTCATATATGAAATGTATTCGAGATATATAGTGGAAATCACTAATATGAGTCTACAAGTATATGGAATATTGCATTGCAAATGTGAACTAAGAATGACTTTAAATGTCGTGAAACTTTAAAAACTATCAAAAGAAGCACAGATATGAAATGTGGTCATTTGCTCCTCATTATGTCATGGGAATATATGTTCATTGACGTTGGTAACTAAATTGAAACCAAAATCCTCCCTGAGTGGCAAAATGATCAGCCTTACGTCCATTGGTTGGACGACAATTGAATTAGACAATGAGGATGACAGTGGACGGCAAACGGTCGTCACATTTTTACATGACAACCATCCCTAAACTCTTGGATAATTGTATGAGATGGAGTAGATTTCTCAGACCACTCCTCATAGCCGAACATTGCACTGATGCATCTTCACTGACGGAGTTAAATACCACTATGAGAAATATGACAAGAGTTGATATTGGTCATATATCTCGGCTATTCTACTTTTGCAATCAGCGGACGACATTTGGCTGTTTCCAGAATACTTAATAACATAATATTATGACTAATCAGATTTTAGAGATATTTATTCTGGTGTATGTGAACAGCCTAGAGACATGTCGTATGTCCTCAGACACTACATGCGATATCCATCACTTATTTATGATGTCAGCATATTGACCTTCTTTTTGCAGTGTTATTTAATGCAGGTATGCTAAAACAATTGCACGAACACCTACTAAACAGTATTCGAGTTTGGATGACACATGCATGAAAGCTGCATTACAACGCATTTCAAGTTGATATATGAATCGGCCTCTTGTCATTCACACAGTATGCTTACATTAACACCAGAAGTGCTAAATACTTATGCAATAAACGTTTTTCTGATTCTAGAAGGTATCGTCATCCTCCGAAATTACATGTAGATTATTCACCCTGTTTGTTATGCTCTTATATCCCTCACTGTAAGTAATCCGTTGGAACTCGACATTGTGTTTATTACAAATTTCGCAAACTAGTGAATTCCACCCCACTTATTTTCGACTGTACAATTCGCAGGCAGTTAATCCAATATTTTAATCAAACGCCTACCATTCAACTACTCAATTCAGTTAGTCAGTAGAACACAACAACATGCAATTTCACTTGCTTTCTTGAGTGTTATTTATGGTATCGAGGGGATCGAATACTGAATCACCACCAGTGCACCACCGGTACACTCAGCCTCAGACGAACGAAACGGTTGTTCAGTGTTTAGGTCACCTCGATCTTGCTAGCAAGCACCACTTTTCGATGTAAACGGTGTCCATCTACTCACATCAATCCAACAGTGGCATATAACATCAAGTTATTTCGTTAACAACTCCACCTTTTGCAAGCTCGTGTATGGTCATCATATTATCCTTGGAATAAGTCACGAAAACCGAAATGAATCAGATCACAATTTATGATCTGTTTCACACCATGAATTGCAATCGAAATACGGGGGATTAATCCACAATGTACATACTACTGATTACCTGATTGATATGAGTAGCTGAATACCGCTCAGGTTAACCAGCAGTTTTTGCTAACCAGGCAGAAATAATCTGAATACAAAGCAGCTGTTTCCCTCTTTAAGGGTGATCTCTTCAACGGTGTACTTGTTTTGATTCAGCTCAAACAGCAGGAACTTCAGCCAGTTGCCTAATTGAACTGGTAGTACACCGACTAAGATTTCCAAATCTGGAAATATATTCAAGTTCACAGGACACTGACATCGCATTATTTATCTGAACACATTACAGTTTGGATTCCATTGATATCACCAGATCTTATACATTATCCACATAAATTCTTATCGAGGAAATTTATATTTCGAAATTGTCTGAATAACTATGCGAACGCAATTCAAGGATCACCGAATAGTTTCTTTAGTCATAGTTTCGGTACTTCAAAAGGGCATCTAATCAGCTGAATCAAATTATCTGCCACAAAATACATCCACATGTTGAGCAGTTTATTACGCAGAACTGTCTATTCAGTCTATTGAGTGGACTCAGACAAAACAATAAAATAATGGTGGCTGTATATTGGCCAGACGTTAGGTTGTCATACAGCTTTAGTAGGTAAGCTCTGTAGGATTTGCTTAATGACAAGACCTGTCGAATTCCTCCTGCTCCTTTGACAGACATTAGTATTCATGCGATTCAGCTGTGCAAAGTAATAAGCATCAAATCCTGATGAACTAGTTTTCGAAAATATTGTATGGAACACTGACACAATAAATTCAGAAAAATATGAAGTGATAAAATGTTTCACGTGAAATTCGAAAACTTCACCTACAGTGTTTTGACCCACTCAGAATATTAACATAATCACAAGATATCCATGAAATTTATTCACATCTAGAATAAAATATATACACATTTATTTCATGTGACCAGATCATTGTGATGTAATACCACTTTAATCCACACACACACGCACACAAATGCATGGAAATGGAAGTGGATTTTGTCCAGAAATGAAGGAGAAGCACAGGACAAAAGCCAGCTGTAGGAAAATAATTACATTTATCAGTAATGTTCTGATATTATTCTTCTCCTGTCATCAGTAAACATAAACCTCTTTGTCACGTTAGCGGCAGTGGAATTCAGCAGAGTTTCACCTAAAACTATCACCATTATTGCTGTTCGTTTCTTGATTTCTTAGGGGAACACAGGACTCCAGCAAAATATCTCGAAATTATCTCACCGCAGTTCTGAATCAGTTATTGTCACAGGTTATTTACTGTCTTTTCTGACAGACTCAAAATGACTTAAGAGCATGGAAGTAAAATCTTCTGCAACGATATCACAAACCGTCGCTTCATCTAGATTCTTAATTTAAATTATTTAAACACTGATGGATGTTGCTCTTACTGGTTCTCCTTAACAGATACGTTTGTCAGTGGGTATGGAATTAGAGGACGATATTTCATCCAATGTACAAGCGAAATATGTTGAAGTTGGAATTATTGTCTATGTTGAATGTGGTTGACGAGGTGCTGTCATCTATGATGTATCCTCCAAACACTTTCGTTAGAACAGAACTAATCTACATAACATGTGAAGTAAAACAAGAGATTCTCAGATTTGCTCAGTAGCACATGATTCAGTAAAATATGACAGTTTTCTGCAAATTGTTTGAAATCATATAAGCATCTTTCTTGAAGTAGTGTACGGATTTGTGCACATGCACGCTAAGTGTCATGGTTTTTACCTCACTGTCAGTGGGGTGGGAAAAATTAACAGAAACGGGTATCTGATTTCCTCTGAAATCATCTACGTTTAAAAATAGAGCACATCGAGATTCATACAATTTTTACAATTATACATTTCTTGTATTGTGAGTCAAATATAGGCCTTCAGCAGCATTAATCCATTCCACCTGGTTCTTCAGCATTAATTTACTTAACAACAACCCACAAACTTTCATTTTACCTTCATATAATCTTCTCCGTGCCTGGTATGTGATGTCACTTGACGGTCTCCTTAGCGTATGCTATTTCAGTCTCCATTTCCTTGTGCATATTTGTTAACTACTGGATTCTTGGCTGCTTAGTTCTCATGGTCTTTTGTTCCTCATCGTTTCTGCCGACCAACTTATTTCCAGCATCCAGAGAACGAGTTAGTTGTTCATGAAAGTCTACAGTTGACCACTGGAAATGGTTTTTGTGACGCTCAGTGCAAGTATCTGGAACACACAGAGGCATTGACTTGACATTAATTTTGAAATTTGAATCATGTTTACTGTGGTGATTGTTGTAGACATTCACATGGGTTTCACAACAATGATCACTTGTCTTGCTTTCCATGATCCTCATCCCGGTTGCATATATTCGAAACGATGCCATCCAGGCAAGCGAAAGTTGAGACTTTTCTTACACTATTATCATTCATAGTGTTTGGTGTTCTTTGTTGCTGTGACTGAGTCATCACATCATAATCTTCTTCGTATTTCTCCATGTCGACCCAAAGTCTCGTATTGGCTTCCTCTTCAGCCAAACTGCTGGCTTTGGTTTGTCAGTATGCGAGTTTGTAGTACACGAGAGGTGAATCACCCACAGGGTCTTAGCACCGGCCTACATGTTCATATCTCACTCAACCGTCTTCTACGTGATCCAGTCCAGTGCAATTAGGAAGATAATCAGTGGAACCAGATAGTTTCGTATTACGATTGTATCCACTTCAAACGATTCATTGAGATGCTGCTTGTAAATCAATAGGCATGCAACATCACTATACAACTGTTCAGTAATGTTATTAATATTCATGTCACCTCCGTTTGTATTGTCAAGGTAGTTTCCGGATTCCCTGGAGATTAACGCTTTCGGAAAGCTTCTCAAAGTCAATGGAGCTGAGAAAAGAATTACCTGCCATTCTAATTTAATTGATGATACATAACGCTCCAGTTTTCTCCACGCATGGTTTCTCACCACTAAATCCCGTCTGTTCTCGTCGAAGTCTTCAATTCAACACATCTTTCAGTCTTTCCAGAATGATGTGAGTTGCTTAGACTGGACATCATCGTCATTCCACACCAGGTCATGTGAAGGCTAAAATCCCGTCGCCTTGGGAGTTTGACAAGACAACCTATCTTCCAATGAAAAGATGCCATCTATTCATTTCACATCTCCCGCTCTAGTGATTTGAGTATGTCGATTGACCTGTGTAGATCAGTCTTCAGTTCCTCCAGCCACACTATCCTCCCCGTTGGCTTTCACTAACATTATGGAATTCAAGACTTCCATTTTCGTCGGAACATTGGCATTCATTGTCACTTCTGTGACTACTGGTGGCGTTTCTGGATGGATTGACAGTGGTGTTTGATTAGGAACTCTTTTGACGTGACTCGCTGAATGTTTTCTTTGCTTATCTTCTCTAGTAATAAGGTCCCCTTCACTATCTTTCACCGCTTTCATCTGTGTTGATTTGTTTACGCGTGGGGAACCGGATATTTTATATAAATAATGTGATGAGGTCTCCCTTACCTGTAGCCTGTTCTCTTACAATCGTCAGTGTGTCGTAGAATTGTAGTTTGCCTTTCATAACACTCTTCTTCACTGCTCTGTTTAGTGGGCTGTTGATTACACTCATCTGCCTCTTCCTCTACACTGGTTCATATTTTGCTTCACTGACATCTTCCCCTATCAGCTACCTCGTATTCGTTAAGATTATACTGTTTGTACGGCCACTTCTTCCTTCCAGATACACTCATACAGATGTCCTTCCACATTGCTTTCAAAATGTTTCACTGATCATCCACTGAGGTTTCCTTAGTGATTATGCTTAATGTCTCCAAAGTTTCCCTGTGGAATGTTTCGGTGGTGTCATTTCTGGCTTCTGACTGTTGAATTTGACCAATGGTCAATATTCGGCTTTACCGAGAGCTTTCAGCTCTATTTTGAAGGTTCCCCGTGCTAGAGCAGAATCACCATCTCCTTTCGATCATGTGTCCTTAAACTTTTGAGATTGTAGATATCCTTCAATTTGCACACGCTAATTTAATTGCACTTCTATTGGAGGTGAAGAAGTCTCTGAAGTGTGTTATGTTCCCATTTATTTGATCAACTACTGAATATCTATGTTTTGTTTTACCTACCCCCAGTTTTCATTTATATTACTCACTACAATTTTAAGGCCACCGTCTGACTTGGGACTTGTCTATCACCGTTTGCACTTGTTTTCAGAAGTCTTCCTTCTTATCTTGGTCTGAGCTGCTTGTCAGAGAGTAACATTGTATAACTGCACCATTCCTTCCTTTTCATTTGAATCTTGCTACCATGATCCTGGAGGAGATTAGTTCTCACTGCATGAGAGCCTTCGATATTGTTGGTGTGTTCATGATTGCCATTTGTGCGATGGAAGCACACTAGTGACTCTTAAGTTAGCATCTTGGAGAACAGAATAGCCTTCTGTTTGAGATCACAGATTCCTGACACTTCGATACCACATCTCATTTCTTCTTCAGTCTGAGGCGTCTTGACAAGCAGCCTCCAAAATAATGACAACGACATTCCATGTTCGTCTGGTAAATTTTGCCTTCATCAAATGAACGATCACATCCACCGACGTCAGAGATCTTTAAACTGACGAATATTCCCGATTCTATCAACAGATTATCTGATAATCTCTTTGCTTCAAAATTTCAGCAGAGATTGCACTATATTGTTTTACAACATTGGTTTGCTGGTTCTGCATCCAGCCTTTCTTCACTTACAGGCTTATGACGGCCTATTAACTGAACCGAGTGACACTGAATAATTATTTTTTGAATTATCCAAATAGTGAATCGAAAGCATAATTGTTGTTTTTTTTTGTTTTTTGTAGCTTGATTCCACACCGTATTTTTAGTACAAGTATGGAATTTTCAGCATGTGATATCGGTAGCCCAGATTTTGCAGGCCGACCATTGATATCAGGTGTGCGTCGGCAGGGGTCGAACACCGGACCATGTCCATGGTCGGCGAGAGTCCTAACCGCTATGACAAATAATTGTAAAGTTTCATTTGAAAGCAAATAAACATAGGTGATTCTTTGAAATCAAATGTGTCAAACATCAACAAACAACATGTGCTATTGAAGAAGCCGTATGTTCCACTCAGAGTCTGGGAGAATAATAATGATAATAATATCACATATTCATTCTTATTGACCATACACATTTTCAAACGAAAATCGAAATTAACGGAGTATTCTTGCATTTTGTACATGTACCACATTACACTTTCTCATATCATTCTAATTGTCTGCTCTAATCAGTTTGATTGCTTCACATGTTTCCATTTACGTTCAACTTAGTACTACTTGTTATTAGTAAGTAGTATGGTGTATGGCTTATTCAATTTTGTTACTCCTTAACAATATTTACTGATTTCCATTGGAATCTATCCTATTTGTCGCTTTTTTCCAAGTCCCCCTCCCACTCCTCCTCTTGCTACTACTACCTTCGCGTCTTCCACATTCTCTCTCTCTTTACACAGATCGTCGGTTTTTTTATTGCCCCACTTTTCAGTCATCTTCGAATATTGTCCACGTTGTTCTAGGCTTCTCCACTTATTGCGTAGACATTCGATTTTGTCTGGTGTAATCAACTTCATTATGCTTCATCTGCATTTGCTGTGCATTTGATTCTTCTTTATGCTTCGCTTTCTGATGGACACCGTCTATCGCTTCTGTTTATTTTTGACACACTCTTTTAACAATGAATAATTCGTCTGCTCACATCATCTTTGCAATTATCTTGCCTGTACTTTCTATCTATAACTCGAATTCACTTTGAATAAAATATGGTCAAGAATTTTGTTGTTTATTGTGATTTCATTCTGTTTCCGCTTTGATATCTATTAGTGCTTGTTACTTTTAGCTATGTATCCCCGTCACTTCCATCTTAACTCTTTTCACGTGAAATCCCACTCTATATGGTGCCCTCTTGTTCCAACTTGCCTGTTTTCTCCTGTAGATTTTCGTGTGTGTGTGTGTGTGTGTGCAGAACTTATAGTGGCCCCACTGTCAATTCAGGCTATACCTCACTTCTCGCTACCCATGAATTTTCGTACGATCCAATCCATCACAATGATCAATGACTTCATTGACCGAAGACAGCTTTGCCTCACTCCTGTCTTCACTTCAGATGACTTATGACATCAACATATAACTATAGAATGAGGTTGATAAAGTTTTGTGTGATAAACTCCATATCGTTGAAGCAGTTTCAAATCACTTGATCATCCACACTGTCGAAGGCCTTTGAAAATCTAAAGAAGTTGAGGTAGAAATTTGACTGATATTCTATGCTCTGTTCAATGATGAGGTGTAGACTTACGATTAGATCCAGATATGATTTTGTTTTCATGAATTCAGCTTGTCCTTGGCGGCGTATTGCAGCCACAGCACCCTTATTCTCTCCATTATGATGGGAAGTAATTGTTTACTTAACAGGGAAAAGGCATGATTCCGCATCAGGTGTCACAAATGATTAAGTCACCATTCTCTACGGTTTTACTTAATGGACTGTATTCCAATCACTGGGTACTTTGCTCTCCTTCCAGACTCTCTGTCATCGTGGCATCAGAAGTCTCTTCATCCATTTTCCAAATTCCGACTCCATGCCTCTGTTGCACTCCTCGCTAGCTTTCATTAACCCTATAGCATACAAGACTTCTGACTTCGTTGTCGCATTGGTGTTCACTGGCAGTTCTTTCGCTGTGGCTGCTGTTAGCATTCCTAGAGTTGAAGGTGTTGGTCGCTTCAAGAGTGCTTTGATGCAATTGCCGACGTTTTCCACGAATCGAAGTTTTATCCGTAGTAATGTTCAACATTAACAAACTCAGATTATAAATGCTGGTTTAACCTAATTCGATGTAGTCTGCTCTCAGTCTGAATAGATTTCAACTTCCACCAATATAAGAAGGCTTTCTAAAAACTACTCCATAGCAAGAATTTCGCTTCTTTCTAAACTTAATTTTCGTATATGAAGAAATATTATATCACTGTCAGTATCCATCGGGACAATAGTTAGCCGGACGTCAATTTCATCTGATTTGACCTACTCTCTTCTCTCTCTGAGGAGATTTCAATGTACTGAGTACTAAACATTTATAGGCAATTGAGTGAATGCACTCACTGCAACCTCTTCATCCACGGATTTGCACACAATTGACTGACTTGTCAATAATTCGCTGAATATCTTATCGAGATTGTTAATTCCTTCCTACCTGTTCATTCTCAATCTTTTCTTTGTTCAACATTATACTACTTGCCATTAGTAAGTAGTATGAGTTTTATATGTTAATTTATAACAATGACATTTGCTTACAACTGCAGCTAAATTACTTGTTCTATTATCATTCTATTAATGTATAGTTCTTATTTTTCTTCTCCTTAAACATTATTTGCTGACTTTACCCTATAGTGTATGCTTTACTATTGAAAGTTGTCTGTTCATATTTGTTTATTCTTTGCTTGGCATTCGCGGGCCGTTTGAACCGACACGTGGATCAACCTTGACACAGCATTGCTGTTTTTACTTATTGACTGCACAGTGGTTGTGCATTTGACGGCATTTAGCCACAGATACCTCACATTTTGAGGTTTGTATATTATATATCTATTTTTATGTAATAAAGTACCGTATTTCAGAATATCCTGTATTTCGGACTTTACGCGTCACTCTACGTGTGGTTAAATCTATAGTTTGGATTATCGTTTCGGATTTCTTTCGGGAGAAATTCACAGTACTCAAAATTGGTCTTGTTGATCTATTTGGATAATTATCAATGCCGGTTACTCGTAATATGTCTGGAAAACTGGAAAACGCTGAAGAATATCTTCGAGTCAATTTATCTTCACCGCAAGTTTCTTCTTTACCTGTTTCCTTATCTGATTTTGATAATTTTAAACACACCCCTCATGTCAGCCTAGGTTTTGATAATATTGCTAGGGGAGGTAGTGTAGTAGTAGACTCTGATGTTGATTCGAATGTTGCTACCGAATTAGAGATTCTAGAGCTTAAGGTTCAAGAGCTTAGACTTCGCAGCAAACGACGAAAATTGGAGAGCGAGTGCTCTCAACTAGTTAAGACCACAGCCAGCTGCGTTCGATCTTGCGCCAATCCAGCGACAAGCCAATTCCTAGACGGTAGCACCAACTATTGCCCAGGACCACCCCCAGAGTCAAATCGTACTGCCACACCAGTGCAACCACTCCTGAACTCAGTTAGCCCCATTAGAATGCCTCAAATTGAGATGGATAAGTTCGATGGTACACCAACTAAGTTCCTGAAGTTTATAAGATGCTTTAACATGTTCATAGGAGAACAAACTAATGATGACAACCTACGGTTAATGCATCTCATACACAATTGTGTTGGTACAGCCAAGGAGGCCATAGAGCATTGCATTCTACTGCCCTCTGAGGTAGGCTATAGGAAAGCAATGGGGATTTTACGAAGTCAATTTGGCCAACCTCATGCAGTTTCGGATGCCTTCCTCTCCGAATTACTGTCAGGCCCACAGCTGCAACCTGAAGATATAGCTGGGCTACAACGGTTGTTGAGACAGATGACCAATTGTGAGATAGCCTTATCTCAGATGAATTACATGGCAGACTTGGACTGCTCTACCAACCTTAAGTGCATTGTTCAGCGTCTCCCCCGGCACCTACGATGGAAGTGGGCAGAATTGGTAAACGATGGTTTACAGTTTGCTGAACCTAGCTTTCGTTACCTCAAAGAATTCCTCGAAGGGCAACTGTCATTGGCTACAAGCTGTTACGGCCAGATAGCTAATGCGAATAGGAACAACAACGAAGTAGGGTCCAATGAAAAAATGTCCAGAGCTATGCCTTCGCACAGCGTTAATGTCGTGAAGTCACGAGCCCAGAAGTCGTGCATAGTTTGCTTCACAGATCACGACTTATGGGAATGTCAACGCTTTTTGTCTATGAGTCACAAAGAGAGACTAGCAGTGTCAATGCGGCATAAGGTGTGCTTCAACTGTTTGAAACTTAATCACCGAGCTGACACTTGTCGTGCAGCAAGAGGTTGCGATATAGTGGGATGCACTAGACATCATCATAAACTTCTACACAATGAAGATAATTCAGCATGCCTGACTGTCAACTACTCTAGCACGGAACCCGGAACTTCCTTTTTAGGATATGTGCCGATTCGTATCTTAGGACCTAAAGGATTTCTAGATACCTATGCCTTTCTCGACAATGGTTCAGATGCTACACTACTGCTGAGTCATGTTGCCCACCAAATAGGACTAGAAGGGGTTAGTACATTGATGCAGGTAACATCTTTCTGTGGAACTACTTCTCAGAATTCATCCAAGGTTGATTTCGAAGTTGAATCCTTAACGGGAGATTACAAGACAAGGGTCACGAGTGCCTACACCGTGGAAAGCTTACCTGTAAAGAGACCTAAGACTCCTTCAAACGAACAGATGAAAAAATGGCCTCACCTGGCAGAAATTCCCTTTCTAGACGTCGAATGTAAACAGGTCAGTCTACTAATTGGGACTAATGTACCTGAAGCACACTGGGTGCTGGAGCAGCGTATAGGGAAATCCAACCAACCGTTTGCATCTTTGTCAGTTTTTGGTTGGTATTTACTGGGTTCAGGAAATAAATATAAAGAAGCAACCTCCATCTTCTGCTTAGAGGAAAGTGAATCAGTAGAGAACAAGCCTTTGCGAATACCTGATGAAATAGGTCAATGCGTAAATCTGGGGCCTCTTTCTCCTGCTCCTGAGAAGGACAATAAGGTATCCGAGGTGTTCCCTACGTCACCTAAACGTCCAAAAACAGAAATTGCAAAAGAAGTGGTGGACAAAGATGGTGGTATTTGGCTTCCTGTAAAGTCGACGTGTATTTCCCAATTGTTTGAGGAAAACCCATTAGATGACCACCATGATCGCATTGCGAAATTTATGCGAGAACAAAGTGTCATTTCCCAGCGACTTGGTTTTGAAGGACGGAATGAGAAGATATCAAGTCTGGATACAACATCATCGGTTCAAACTCATTCAGAAGTTGCAAGTATTCATAGTCAAGAAGTCAGAACCGAAGATCCACCACGACCGTGTGAACCTCTTACACATTTCGACCGTGGTTCTAGTGAAACTCAATTACAAGGAGGTCCCTCCAAGTGTTTAAAAGTCCACGCTGAACCAATCACACCTAATAGTCCGACAATAGTAAGTGATTCCGAGACACTGGTTTCTCCACATTTTATTCAAAGTCTTAATTCAAGCCCTTCATTAAGCAACATCGAAGTACAGTCCCCATATTCGAAAAAGGCCAATCGTAACCGAAAGCGTTCAACAAAACGGAAAGACCTACCTCCAAGTGCTTCTACTACTGCTGCTCCAATCGCGTATGAAAATCAAGAACCAGAATTCACTTCAGCTCTCAGTCCAGCAGTATCAACTAACTTGGCTAACGAAGAATGTACAGATACAATCCAATCGACCCATACTATTGTTCGTCGGTGGCGCCGATCTCTATTATCAGCACTCTCCACAGTATGCAGTCGTCGTCATGCTTATGTGTTCATGCATCCTGTAACTGAAGATATCGCTCCAGGATATAGTACGGTTGTTTATGAACCAGTGGACTTAACTTCTCTTCGGCGCCGCATGGAGTCATCACTCAGTTGTTTGATTGGTGCTCAACCGTGTACAGCTTTAAATCCACCTTATGCTAGCCACCGTGGCGGAGTATGGGAGAGGTTGATCGGAAGCGTACGTCGAGTGTTAAGCCCAGTTTCGAAGGAGCAAGTCCTCACAGATGAATCACTCATGACCTATTTGACAGAAGCAGAAAGGATACTAAATAGTAGGCCGCTAGTACCTGTTTATGATGACTCAAGTCAGTTGGATGTGCTGACACCAAATCATATTCTCTTATCAAGAAATCCTGAACAGGTTCCTGAAATCGACGTTAGTTTATGTGGACGTTATTCACGACGATGGAAACAAGGGCAACTCCTTGCCGATAAGTTTTGGAGACGGTGGAAGCGGGAGTACTTGACGACCTTACGATCGCGTGCAAAGCGGGTTCAACGACATCGAAACTTACAAGTGGGAGACCTCGTACTAGTGACTGCGGAGCCTTCACCTCGCAATCGTTGGTCAATGGGAATAATTACAGGTATTACGGCAAGCTGTGATGGGCATGTCAGAAAAGTGGATATCAAGACACCGAAGGGTATAGTTAACCGAGATGTGCGTAAGGTTTGCCTATTAGAAGGTATTGATGAGAGATAAGCACTTTGTAGGATATATAGCTGAATAGTGGATGCAGATGTGGCGAGAGTAAATTGTACCATTTCTGTGTCTTACTAGCAGGTAGAGTAGGGAAAACCAGGCTGGTTTTGAGGGGGCGGTGTTAATTCCTTCCTACCTGTTCATTCTCAATCTTTTCTTTGTTCAACATTATACTACTTGCCATTAGTAAGTAGTATGAGTTTTATATGTTAATTTATAACAATGACATTTGCTTACAACTGCAGCTAAATTACTTGTTCTATTATCATTCTATTAATGTATAGTTCTTATTTTTCTTCTCCTTAAACATTATTTGCTGACTTTACCCTATAGTGTATGCTTTACTATTGAAAGTTGTCTGTTCATATTTGTTTATTCTTTGCTTGGCATTCGCGGGCCGTTTGAACCGACACGTGGATCGACCTTGACACAGCATTGCTGTTTTTACTTATTGACTGCACAGTGGTTGTGCATTTGACGGCATTTAGCCACAGATACCTCACATTTTGAGGTTTGTATATTATATATCTATTTTTATGTAATAAAGTACCGTATTTCAGAATATCCTGTATTTCGGACTTTACGCGTCACTCTACGTGTGGTTAAATCTATAGTTTGGATTATCGTTTCGGATTTCTTTCGGGAGAAATTCACAGAGATATTATTTCTATCACTGTGTGGTTTCTGGGTATTTCATACACCTCACCCACTATTCCTCATAGAATAGTCTCAATTGTTCTCTGACAGTAATCAAGCTAACCTATTCATTGGTCAGTCTCCATGTAACAATAACGCTTTCTCAATAGTTCAGAACAAGAGATTTGAGAATTGGGATAATGATTCAAGTTGTGTTGGTTGACTTCATATTCACAATGTCAAATGACCGTCCATTTAGGTCTCCTAGTTGATGGTGCTTATTGTCCACCACGTTTCCCTGATGACTGTTGTAGTGGTGTCCTCTGACGCCCCATCCTTCAGATTCTGTGTGTTGAGTTGGAATCGCGATATATCTTCAGCTGCTTAGAGAGCATTCAACGTGATCCTGAATGTTCCTTGCTGTACATCTGAGTCAACACCTCCTCTCATTCATGGTGTGACCAGTAGTCTATGTCTCTGCTTTCTTGAGATTGTTGACAACACTGTGTTTTTACACCTAAACTCCACTCACTAATTCATTAGGCCACAGTAGTCTGCAGAGAGTATTTCCTTCTCAATCATTTCAACGAGTGATTTACGACCCATGTTGTGCATTATCTGTGTTATCTACTTCTAGCTTGCAATTGTATAATCCATTAACGCTGGTATGTCGCCATCTGGACTTCCTCTTGTTTATCAGTGTTTGCACTTGTCTTCAGAATTCCTCCTTCCTATCTTCATCTGACCTGCTTTTCGGGGCGTAACATTGTGTTGTTTTAACTTTGATATTAGATGGTTGAACCTCGCCTAGTTTACTAGCTCGCTAGCTCTCTAGCCGGTTCCATGCCCGGGTAAGGAGCAGGGAGGGTTGGATGTGGAGCTAATGACCCTACCACACAAAAACAATCAAACTGCAACAGAAACTTCAACGCACAATAGAAGTATTAAAAATTTGAAAAGTATTGTGACAACAGTAGACAAGCGCCAGGCAACAGATCGTTTATTAAGGAAAATCAACACATTTATAGATTTTAATGTTCATTACTGTAGATTATTGTTAGTAGAAAATGCAGTCTTTTGATTGGTTGTTTCTCACAGAAAGTTAACCTTGCATCTCTTTGTGGCTGTGTCAGATAATCCATATGCTAACTACATCCGCCTACGCAAAGGCTTTGTTCTCATTTTCTCACCACCAATATTGGGGACGTAAACACTGACGTCAATCACTGTTAACCAACTTTGGCTAGCAGCCAGCTCTCACCACAGTATAATGAACAAACTTATTCTTCGCTGGATTCAGAGAGGCGAAATGAAACAGTGGGCTGGTGAAAGCCAGCCTTCGGGAAACCAGCCAGCCAATGTGTCTTTTCTCGATGAAAGCAAAAATTAAGAATGGGGATGTGGAAGGTATCTACAGTGTACGAGGCTAGCTGAGAAGGACGCACAGGTAGCCAACGAAATGCGAAGATTTGGCATAGAAGTGCTGGATATCTGCAAAAGCAGATGGAATGGATGTGGACTGTCAGAATTGTCAACTGGAGAGTCAGTATTCTACTCCGGTCTGGTCACCCAGACGATAACCACGAGCACACTGACGCATGATTTCACCAGTGGCAGCCAAAGCCCTTATGTAGAGGGGGAACCAATCTCTTCCTGCAGGATAATGACATCACGATTCAACTTAAAAACAAGGGCAGCAATGTCACAATTATCCAATGCTAAGCACAATGCTTCAAACAACGCGCAGTGAGAGAAGAAGGAAGAGTTTTCCTGGACAACTGTAAACAGTGACGAACAGTTTCCCAAATGGCGTCATCACATTCATCATGGACGATATGAATATCAGCCAAACTGCAAGTAGATAGTACAGGAAGAGAACTCATCATGGTCGAGAGTCTCTCGCTCAGCGAAATGAATGAGAACGGAGAATTATTCTCAGTCTTCTGTGCTTTCAATGATTTGATGATCGAATGCAACGTGTACAAGCACAAGGATATACACAAAGCAACATGGATTTCGCATGACGTCAAAATACAAACCAGATAGATTTCATCTCAATGCTGCTCAAGCAAGTTGAGACACAGACAGCTGGACACAAAGTCGGGAAGGGGAGCAGATGTGGGCTCAGACCGTCGTCTAGTTCAAGGAACATTCAAGGTGAATTGGAAATCCATGAAAACAACTGGAGACAGACCACAATTCAAGTTCAACATTCAGAAACTGAGCTGAAGTACAAACCTACAAGGGATATCTTCACTACAGATCAGATCAGAACAAAGTCGGAGACGTTACGCAGAACAGACAGACCACAGGTAAGGGAGACCTCAAAACATTATATCAGATAACCAGGTCTCTATCCGGGAGGAGATCAACCCAGACGATGAAACCAATAAAAGGTGTTCGAGGGAACCTACTTACCAAGGAGGAGAAACAAATAAAACAAAGGACTCTGGAATCGACCATCACCTGCAACTCGACCAGAAATACCACCAGCGTCACCCACAAAACTGTGTGCCAGTGGACACCAATCCTCCAACAAAAGCAGAAATCTCGAATGCAATCAAGCTACTGAAGGCAAGCCAGAAAGGCAGCAGAGCCAGACGTAATTCCCCCCAAAGCACTGAAAATGGACCCAGAGACTGCAGCAGATATGCTCACACCATTATTGCAACACGTTTGGAGAGATGGAAAGGTACTTACCGATTGGAAGAAAGGCTGGCTACCTTGTCCAGCTGCCACAGAAGGGCGACTTACGCTTGCCTCTGCAGGAACTAGCGTGGAATAATGCTCTTGTCCACGCCAAGTAAAATACGAAGTCGTGTCATCCTGGAGAGAATAAAAGATACACTGGATACAGAACTCCGCCACCCACCGGAACAAGCTGGCTGGATTCAGGAAAGGCAAATCATGTGCTGATCAAACTTCAACTCTACGCATCATCATCAGAGAACAAGGCATATATTATGTATATATTATTGTTTCCTTTAATTCTTAGAGGAACATAGGGCTTCAGCCGTGCTTCTCCATTGCGTTCGGTTCTCTGCTAGAGTCTTCACCTGGCTCCAAGTCTGCCCACATGTTTTCATCTCCTCTTCACAAGGAATAAAACAATCAGAACAACACCAGCACAGGAAAATAATTCACAACAAGAAGGGTAACAAGCGACAACAACAATAATAATATCGCAGTCAAGTACAGTTAACCAAAATGATACCAAAATCATAGACTCACTGACTTGAGCCAACTTGAACATGTAAATTCATCAATATTTACAATTTTAGATATTAGTTAATGTTAAACAAGCACAGAGGGGCAAATATATAGTTATAGGTATTATCCAGCAAGGCATTTAATGCCAGTCAAACCACTGCTTTAACTTCATCGACTTCGAAAGGACCTTCGACAGACAGCTTTGACCGAGAAGTAATTTGGAATCTACTTCAACACTACGGCGTGCAGTACCCAAGTCTTTATCAACCTCATTCAACAGCTGGCTATATGACAATGCTACGTGTCAGGCGGTCCACAACAGGAAAATCAGGGAGGCGTTCGAAGTGAATAAATGGGTAAGACAAGGCTGGCTGCCTTTTATCAGCGATGATATTCTTAATTGTGGTGGACTGGATCATGCGTCCAACTTTACGTGGGAGTGAGAAGACGGGAATACGTTGGGCTACCGGTAAGAAGACTCTAGAACATCTGGATTTCGCAGATGATATATGTCTAATGTCACTCAAACTCGAAGACTTGCAGGCGGGCGAAAACCAAAACACTAGCTGAAGATGCTGACAGTGAAGACAGGACTGCAGGCGAACATAGAGAAGATGGAAGTGATGAAGATAACCAACGAACAGCGACAACAACAACAACAGCAACAACCACAACCGATCACCATCAACAGGAGAGATTTAACAGAGGTCACTGCCTTCAGCTGTCTAGGAAGCACCCTTTGAAATACAGGTGGGTTGGGTGAAGATGTGAAAGCCAGCCAGCCAGCCAGCCAGCCGGAATCGGAAATGCAAGACACGCCTTCATCAACCTGAAACCAGTTTGGAAATCTTCTACACTCAGCATAAGCAACAAGATCTTGATTTTCAACACAAATGTGAAAACAGTCAGTCAGTGCTTCTATACGGATGAGAAACTTGCACTGCGCGTCATGAAAAGCATTTCCAGCAAGTTACAGACCGTTGTTAACAGATGCCTGCTCTGACTCCATTTCGAAGATCAGATGCCCAGTCGGAAAGAATCAATATCAGGAAAGAAACTCCGGCTGGAAACAAACCAACAGGCAAGAGCCAATCACTCAACAAATATGTAGGAGAAATTGGAGATGGATCGGGCATACATTGAGGAGACCGTCGAATGAAATCACATGCTTGGACATCGCTAGACTGAAATCCAAATAGGATGTGACGAGTGGGTCGTCAGTGCGAGGTTGACATGGAGGAGGTGGTGTGGCGAGGAGGAGATGAGAGATTATGGTCAATCGTGGAGCTAGCCAGATGAAGAGGACAGCAGAAAATAGGAGAAAGTGGAGATGTGTTACTGAAGCCCCATGTTCCACTCGGAACCCAAAGGAGTAATAATAATAATTAGATGGTTGGAGGCAATCGGCAGGAAGCCTTCAATCTAGGTTCTGTGATAGTTGGTACTGGTCAGCAATTCACATCTGTAAACTTGCAGAATTTCGTGTCTCTTCTGAGATGCGTTTCCTCATCACCCAGTACCGAAGTCAGAGACATTACAACTGAGCTATTCTGACTCGCGATTGACCTCCTGTAGGACTGCATTGGATACTTTGACTGGATACTAGTCAGTAACTAGTGTAATATGCATAGTACTTTGTTTGGTGCAGAGTGAATTTTAATTTTCCTTCATTTACGGGTGAATCTTCCTGCCATGACACTGGATCAGATTAATTCCCACTGCATGAGAGCCTTCGATATTGATGATGTCACTGACGTATGTGATCTGATTGCTGTCGGTTCACACATGTCACTTCAAGAAGCTGAGGCAGTCATATATTAAATCTTGTGAGTATAATCCTAATGGTTCACTAACAAGCGTCTGCATGGTTTCCAAATGACATTCACTGAATATTACACCCTCAGGAATAATACGAATATCACACTAATTGCAGGAATCATCTGAAAGACAGATGATCTTATTCTACCTATCTACATGTTGTGGCGCAAAGATGTTGTGTTGCAAATGGAGGCATTTGTTTCGGAGGCGAAAAACATCAAGTGAAGAATAGGAAGAAGAAGAGGATTTCTGATGACATGGAGAGTTGCAGGAAACATGACCAGATAAAGCAAAACAGTCTAGAAATGCTCAGGCGTTGGATACACGATGTCCATTACTATCAATTATTGATGTTATAAAATGAATGGGAAACAGAACAACGTTGATTTAACCGAGGTTCAGTTACTTCACGCCAACTATTTAACAAAGCATGCGAAAAATGGATTCCATGAAATCCCACCTAGTATATAGTGACTTGGTTATTTCTGTGCATTACACAACTGCATTTGCATGATGAATATTCGGTTGACACTATCATGCATGAAGATACTTGGATGACAGAGACAAAAGACAGTACTGAAAGACAACTTGTGTACAAGAAATGAGTGAAATAAGGACTGGTGATGGTAAGATTTGTAGTTTGAGATGAAGGCAGAAGGTGTGCCAGTTTTTCAAATAATGTGACCACGTTTGAGCACAATGGTTCAATGTCTAAAACACTTTCCATGTGACTGCACTAGTTGTATCCCATTCACAGACGAAAAGTACTCAATTCGGAAAGTACTTTAATTACTTTAATTTGAAATTTCGAGGAAGGTCACACAACTTACCAAATTACAGACATGTACTATTTCGATGTCATTCGCTTTTTGCATGAGATGAATCGCATTCTCATTGATCGAGGCCACATAGTTTTGTGTATATAAAGGAGTGCATGAAATGATGGGATTCATACAGCAATACTTCTGTATTGCGTTCACACTCTCACCAGAAGAATCGCAAAATGGCTCAGAGTTTCAGGAATATTCTGTTGTTCCTCTGCATCATCAGTTTGTCTGTAGTGGTGCAGAGTGAATATGTTTGTCAGATTATGCCGAATATAACTATGGTAAGTGCAGAAAGAGAGAGTATTGAATTTCTAACTGACATTCTCTTCAGAACTTCGGTGTTTTGGGCGAACCAGTCGACAAGCGTCAATATGGTGGCAACAGACTGAAATTTATTGTGCATTATGATCAGACCATGCAAAGACATCCGTTATTTGGTCGATTCAAGGTAAGACCGATCAATCAAGTGAATTTGTACATATCTGTATTTGTCCCTGCATTTGTGGTTGTATCTTTCAAAAGAATGATAGATAGATACATTGTAATAAATATGATAACTTTAATCAACATTTCAGATTTACGCCCTTCCTGGTAGATAATTTATGTCATATTATTATTACTTCTATTACTATTTCCCTGGTTAAATATTAAATGCTTTCAATTTCATTGATAAGGTTGAAGTTGTTGAGAAAGCCCTTGATTTCTGGGAGAAAACGCTGAGTGTAAGAAGACCACCAAACAGGAAACTTCTAATTGAAAGGTAGGTGAATCTTCAGTGTGTCGTTAGTCGGCTTCATTTTCTATGCTTATCTTCATGGCCATCATAAATAAAGTAAGAAACCATTCACTCTCTTTCATAGATGTGTTTCATAGAACCATTTATGTACTAATTTCGATATCTTCCAGTATGTGTATAAGTTTGTATTTGTGTATCTTCCTTTGACAGAGGATGCGTTGAACCATATTTCTTCACAGATGGACGCACAGGAAAGAAGTTCTGCAAACAACAATGCAAACCTCACGCTAAATGCTATGATCATAGAGTCCCAGATAATTACGCTTCCGTAAGTTTCATCTACTCATCTCACTGATTCAAATCATTAAGAATGTCCTCAAAATAGGTAAATAGGTAAATGCTACACTGCAGGTGTAAGTAGACTCTCGCAGATAATTTCCTGAGAACTATCGAGGTGGAGACTTCATCATGTGTCTAATTCGTGCACTGGAACAGTGTGAAAAGTAAGACGACATTCAGTTAATCTGAGTGAGACTCGAAAAATCTGAAATAAGCAAAGACATGTGCTGTGAAGTATAACTGTGTTATCAAAGTCTGTGAGAGTAGAGAGAACTTTCCACAACACTCTGTGAATATGCATTTATCCACCCTATACTACGAACTCAATTGACACCAGGTTGTAAATTTATGAAGCAACTATAAAACCATTGTCCATTCAAATATCACATAAGCTTACTACAATCAGCGACGTTCGAGTTCACCAGCATACCTAGTGCTTGACACAAATGCTGTACTTATTCATTGTGACTCGACAGAAAACATGAGAAATTCAACAGTTTCCAGAGAACACTTTCACGAACAAATAATGTTTCTGGTCTATGAAATGTTTCACTACATTTATGAGCTCATTCTCTCAATGCACATAAATCACTCAATATATCTAAACGTATTTCTTCATTCATTCATTATTACTATTATTATTATCATTACTAACCACAGGGATGTGCTGTGGGAGGTGGTGGTCAAAATATACGAAACGTTTACCAAGACGGACCAGGATTCGCACCAAATGAATTCGTCATGTTCGTCGAGGCTGCAAATAAAGGAGCTTGTACTAGTGGGTCAACATTGGCATACGCCGGTCCATGTGAAATGCATCCAACAACTGATAGGTAGATTATGTGTACATTATTGAATGCAAAATTGATGTAAATTTGTTGTAAATGAGTTAGTCAAACATCTTCTTGAGTTCGCTTTCTCTAACCAGATGAAAGTCTGTAGTGAAATGTTATAGTTCTAACGCATGGACATAAATATTATGATTTGTATCGACTTGAAAATGAGGAAGTGGCCACTTTTAGCAAAAAGTGCTCTGAAATCTTAGCAATGCTAAATGTACATTACACATATTTACTCAACCTTTGTATAGTTTCCGATATCAGAAATTGTAGATTGAGTATACAACTCATCGACTTCTACTCTTCTCATTCTAACTGTTGAAATGACGTTGAGATGTGCCTCAATGTGTGGTTCATTTGCGTTGCTGTGGTGTAGATTCATTTGAGATTAATTACTAATATTTATATTGACGAGAATAATGACAACTTCATGATGAATCTTCAGGTAATGTAATCACCAATAATGCATCACTGAAAACAACATCATTCCATCCATTCCAAGCTCCACTAACCCACGAACGTTCTCTCCAATTTCCTGCAAACACTTCGTAGCACTAGTCTGAAATCTTCTTAAAAATATGTGTGTGATGGTTAAAACATAAGCAGTGTAGTATATCGGATGCATTTTCATGGATGGAATAAATTTGGTAGCCCAGAGATTTAAGCAGTCCGCCGACATCGAGAAATTCCTGGAAGCTTTCTCTTTTCTAGAGAGTTTGAAGACTTCCCTTGTGTGAAATATTCATGCAAATCACACAAATATGAGGTCTGCATATGACAGTTCAACTCAAATTGGACACTCCTTTTTCGCTATAATAAACTCTCCGAGATTTATTTTTTCCGCACTGATATTGTAGACCAATTATGGGAGCAATCAACTTCTGTCCAGCAAAAATGGAAATTCAGGAACCTGGTAAAACGATGTTGGTTGGAACAGCTATTCACGAAATGGGACATGCTTTGGTATGTTACTGTGTATCCATCTCTTCAATGTTATGCCTAGTTGAAACTATTTCTTACTCAAAGTACATTTTAAAGACCCACACTCAAAGCAATAGCCTGTGATTTTAGGAAACGTCGGTTTGCCTGCTTCCAAATTTAGTACACTAATCAACACTTTATTTTCGACTGGCGTCTCATAAACGACTGTCTTTATTCTGCATTCATTACGCATCACACAACAACCACACGCATCTCTCCATGCATCAGAACACTTGAAAGTCTCGATCATCAATCTTTGACAATCACATTCTTCATTTAACGTCTACACTCTTCACCGAATTTCACAAATCACTTGAAAGTACTTCTCGGTGAAGTCGAGAGAAGGCACACCATCGCGCTGACTCAGCCATACAATTTGTGAAAAGCCAAATTCACTCAGCATGTAAAGACGGGTGTTACGTGAGTGAGTGTTTGTGTTTTTCTGTGTTTTGATGATTGTGTGTGTTTGTTTGTTTGTGTGTGTGTGTGTGTGCGTGTTGACCACATTACACGAATCACTAACACGAATCTTTCTCAAAAATCTACAGGGATTTGTGAAAACGAGTTTCGCTTTAATGCGTGATGAGAATGGCAATCCAAGAACACCCAGAGAGCCTAAAACTGGCAAACCACGAATGAATCAATTCAGACAGTATGAACCAAGGTGAGAAACATTCATTTCACACTTTTGGTTGGTAAATGAACACCAAAATCAATGCTCATCATTCGGCGAAATGTATCCAGTAGTAACGTGGTTGATTTCAGGATTTAACTACTGCCAGTCACCACATCTATGAGATAATCCTTGATTTACAAGGGAAACAGTGTTTCAGTTGAGTAAATTTACTGAAACCTCTGAAAGTTGGACGATGTACCATTGTTAATCGAAAGGGTATTATTCCAGTGTTCATTAAAACAACTTCATACTTAAATTCGCATTGGCATTGTGTGTGTATAGGGTTGGGGGCGGTTATTCGCATCTATTCTTCTTCTTATACACCCTTGAGATCTATCTTTCTCATGTACTATCCACAAAGACCGACTGATGAGAGGAGATTTCACGATCAGTTTATAATTCAGAAAAAAAACGTAGAGAAATTTCAACCTCAGCATGTTAACACAAATTCCCGGGAGTAATGATTGCAAACGTTGTCACAAATCACTCTGTGCAGAGTGCAGTTCTGTCTACTTCGCGTTGGTATATTTTCCTGAAAATGTTTTCACTGATAATTCAAGTTTATACAAGCATATCAAACCAGACACGATATGATTTATATATATGCTGCTTATTATTCTGTTGGACAGGGAAATATCTGAAGTGATGTTAATGATATTTGAGAAAATATTGTCAGTGTCACAATAAATGTTGATGGTCAGTAACACACAACAAAATTCGCCGATTGGTTTCCATGTCTTTTATTGTATCATCGCCTTTGTGATAAATTACCCACCAGTTGATATATAATGTGGAAGGCTTATGTGGTCAATATGCTCCACGAGGGATTACATTGTTTATGCATGCGATTCTTATATCCTTACTCATCTCAATAAAACAAACTCTTTCAACATTACTATTTGCTTTCTCTTCTAGTGAAAACACTGTCAGACGAATCAACCGCCCATGGGTTTCAGCTGTCGGATCATTCCACAAACCATTCTTATCTTTCGTCACACCACGTCTATTGGTAAGTACTTTTAGTGAGACATCATCGCGTTGTGTTCTGGAGCATGTTCTTGTCACCACAACAAGAGGACCTCTAGAGGCTTCTTTTCCAAGTACGATTCAACAGCCATATGTGCTTAGATATACTGGTTTCTTAGATTTCAATGAATTCTGATTGTAAATCTAGAGAAAATTACTTGATGTAGGGAAGGTTGGACTGTGAATTTTCACTGAGCATTTCCTCCTTCAAACTGATGTTGCCATCAGTACCGATGGAAGCTAGTATGAGAGTGAGGCGCGATCACATTGAGTTGTATTTTCAGTTGGAATGGCAGTTATCTGACTTGACAGATGTCATGAAGTATATATTCGAGTGTGACATGAACAGTGGAGGGAATGATTTGAAGACGCTTTTCGTTGTATGATATCCTCCATTGTGTAATACATTGGATGTATCTGTCGTGCTTTCAGGAGGAGGGACGTCGACACTACAACTGTCCAAATCTCGATGGAATTGATATAGAGAATGAAGGTGGTGAAGGAACAATCGGTACACATTTTGAAAAGCGGGTTGTCGGTGTAAGTCAATACCTGAATATTATTGATCATTCTGAAGATGTTTTTATATTTACAGAAGGATGTATATCGTATTTTGATGACCACAGTTGGTTTATTATTTCAGAAGCATTCCATTAAATCCACGTTTCGCATCGTCATTCGCCATAGAGTAAAGGGATTTTCTTCCATTCAAGTGGTACGAATGCAGCAATGAACCGTGTGTAAGGGCGATTCTACTTCACTTTGATGTGGATTGCAGTCGTTCTCGGCTTACCTTTCCAGTTAAACAGAGACAATGATTGAGGTGTAAAGAAAGATTTTTATGTGGGAGCAGTTCTTGCAGTCTGACCGCCTCTAGAGTACTTTGGGTACACAAAAGTGCTGCTCAGACACTTTATACCACACAGGCAATATACACAATAGAACAGCGTAAATATTCAGTCGTATCAAGATCGGAAGAAGCAGCTTCACACATTAAATTCGAACGTTCTATGCATCATCATTATTGCAGCTTACATCTTTACTCATAATCAGACAGCTTAGACCATTCTACTCGAAGCATTCTCCATATTTATTGTTCAGTTAATTAATGGGAGTTATCAAGCTGTTAGTATTTGACGTTGTCTGTTTGGGTTATACGCTGTAGTAATTGACCAAGACGGTTAGAAAACACCACGTCGGTTTACGAGTACACTAAGTTAACTGAATACGACAATCAGCTGAGTGTATTATCAAGATGTAGGAATTAGAACAGTTAGGATTTTTAAATGAAACTTCAAATGAATTCTAACAACTGCACAACCTGATTTTTCTTTCAGGATGAAATCATGGCAGGTGTCACAGGAGTGAAAGCAGTCACTTCACGACTGACATTAGCTTTCTACCAAGATTCTGGGTAAGTCAATCAAGCAATCAAGCAATCAAGCAAATATTCCTCCCTGCACATCATGTCTTCATAAGTACGGATTACAAATGCATTACTCATCATATTATTATTATTTCTCAAGTAAATTTCCCAGTGAAATCAATTTCACTCAGGTATTATCTTTAACAATGTGTTCGATAATCATTCAACAAATTCCGCACAGCCATTGTCTCACTAATCTTGTGTCTATCAGAGATT
Source organism: Trichobilharzia szidati (assembly GCA_944472155.2). Lineage (NCBI taxonomy): Eukaryota > Metazoa > Platyhelminthes > Trematoda > Strigeidida > Schistosomatidae > Trichobilharzia > Trichobilharzia szidati. The sequence goes on along the minus strand of OX235274.1, from coordinate 111,860,606 downwards.
GTGTTACCTGAGCTATAGCAGATGGAGTGGCAAAGTAGATATCGTTTTGCAGCTAACACCTTTTATAATCGCATACTGCTTAAGTGATGTCAGACAAGGCAATACACTAGTTACTCGGTTTATTTTGCACACTCGATTTCACGTACTGAATGCTTTCGGCTTTGTTTCTATTTGTTCCAATAACAGTTGGTGGGACGTCGACTACTCACTCTCGGAGAGATGGGACTACGGAAAAGGCCTTGGCTGTAGCTTCGTCATGGAAAGCTGTTATGCGTATATGAACAGAATGAAGCAACAGTAAGATCTCCAATTTTTGTGATGAATGTTGTGAATGTTGGATGTGTGAATATTATACTGATTGTGTGTGATTGTGTGAATCACACCTGTTGACAATAAATAGATAAGCTCATGTATTTCATTGAAAAAGCGAATTCCAATTGATTCTGATATTTGTGATATTGTAGGGGAAGAAGTATTGAACCGTACTGTGAAGAACCGAGCGCTTTGATGTGTTATCACAAGAAAGCCTTCGGCATATGTGCAGTTTCCAAGTTCACCAGACAACTGCCTGCACCCGAACAATATTTCAGAGGTATTCCTAACCAAGGAGGCAGCACTACACTTTCGGACCATTGTCCTATGATTCAGGTGAGCTTCCGTTTTAAATGCATTTATCCCTTCTTATGTGTGTCAGAATATGAAACAAAGCAGTTGGTGTTGGTAATCGGCATCCATTTCCATCAAAATGCTATCCGACTTTATCTGACAGTCCAGATTTGAAAACTAGGTAGAATTTTGTTCCCTCGTAAGCAGATGAGCTCATCAATATAGACCATGATAAATCTGGTTAACGTGGCACTATGAATAGTAAGTAGACTATAAATAATGATTTGGGAAATGTAATATTTCAGACGAAATACCATATGGTATTTTAGGGGAATTCAATGGTGTCTTGATTGCAACACCTTACGATACAGCGTCTCCAGAAGTTGAGGAGAAAAGCCACACAATGTAGACTACTGACTGATATGAACAGTCGGAAAGCGGTTCCATCAGCTATAACGGATCACTGGCCAAACCGATATTGTATAACCGGCAAACAAACGTCTCGTGCGCTTTAACATGATTCTGCGCATTTTGTTTATAAATTGAAGTAAATACCGTTTATCATTTTTCATTTCTCCACTCGCCAAATATACACGAAGCCGATGAAAACATTCTTCCATGAACAATTGATGACATATTGCGATCATCATTTGAATAGACAACATTGTAAGTCTCCTATCCTTTTGACTATTCACATCTTTACCTATACTCTAAGTATTCGAAATCCCACTGTCGAAGATTATCGTTGGAGGTTTTGACTTCCGGAAATGCATCTAGTGAATCAGAATTAAAAATCGTGTAGTGCTGTGTGGATGTAGTGTTGCACATTTTCACGCACACATTTTCAGCGTATTTATCAAAATTACAGTGAAAATGAATTACCTATAGAATGTCGGGATGCTTGATTCCTATCCTGAACGAAACTGCCAATTTCATCAAATTCAACCTTTGAGGAAAATCTTGATAGGAATACGTGTTCACCAAGAAGATATCTTCTGGTGTACGATATATGACACAAAGAAGATTATGGAATTCGAGAAATTGAAGGATCTAGGAATTCGTCCATTTACACTGATTGTTTTACAAGCGAGATTGACACTGATGAATTAATTAAAGCTAATGCATAGTGTACATCCTATTGTATACAGTGGACCGTGGAGCAGAACCCACCTCCACGAAATTTCCCTCGTATCATATCCATAATCCTCTCACCCTTCCATTCGGAAGTGAACCAAATAACGAAAATCAGTTTCTTCATTTTCTAACTTTCCTTTTCTCGCTCATTGAAATTCACTTTTCTCGAAGTGCAAAGAGGAAACATGTTCGGTCAAGACTTTGGCAATAATTCAATATGCGTTAAGCACAGAGGACCTTGGGAGGCCAGGATGAATGGAAGAGTAACGAGAGATGGTCGGATTAAGGCGACTTGCCATCAGGTATGTTTTCGTAGTAAAATATAAATGCAATTAAATGCGACATCACTTGACATCAGGATCGTGTACGTCAGTTGTCATCATTATCAGCATGCAGGCAAGACGTTGATGAATGTGCATCGACAGCTAACATCTTCTGCATATCACGCAGTGAATGAAGCTAACCTCCCACTATACTCACTCAAGCAACACCTTAAATTAACAAGAAAGCAGGGAACCGGGTACATTCCGAATAATTATTGAACATTATTAGAGACATCGTTGGGCATACGTGAGCAAAGTGAATGATGTTTTGATTGAAGTCAAATTGGAATCAGCTACTTAGCACATGTTTAGGCGGACAGCATAAACCAGTATCTCACACGTTCCTGTGAGACGAGATGTATTTTCATACTGACTAATGCCATCCTTCCAATCAGAAGATCATGCACAACTTCAAAACGTGTAAATGACGCGTAGACTATTCACTCATGGATACAGCGCTATTTGTTTCGTATCTTGATTTGTCTACCAACTAAATGTATACTTAGCCATCAGAATTGAATCTCTGCATTACCCGAAAGGCTTACCAAAATTTATTATTGAGACTAGATGAAATGTTTAACGCGAAACGATGCATGCGTCAGAGTAATAAATCGACGGGTCGTAGGAGGATAATGGAGGCTAATATTCGGATAAATCTGCAATAAACAGTCACATCAAAGGGGATCACAATTGTCGATTAGTGCAAAAGAATTCACATGGATGAATTCACATTCACAGCTCAGGGTGACGAAGTAATCAGCACCAATACAAGTGAACAGATGGCTTAGTGATTCTGTGGAGACAATCGATCACTCAATTGTTGAAAATGTTTAGACGACATGAGACTCACCTGTTCTAACGATTATATAGGATAATTAATTAGATTTACTCAGTGTGTGATAGGTGGGAAATTAACACAACTTTCATTTTCCTTCGAAACTTGCAGTTCTCATGTTCTGGAGGCCTGAAAATAATTGTTGGTGGTCAACCATTCCCTTGTCAGTCGGGTGTAGCAAGAATACAAACCAACCAGGTTACTGGAGAGGCTGTCTGCCCAAATCCGAATGAAGTTTGTGGAGTAAGAACAATTTGTGTGAAAAATATTTCTATATTATTATTCTTATCATGATCATCACTTGCATCTTCGTTGAATAATACACCATGAAAACACTTCAGGCTTCATGAAAATAACCACTCATTCACCAGCAACAACCGAAACTTGTTAGGCTCAACAGATACTCATCTGCAGATTGGCCTATGCGAGTGTTGGCTAGAATAAACTGTTGCACTGAAACAGTCAAGAGATGATGATTCACCATTCTGAAGACGAGAACAGAAATTTCCATCTCATCAGTTAGAGATAATGACGTTTCATTTGCAGGTAATCAATCTTCCATCTTCCTTAACTCATCTCACCTTCCCGACAGTGGGTAGTGTTTCAATAGTCTAAGTGTGTCTCTGATATGATTTATGCTGCTTCGACAGAAGATGGTCGACTGCACCTCTGACCAGTTGCTGATGCTACTGAAACCACTTGAAATATTAATTTGGAGAATGAATGATGGTGACAAGACCAAAACATTCCTTCTCAAATCATGAACAAAGTGATATCTGAACGAAATTTCGGTGTTGATCAGTTTATGCAGTTGTACAGAGGGTCTACACAGAAGACGAATCTCATAGATGTCTTCAGTTCTGTTATGGAATGAAAGTTCCCGCACTTCAGGCCTGATCGTCATGTCAGGCAGTGAGTGATTCAAAGTACATCGCTGAATTATAATAACTGCTCATTTGTAAAACTAGTTATCTGGTGAACTGTGATGATGATTTAACATTGAGTTATTCACATATATCTTGCTAGGTAATCAGAATGTCTAATCCTTATTTTTCTCATTCACAGCGTGGCAAGAAATGAAAACTGGCGGGCACTACAGAGTTGGCCATTGCTTTCTCAAGTAATCCAGTCAACTATTCAACTTGAGGTCGTTATTACACTGCCTAATTTGAACTACTGAATGTATTCACTGTTTTTCTTAACTTATGCGCGTCTAATAAATATTCAATGTAATCAACTTTCTTTTGATTTGCATTTCTATGTTGAACTGGAGTAATACGGAGGTTTGTATTCCACTGAGAAAGGAGTAGAGATGGGAGTAGGTTAATGCTGTATAAGAACGAGGAGTGATAGTTTGTAGTAGTCTTTTAAGTGGTGTTCTGTGATATCCTCGAAACACACTGGTGAAACTGTGAATTTCGTGAACATTCACAGAAGATTTTTCATACGAATAGGATGTAGATTCTTTATAATAAAGGTTTTTGTATTTCCCAGTGAATGAAAAACAAAACGGTATTGTTTTGACTGACGTTTCGCTATTTAATGCTGCTAATTGCTTTATCAACGTATTATTAAACCAGAATTTACAAAATCTCAGCTTATATATAACAACTTAATCATCCATCGTTCCACAGCATAGGGTCAATTTTGTGTTGTCAAGTTGACCGATTGGTAAAGATAACAATGGCCTGCCATGTGATGTCACTTGATGGTATTCTCAGAGTATGGCCAATCCATCTCCATTTCTTCCTGCAGATTTGTTGCACAACTGGTTCCTGCTGAGTTGGTTCGCTCATTGCCAGGGATCCCTGTTGCTGATCGTTTCCGGCCGGCCATCTGATCTTGAGTGGTATTGAGCGAAGACAGCTGTTGATGAAGTTCGGTAGTTTGTTCGAAGTGCCCTTCGTGACGCGCCAAGTCTCTGATCCGTTTAGTAGCACTGACTTCACATTGGAGTTGAAAATCTGGATCTAATTTTTCATGCTGAATGCTGTTGATCTCCACACGGATTTGAGAGAAATGAAAGCTTGCCTTGCTTTCTCGATCCTCACTTTGATATCCTCATCATTTCCGTCCTCCTGTAGTTGAAACGATGCTTTCCAGGTAGGTGAGTAGGTAAAGGAGCTTGCTTCGCCCAAATTTCTCCCACTTATGCTGATTTTTGTGTATTGTTGTTGCTATTGCTGTTGGCCAAGAATCTTCATCACCACATCTGTTTTCTCCATGTTCACCTGAAGTCCTATCTTCTCTGGATGCTTCTTCTATCGCCAACTCGTTGCTTTTCACTTGCATATCTTCCAGATTGTGGGAAATCAGACATGTATCATCGGCGAAGTTCAAATCCTCCAAGCTTTCTGTGTGGGTCCATTTTATGTCTGTCTCGTCGTTGCCCGGCCTGCTCTCTGTCGCGTTATCCAGTCTAACGTAATCAGGAAAATCATTGGAGATAGTAGGCAGCCAGCCAGCCAGCTAATCTTACTCCCGTCTTCACTTCGAAGGATTCCGTGAGTTTCCCGTTGTGGATCACTTGGCATGCAGCATTATCGTACAACTGTTGAATGAGATGTATAATTGTTGGTGGCACCCCTTCGTAGTAGCGAAGTAGTTTCCAAATCACCTTTCCACCTCAACTCCATCGAGGTAGAGAGCTGACTGCCATTCCAAGCTCTGTTCAATCATCATCTGTAGTGTTGCGATTTGATAGATGCATGACTTGTTTCTCCTGAATCCAGCCTGTTCCGGTCGAAGTTTTTCATCCAGGGCTAGTTTCATTCTCTCCAGAATGACGCGGCTTAGTATTTTGCTTGAGATGGACAGGTGTATAATGTCGCGCCAGTTCTTGCATTGACTTAAGTCTCCTTTCTTTGGCAGTTTGAATAGGTAGCCTTTCTTCCAATCCGCAGGCACCTTACCCTCTTTCCACACCTTCTCCAGTAGTGGTGTCATCAAGTCCGCTGATGTCTCTGGGTCCATTTTCAATGCTTCTGCTGGGCTTCCATGTGGTCCTGGTGCTTTTCCAGTTTCAGCATCTTTATGGCCTTCGGGATTTCTGTTTTCGGTGGTGGTGGGGGGAGGTTGATGTCCACTGGTAGTTCTGCTTCCATTGTTGGTATTATTGGGCGCGTTGTGGGTGGCGGTCGATTTAGAAGTCTTTTGAAGTGTTCAGCCCAGTGTTTCCTTTGCTGACGTTCCCATGTGTTCCCACAGAGACTTTTCCCTTTATCGCAAGGAGACTCATCGTACTGAACTTTCTGTAGCAGTTTTGTTTACAGAGAGGGATTGCTACCCTCACGACTGAGAGGGGGTTTGTTACATAAATATATAGGACACAGAGGAGCGACTTTTCGGTTTGCTACCTTTAGAATCAGGAAAACAAGGAATAAAGCAAACAGAACAACAACAGCAAAAAGAAAAAAGAAAATCACAACAGGAAAGACAGGGACAACAACAACAACAACCTTGGCAGTAATGTCACTGTCAAATACAGTTAACACAAATGATTACAAAACCATGGACTCGCTAACCTGGGTAAACTTGAGCATGTAAATGCAATAATATATACAATTATGGATATTAGTTAGTATTAGACAGTCACAAAATGCCAAACAGTTAGTTGTAGATATTAAGTGACAACAAGATTATATACACAGATTCACTGTTCTAAGGTAAACGAATTAGAATAAATTCCACAAGTTCCAGGCGAGAAACAACACAGAAATGAGAGTTCTATGTAGCTAAGCAAATGTGTCCGGTGATGAAACCAGGTGAAATTCTGTTTTAGTCCATCATTCCTATTCAGACAATTTCGATTCCATTTGATATGAAGTGCATCTGATGATGTGAGACGCTCTTTGTGATTTCTGAAATTTTTCTGGATTGTTTCAGTATTGTCTGAATCAATTTTGTGGCCTGATTCTATGGTGTGTAGACCACCAATGGCTGATGATTTTACAAGCTTTTCTAGTTCAACTGGATTTCTCGGTGGTCGAACAGATGCTCTAGAGTGTTCATTTCTTCTGATTTCGATTTCTCGTCATGTTTGTCCGATGTATATCACATCACATTCCAAGCGAGCATTTCATTTTGTAGACACAATTCGATTGAGAATCCTTAGGGATTTGGTCTTTCATATGGACAAGGTTGTTTTGTATTTTGTTTCTGATGTTTCGAAGAATACTCTGATGTCGTGCTTATTGAGTACTCAGCATTAAATAGCGAAACGTCAGTAAAAACAATATCGTTTTGTTTTTCATTCATTGGGAAATACAAAAACACATTTATTACAATGAATATCATATACACAATGCCCAAATTTTTTCAAACTGTTAAAAGTGAACTTGGTTTGGACATATATAAGGACGTAGATTCGTTCTAAGAGATGTGGAAAAATAATTTGTAATCGAACACTCGACTAGTGAAATCAGTGCTTTGAGTTATGTGCAAAATTTGGTACTATAATACACAAATATGATGTTAACAAATGTAGAAACCTCAAATTGTGAGGTGTCTGGCTGTATACCGTCAAACGTACTTTCACTTTTAGTCAATAATAAGAAGCTGCAAAGCTGTTTCACAGGTGATCTGTGTGGGGAAATAAACAGCGCGAGAAAGGGCATGTCAAAGATGAACAGATACGATGGACAGTGTCCAACAGAGAGCGAAGCATGAAGAAGAATTAAATATACAGCAAATGCAGATGAAGCATGATGAAGTTGATTACGCCAGACAAAATCGAATGTTTACGCAATAAGTGGCGAAGCCTAGAACAACGGGGACAATATTCGAAGATGACTGAAAAATGAGGACAATAAAAAGCGACGATCTGTGTAAAGAGGGAGAGAATGTGGAAGACGCGAAGATAGTAGCAGCAGCAGGAGGAGGAGGGGGACTTGGAATAAAGCGGCAAATAGGATAGATTCCAATGGAAATCAGTAAATATGCTTAAGGAGTAACAAAATTGAATAAGCCATACACCATACTACTTACTGATAACAAGTAGTACTAAGTTGAACGTAAATGGAAAAATGTGAAGCAATCAAACTGATTAGAGCAGACAATTACAATTATATGAGAAAGTGTACTGTGGTACAAGTACAAGATGTAAGAATACTCCGTCAACTTCGATTATCTTCTGAAAATGTGTATGGCCAATAAGAATGAATATGTGATATTATTATCATTATTATTCCCCTAGACTCTGAGTGGAACATACGGCTTCTTCAATAGCACATCTCCATTTCATCCTATTCTCCACAGTTCTCTTTGGCTAGCTTCATGATCAAATGACGATCAACTCTCATCTCCTCTCCCTCCACCTAACCCTTGCCCACACACACACACACATACACGTAATCCACATGGGAACGTCCAATGCCTCGTTTGACATTCGGGTTCAACTCGAAGGTGTGACGGTCGGCCGGCCTGCCTGCCTGCCTGCAGTGTGATGTCAATCAACAGTCTCCTCAGCTTGCCTGTCTCAGCCACCTGCATTTCAATCAGCATATTTATTTGGACAACGAGATGTTGATGAAAGAACGAAGGAAGATATTTGCAGGATAATACGAGCTCGTTTTATTCCCTAGATTCTCTTCAACTGCCTACATCCGAAACAAAATCAACTATAAGCTACAAAATTCCGACCATACCTTCCTCACAGTGACTTCGAGTTATAGATAGAAAGTATAAGCAAGATAATGGCAGAGATGATGTGAGCAGACGAATTATTCAATGTCAAAATGGTGACTATCTATAAAGCAATTAATGAACTGAGGGCTAGATTTCAGATTTCTCTTGGAAGCAAGGATGGACTAGAGACAAAATACAAGACAGAACAACACAATGAATTTATACATGTTCTGATGCAGAGTTCAGGAGGGTAGTAGTGTATAGTAAAGTGAAGTGAAATTTTAACATAGGCAAAATAATTTAGTCGATTTGGAAACTTAACATTTAGTTCAACTCAGTAAGTGAAAATCAAAATCAAATTTAAGTGGAATGTTATGCAACAGGACAAAACACAAAAGCATATTAACGAAACAACTGCAGTTACCAGGGTAGTGATAGATTTATTAGTCACCCTATCTGTCTGTATACACAGGTTGGGTGGAAATCTTTTGCTAGCAGTGGCTTCTGCGAACCGGAGTAACTGTGGTTTTATTTGTGTACTGATTATTTTGAAACCCTGACTAGTTTTCACTGTATGTCCTGCGTCAATCAGCTGTCTAGCATTCGCACTTGAGAACATGTTGCTGCCTTCCAAATGGAGACTTCCAGGGATATGTTCAGAGAATTTAGTAGACACCCTCCTCTCAGTCCTTCCTATGTACTTGCTGCCACTGGTACAGGTGTACTAATAAATGCTTTTGAAATCAGTATTAGTGGAACACTTATCTACACTTGGCTGTGTCATCGAACACTTTGAGTTGTAAATTGGAATGAGTCTGTTGGTGGGAAATGTTCTTTTAATAATAATAATTTGCTTTATTCCAAAGCAGTACTTGTGATACAGAATGGAATTCTCAGCATTTTACTACAGTATTGCATCCAGTTAGTACATTAACAATAAATAAAATTCTACATAGATTAAGGGTAATCTCAGTTAGTTTTGACAACAACATATTGGCATGTCGGTAGCAAAGCCAAAAGTGAACAGAATGTTTGAAGGTGTTAGAAAAGTAGATGCTGGCATATTTACTGGCGTAGGCGAGAAGAAAATGGTTGAGATATACAGAGTGTGAAAGTACGAAGAAGAGTGTTTCAAAAAGAGTTTGTAAGGAAGAAAGAAACAAAGCAGCACATAACAACAACAAAAAAGAGAAAAGAAAAAGAAAGAAAACCGTTGTACCTATAAATGATATGAGTTGGAAAGACGAGATCCAGTTGTTCTACTGACAATTTAATAAGTTATAGGTATCACGCCTAATGCTTTCTTTATCGCACAGAACACGAGCTAAGTAGGGTATGGTTGAGTTTTTGTACTTGCTAGTGCCAGCATATAGTTTTCTATATAGGCTTCTGGTTCTGTCTGATGAGATACAAGGGGAGAGTTGTGAATGAAGAGGGTGGTGTGAGTTAGACAGAATGGATTTAGCCCATTTTTCACATGAGTCCAAGTGCCTGTCGACCAGAATATTAACAAGCTGGTTAAGTGGCACGTTGCTTACCCTGCTGACAACCTTTAGCATCCTGCGTAATAAGGTATAGTCTTTCTTCAGTAGCCCTGGAAAAACTAAGGGGGAACAATAGAGAATAATAGGCAGGATGCAAGAGTTAACGAATCGTAGGAGTAAGGGTTGGGTTATTCCAGAATGTCTTAACATCTTGATGTAGAAGGTAAGACGGAATATTTTCTTAGAAATCATCAAGATATGAGACGACCAGGAAAGATCAGCAGATAGAATGACGCCAAGATATTTAATTTCCGACTTGATTTCTATTTCAGTGCCATCTATGTTGCACACCTCGTGAGTGCTAACCAGTTTGTTTAGGTCAGATTTATGCCTAAAGGTGAAATTGACTGTTTGACATTTAGAGGGATTTAAGGTTAGACCGTTTTCCTTGGACCACTGGCTGATTTCTGATAAAAAGCCATTTAGTTTGGAGCAGTCACTTTGACATTTGACAGGCAAAGATACAGTCAGGTCTTCAGCATATTTAACAAAATTAATGTCATATGAAGATGGTAAGTCATGTAGAAAGAAAGAAAAGAGAAGTGGGGAGAGTACAGCACCTTGGGGGACACCAGCTTCAGTGAGCACAGCAGAGGAGGATTTACCTTTGTATACAGTGTACTGCATTCTGTTTGAGAAGTAGGAATGCAACCAGTTTGTGACCCAGGACTCAGTTTGTGTCATCGAGAGCTTATTTAGCAAAAGACATCTAGGTACAGAGTCGAAAGCAGAAGTGAAGTCGAGAAACGTGCAGCGAACGTATTTGGCACCTTTATCTGTTGTGTAAGACGGCTGCAGCGTCTAAAGTGCTCCTACCCTGTCTATATGCAAATTGTTTGGGGTCTTCAAAACTTTTAAGGGAGGGTTCAAGCTTAAGAAGTACTAGCTTTTCCATAAGCTTTAGAAACGGGGAAGTAATGGCAATGGGTCTGAACTTTACGTTCTTGCTATTACCAGGTTTAGGGACAGGAACTATTTTAATGTCTTTCCATGCAACAGGTACAACGTTTTTGGAAAAAGAAGCATTTAGGATGTTAGTAAGTGGAGAACATAAAGCACCTGCACATTGTTTTAGAACATAGGCAGGTACACCATCAGGGCCAAGGCTACGTGAGGGCTTAAGCGTTTTAAGACATTTTAGAACATCAAGAGTATTAAAGTCATGAAAGTTATCAGCTACATGATTTGTAACGTTAGAAGTAATTATAGTAGAAGGAGAGCGTATAAAAGACTGATTAAGAGCGTTAACATCACAAGAGGGAAAAATATTGCATCGCTTACTATTGCCAGTAATTTCATTGAAAAGTTTCCACATGTTGATAGGAGATTTGCGTGATAAAAGTGTGTGCTTATACATAGCATTGAGATTTTTGATTTCAGATTTGATTAGAGCATTAATCTTTTTAAGTCCTAACTTATCTTTGGATTTATATGATGTTTCTTTTTGCCTGCGTAGTTGTTTGAGACGAGGAGACGAGAAGTGGTCGAAGCGTTTGAATAGTGTTTGTTTGGGACAGCATATATCGAGGCAGAACTTAAGATAGTCCGTTATATTGGCGATTGTGTCATCTAATGTACTTTCATTGAATAAATCCCAGTTAGTATTTTTTAATATGCACCTGAGATTGAGTAAGTTGTCAGATGTGTAGCATCTTTGTTGTGCTTTCATAGACAGGTGTGAGAAGACTTTAATATGCGTTTTGCTGTATATTTTTGGTAAAACGCGAACAATACAGTGATCAGAGTTAAGGATCGGTGCACGTTTACGTGTTTCATATATTCCTTCGTCGTTTGTGAAAACTAAATCGAGTGTTTTGTCAAGTCGAGTGGGAAATTTGACTATGTTTGTATGACTAAGTGCTTCAAGGAAAGAGCAATCTGAGGAGTTGAAGTCCCCAGTAATAACAGATAGAGAGTTGTCGAAGTTGGCAGTGGCAAACATGGTGAATTCGTCAGCAAAATTTGATAGATCAGATAGTGAGCAACTGGAAGAAATGTACATGTTTGTAACAAAGATATGTTTATATTTGGGGAGATGTTTGGGACGACATTTGACAGTAATACAGTCTATGAAGTCATTTGAGAATGAGAAGCAAACATTATTTGAAATAGACCATTTGGAGTGAATAAAAGTTGCAACGCCACCACCATTTTTTCTTATTACAACAGTGACGGTCTTGTCTAAATAATACGAAGTCCTTTAGTGAGATAAGGTTGTCATCATACAGTTCATGTAACCACGTTTCTTGTAATGTGATTATGGCAGTATTATGATAAGTGTCAGTGGACATCAGAGATTGTAGGTACATTATCTTGTTTGGCAGAGAGCGGCAGTTTGTGTTCATTATGACAGGGACCGTAGTTAGGTGTATTGGTATACGTTTGAGAGCTCTCTGCCAACCACTACGATGCTTCCTCCTTGATTTCTTGGGAATATGGAAGTCATTTCGTCTTAAATGATTAATAAAGTTACGAGAGTAAATGATCCTGTTAGAATTCATATTAGGTGATAAATAAATGTGAGTAAACGGTAGATTGGATGCAATATGTAGATATTATAATAGCTGGCCTAAAAAAATTCGAACAGACCGCCACATGCTTAATTGCAGCTTCCGTTCTTATGGATGTTTCTTCCCTTTGTGTATGCTTGACAGATAATAACCGGTTTCATTCTAACTGTTTAGGGTTTCGGTTTGAGTGTTGTTTCTCCCTCATATTTTGATAGGTACTTTCCAGGGTATGCATTTTCGATAATCTTCTTGCCAGTTTTTGTATTACGTAACCCTGTCCAAAACCAACTACTTTTCACCTGTTTAGTTAAAATAACTATAACCAAATTAATTTTTGTTTGACAAACTTAATGTACACACGCATACAAAATAACTCATATATATATGCGATTGTAGAGCTAAGAAAATGAATTCCCCGAAAAGAGACACTTCACAGAAGTAAGTGTTTTCTTTTCAGTAATTGACATCAGTGTGCTTCATCTGCATTTGCTGTATATTTAATTCTTCTTTATGCTTCGCTCTCTGTCCATCGTATCTGTTTATCTTTGACACACTCTTTTAACAATGAATAATTCGTCTGCTCACATCATCTCTGCCATTATCTTGCTTATACTTTCTATCTATAACTCGAAGTCACTGTGAGGAAAGTATGGTCGGAATTTTGTAGCTTATAGTTGATTTTGTTTCGGATGTAGGCAGTTGAAGAGAATCTAGGGAATAAAACGAGCTCGTATTATCCTGCAAATATCTTCCTTCGTTCTTTCATCAACATCTCGTTGTCCAAATAAATATGCTGATTGAAATGCAGGTGGCTGAGACAGGCAAGCTGAGGAGACTGTTGATTGACATCACACTGCAGGCAGGCAGGCAGGCCGGCCGGCCGACCGAGTCACACCTTCGAGTTGAACCCGAATGTCAAACGAGGCATTGGACGTTCCCATGTGGATTACGTGTATGTGATTGTGTGTGTGTGTGTGTGTGTGGGCAGGGGTTAGGTGGAGGGAGAGGAGATGAGAGTTGATGGTCATTTGGTCATGAAGCTAGCTGGCCAAAGAGAACTGTGGAGAATAGGATGAAATGGAGATGTGCTATTGAAGAAGCCGTATGTTCCACTCAGAGTCTAGGGGAATAATAATGATAATAATATCACATATTCATTCTTATTGGCCATACACATTTTCAGAAGATAATCGAAGTTGACGGAGTATTCTTCCATCTTGTGCTTGTACCACAGTACACTTTCTCATATAATTGTAATTGTCTGCTCTAATCAGTTTGATTGCTTCACATTTTTCCATTTACGTTCAACTTAGTACTACTTGTTATTAGTAAGTAGTATGGTGTATGCTTTAGTCAATTTAGTCATTCCTAACCCTATTTACTGATTTCCATTGGAATCTATCCTATTTGTCGCTTTTTTCCAAGTCCTCCTCCTCCTCCTGCTGCTACTATCTTCGCGTCTTCCACATTCTCTCCCTCTTTACACAGATCGTCCCTGTTTTATAGTCCCCATTTTTCAGTCATCTTCGAATATTGTCCCCGTTGTTCTAGGCTTCGCCACTTATTGTGTAAACATTCGATTTTGTCTGGCGTAATCAACTTCATTATGCTTCATCTGCATTTGCTGTATATTTAATTCTTCTTCATGCTTCGCTCTCTGTTGGACACTGTCTATCGTATCTATTTATTTTTGACACACTCTTTTAACACTGAATAATTCGTCTGCTCACATCATCTTTGCAATTATCTTGCCTATACCTTCTATCTATAAATCGAATTCACTTTGAATAAAATATGGTCAAGAATTTTGTTGTTTATGGTGATTTCATTCTGTTTCCCCTTTTGATATCTATTAGTGCTTGTTACTTTTATCTATGTTTCCCCGTCACTTCCGTCTTAACTCTGTTCACGTGAAATCCCACTCTATGTGCTGCCCTCTTGTTCCAACTTACCTGTTTTCTCCTGTAGATTTTCGTGTGTGTGTGTGTGTGTGTGTGTGCAGAACTTCCAGTGGCCCTTTCGTCACTCCAAGTTATACCTCACTTCTCGCTATTCATGAATTTTCGCACGATCCAATCCATCACAATGATCAATGACCTCATTGACCGAAGACAGCCTTGCCTCACTCCTGTCTTCACTTCAGATGATATCGCTGAGTTGTGAATCCGTTGTGGATCACTCGACATATGACATCAACATATAAATATAGAATGAGGTTGATAAAGTTTTGTGTGCTAAAGTCCATATCGTCGAAGCAGTTTCAAAATCACTTGATCATCCACACTGTCGAAGGCCTTTGAAAATCTAAAGAAGTTGAGGTAGAAATTTGACTAACACTCTATGCTCTGTTCAATGATGAGGTGTAGACTTACGATTAAATCCAGATATGCTTTGATTTTCATGAATTCAGCTTGTCCTTGGCGGCGTATTGCAGCCACAGCACCCTTATTCTCTCCATTATGATGGGAATTATTGTTTACTCAACAGGGACAAAGGCATGATTCCGCATCAGGTGTCACAAATGAATAAGTCACCATTCTCTGCCGTTTTACTTAATGGACTGTATTCCAATCACTGGGTACTTTGCTCTCCTTCCAGACTCTCTGTCATCGTGGCATCACAATGTCTACCGAAGTCTCTTTATCCGTTTTCCGAATTCCGACTCTCTCTGTCGCACTCCTCGCTAGCTTTCATTAACACTATAGCATACAAGACTTCTGACTTCGTTGTCGCATTGGTGTTCACTGGCAGTTCTTTCTCTGTGGCTGCTGTTGGCATTCCTAGAGTTGAAGGTGTTGGTCGCTTCAAGAGTGCTTTGAAGCGATTTCCGACGTTTTCCACGAATCGAAGTAATATCCGTAGTCATGTTCAACATTTACAAACTCAGATTATAAAATGCTGGTTTAACCTAATTCGATCTAGTCTGGTCTCAGTCTGAATAGATTTCAACTTCCACCAATATAAGAAGGCTTTCTAAAAACTACTCTATAGCAAGAATTTCGCTTCTTTCTAAACTTAATTTTCGTATATGGAGAAATATTATATCACTGTCAGTATCCATCGAGACAATACTTAGCCGGACGTCAATTTCATCTGATTTGACTTACTCTCTTCTCTGTCTGAGGAGATTTCAATGTACTGAGTACTAAACGTTTATAGGCAATTGAGTGAATGCATTCACTGCAACCTCTTCATCCACGGAATTTGCACACAATTGACTGACTTGTCAATAATTCGCAGAATATCTTATCGAGATATTATTTCTATCACTGTGTGGTTTCTGGGTATTTCATACACCTCACCCACTATTCCTCATAGAATAGTCTCAATTGTTCTCTGACAGTAATCAAGCTAACCTATTCATTGGTCAGTCTCCATGTAACAATAACGCTTTGTCAATAGTTCAGAACAAGAGATTTGAGAATTGGGATAATGATTCAAGTTGTGTTGGTTGACTTCATATTCACAATGTCAAAGGACCGTCCATTTAGGTCTCCTAGTTGATGGTGCTTATTGTCCACCACGTTTCCCTGATGACTGTTGTAGTGGTGTCCTCTGACGCCCCATCCTTCAGATTCTGTGTGTTGAGTTGGAATCGCGATATATCTTCAGCTGCTTAGAGAGCATTCAACCTGATCCTGAATGTTCCTTGCTGTACATCTGAGTCAACACCTCCTCTCATTCATGGTGTGACCAGTAGTCTATGTCTCTGCTTTCTTGAGATTGTTGACAACCTTGTGTTTTTACACACAAACTCCACTCACTAATTCATTAGGCCACAGAAGTCTGCAGAGAGTATTTCTTTCTCAGTCATTTCACCGAGTGACTTACGACCCATGTTGTGCATTATCTGTGTTATCTACTTCCAGCTTGCAACTGCATCACCCATTAACGCTGGTATGTCGCCATCTGGACTTCCTCTTGTTTATCAGTGTTTGCACTTGTCTTCAGAATTCCTCCTTCCTATCTTGATCTGACCTGCTTGTCGGGGCGTAACATTGTGTTGTTTTAACTTTGATATTAGATGGTTGAACCTCGCCTAGTTACCTAGCTCGCTAGCTCTCTAGTCGGTTCCATGCCCGGGTAAGGATGGAGGGTTGGATGTGGAGCTAATGACCCTACCACACAAAACCAATCAAACTGCAACAGAAACTTCAACGCACAATAGAAGTATTAAAAATATGAAAAGTATAATCAACAAACTTATTCTTCGCTGGAGTCGGAGAGGCGAAATGAAACAGTGGGCTGGTGAAAACCCACCTTCGGGAAGCCAGTCAGCCAGCCAATATGTCTTCTCTCGATGAAAGCAAAAATAAGAATGGGGAAGTGGAAGGTATCTACAGTGTACGAGGCTGAGAAGACTTCCCAAGTAGTCAACGAAGTGCGAAGATTTGGCATAGATGTGCTGGGCATCTGCGGAAGCAGATGGAATGGATGTGGAATTTAAAAATTTTCAACTGGAGAGTCAGCATTCCAAATAAGACAAAAGATAATTCTACGATGCATTGGTCGGCATCTGAAGCAGAAGAGGCAGACCACACGTAAGCGAGACCTCAAAACATTATATCAGATAACCAGGTCTCTATCCGGGAGGAGATCAACCCAGACGATGAAACCAATAAAAAGTGTTCGAGGGAACTTACTCACAAAGGATGAGAAACAAATAAAACAAAGGACTCTGGAATCGACCATCACCTGCAACTCGTCCAGAAATACAACCAATGTCACCCACAGAACTGTCTGCCAGTGGACATCAATCCTCCAACAAAAGCAGAAATCTCGAATGCAATCAAGCTACTGAAGGCAAGCCAGAAAGGCAGCAGAGCCAGACGTGATTCCCCCGAAGCACTGAAAATTGACCCAGAGACTGCAGCAGATATGCTCACGCCATTATTGCAACACGTTTGGAGAGATGGAAAGGTACTTACCGATTGTAAGAAAGGCTGGCTACCTTGTCCAGCTGCCACAGAAGGGCGACTTACGCTTGCCTCTGCAGGAACTAGCGTGGAATAATGCTCTTGTCCACGCCAAGTAAAATACGAAGTCGTGTCATCCTGGAGAGAATGAAAGATACACTGGATACAGAACTCCGCCAACCACCGGAACAAGCTGGCTGGATTCAGGAAAGGCAAATCATGTGCTGATCAAACTTCAACTCTACGCATCGTCATCAGAGAACAAAGCATATAATGCCAGTCAAACCTCTACTTCAACTTCACCAACTTCGAAAGGGCTTTCGATAGACAGCGTTGACCGAGAAGTAATTTGGAATCTACTTCAACACTACGGCGTGCAGTGCCCAAGTCTTTATCAACCTCATTCAACAGCTGGCTATATGACAATGCTACGTGTCAGGCGGTCCACAACAAGAAAATCAGGGAGGCGTTCGAAGTGAATAAATGGGTAAGACAAGGCTGGCTGCCTTTTATCAGCGATGATATTCTTAATTGTGGTGGACTGGATCATGCGTCCAACTTTACGTGGGAGTGAGAAGACGGGAATATGTTGGGCTACCGGTAAGAAGACTCTAGAACATCTGGATTTCGCAGATGATATATGTCTAATGTCACTCAAACTCGAAGACTTACAGGCGGGCGAAAACCAAAACACTAGCTGAAGATGGTGACAGTGAAGACAGGACTGCAGGCGAACATAGAGAAGATGGAAGTGATGAAAATAACCAACGAACAGCAACAACCACAACCAATCACCATCAACAGGAGAGATTTAACAGAGGTCACTGCCTTCAGCTGTCTAGGAAGCACCCTTTGAAATACAGGTGGGTTGGGTGAAGATGTGAAAGCCAGCCAGCCACAGCCGGCCGGAATCGGAAAGGCAAGACACGCCTTCATCAACCTGAAACCAGTTTGGAAATCTTCTACACTCAGCATAAGGAACAAGATCTTGATTTTCAACACAAATGTGAAAACAGTCAGTCAGTGTTTCTATACGGATCAGAAACTTGCACTGCGCGTCATGAAAAGCATTTCCAGCAAGTTACAGACCGTTGTTAACAGATGACTGCTCTGACTCCATTTCGAAGATCAGATGCCCAGTCGGAAAGAATCAATATCAGGAAAGAAACTCCAGCTGGAAACAAACCAACAAGCAAGAGCCAATCACTCAACAAATATGTAGGAGAAATTGGAGATGGACTGGGCATACATTGAGGAGACCGTCGAATGAAATCACAGCTTAGACCGTCGCTAGACTGAAATCCGAATAGGAAGCGACGAGTGGGTCGTTTGAGCGTGACATGGAGGAGGTGGTGTGGCGAGGAGGAGATGAGAGATTATGGTCAATCGTGGAGCTAGCCAGATGAAGAGGACAGCAGAAAATAGGAGAAAGTGGAGATGTGTTACTGAAGCCCCATGTTCCACTCGGAACCCAAAGGAGTAATAATAATAATTAGATGGTTGGAGGCAATCGGCAGGAAGCCTTCAATCTAGGTCCTACGATAGATGGTACTGGTCAGCAATTCACATCTGTAAACTTGCAGAATTTCGTGTCTCTTCTGAGATGCGTTTCCTCATCACCCAGTACCGAAGTCAGAGACGTTACAACTGAGCTATTCTGACTCGCGATTGACCTCCTGTAGGACTGCATTGGATACTTTGACTGGATACTAGTCAGTAACTAGTGTAATATGCATAGTACTTTGTTTGGTGCAGAGTGAATTTTAATTTTCTTTCATTTACGGGTGAATCTTCCTGCCATGACACTGGATCAGATTAATTCCCACTGCATGAGAGCCTTCGATATTGATGATGTCACTGACGTATGCGATCTGATTGCTGTCGGTTCACACATGTCACTTCAAGAAGCTGAGGCAGTCATATATTAAATCTTGTGAGTATAATCCTAATGGTTCACTAACAAGCGTCTGCATGGTTTCCAAATGAGATTCACTGAATATTACACCCTCAGGAATAATACGAATATCACACTAATTGCAGGAATCATCTGAAAGACAGATGATCTTATTCTACCTATCTACATGTTGTGGCGCAAAGATGTTGTGTTGCAAATGGAGACATTTGTTTCGGAGGCGAAAAACATCAAGTGAAGAATAGGAAGAAGAAGAGGATTTCTGATGACATGGAGAGTTGCAGGAAACATGAGCAGATAAAGCAAAACAGTCTAGAAATGCTCAGGCGTTGGATACACGATGTCCATTACTATCAATTATTGATGTTATAAAATGAATGGGAAACAGAACAACGTTGATTTAACCGAGGTTCACTTACTTCACGCCAACTATTTAACAAAGCATGCGAAAACTGGATTCCATGAAATCCCACCTAGTATATAGTGACTTGGTTATTTCTGTGCATTACACAACTGCATTTGCATGATGAATATTCGGTTGACACTATCATGCATGAAGATACTTGGATGACAGAGACAAAAGACAGTACTGAAAGACAACTTGTGTACAAGAAATGAGTGAAATGAGGACTGGTGATGGTAAGATTTGTAGTTTGAGATGAAGGCAGAAGGTGTGCCAGTTTTTCAAATAATGTGACCACGTTTGAGCACAATGGTTCAATGTCTAAAACACTTTCCATGTGACTGCACTAGTTGTATCCCATTCACAGACGAAAAGTACTCAATTCGGAAAGTACTTTCATTACTTTAATTTGAAATTTCGAGGAAGGTCACACAACTTACCAAATTACAGACATGTACTATTTCGATGTCATTCGCTTTTTGCATGAGATGAATCGCATTCTCATTGATCGAGGCCACATAGTTTTGTGTATATAAAGGAGTGCATGAAATGATGGGATTCATACAGCAATACTTCTGTATTGCGTTCACACTCTCACCAGAAGAATCGCAAAATGGCTCAGAGTTTCAGGAATATTCTGTTGTTCCTCTGCATCATCAGTTTGTCTGTAGTGGTGCAGAGTGAATATGTTTGTCAGATTATGCCGAATATAACTATGGTAAGTGCAGAGAGCGAGAGAGAGTATTGAATTTCTAACTGACATTCTCTTCAGAACTTCGGTGTTTTGGGCGAACCAGTCGACAAGCGTCAATATGGTGGCAACAGACTCAAATTTATTGTGCATTATGATCAGACCATGCAAAGACATCCGTTATTTGGTCGATTCAAGGTAAGACCGATCAATCAAGTGAATTTGTACATATCTGTATTTGTCCCTGCATTTGTGGTTGTATCTTTCAAAAGAATGATAGATAGATACATTGTAATAAATATGATAACTTTAATCAACATTTCAGATTTACGCCCTTCCTGGTAGATAATTTATGTCATATTATTATTACTTTTATTACTATTTCCCTGGTTAAATATTAAATGCTTTCAATTTCATTGATAAGGTTGAAGTTGTTGAGAAAGCCCTTGATTTCTGGGAGAAAACGCTGAGTGTAAGAAGACCACCAAACAGGAAACTTCTAATTGAAAGGTAGGTGAATCTTCAGTGTGTCGTTAGTCGGCTTCATTTTCTATGCTTATCTTCATGGCCATCATAAATAAAGTAAGAAACCATTCACTCTCTTTCATAGATGTGTTTCATAGAACCATTTATGTACTAATTTCGATATCTTCCAGTATGTGTATAAGTTTGTATTTGTGTATCTTCCTTTGACAGAGGATGCGTTGAACCATATTTCTTCACAGATGGACGCACAGGAAAGAAGTTCTGCAAACAACAATGCAAACCTCACGCTAAATGCTATGATCATAGAGTCCCAGATAATTACGCTTCCGTAAGTTTCATCTACTCATCTCACTGATTCAAATCATTAAGAATGTCCTCAAAATAGGTAAATGCTACACTGCAGGTGTAAGTAGACTCTTGCAGATAATTTCCTGAGAACTATCGAGGTGGAGACTTCATCATGTGTCTAATTCGTGCACTGGAACAGTGTGAAAAGTAAGACGACATTCAGTTAATCTGAGTGAGACTCGAAAAATCTGAAATAAGCAAAGACATGTGCTGTGAAGTATAACTGTGTTATCAAAGTCTGTGAGAGTAGAGAGAACTTTCCACAACACTCTGTGAATATGCATTTATCCACCCTATACTACGAACTCAATTGACACCAGGTTGTAAATTTATGAAGCAACTATAAAACCATTGTCCATTCAAATATCACATAAGCTTACTACAATCAGCGACGTTCGAGTTCACCGGCATACCTAGTGCTTGACACAAAAGCTATACTTATTCATTGTGACTCGACAGAAAACATGAGAAATTCAACAGTTTCCAGAGAACACTTTCACGAACAAATAATGTTTCTGGTCTATGAAATGTTTCACTACATTTATGAGCTCATTCTCTCAATGCACATAAATCACTCAATATATCTAAACGTATTTCTTCATTCATTCATTATTATTATTATTATCATTACTAACCACAGGGATGTGCTGTGGGAGGTGGTGGTCAAAATATACGAAACGTTTACCAAGACGGACCAGGATTCGCACCAAATGAATTCGTCATGTTCGTCGAGGCTGCAAATAAAGGAGCTTGTACTAGTGGGTCAACATTGGCATACGCCGGTCCATGTGAAATGCATCCAACAACTGATAGGTAGATTATGTGTACATTATTGAATGCAAAATTGATGTAAATTTGTTGTAAATGAGTTAGTCAAACATCTTCTTGAGTTCGCTTTCTCTAACCAGATGAAAGTCTGTAGTGAAATGTTATAGTTCTAACGCATGGACATAAATATTATGATTTGTATCGACTTGAAAATGAGGAAGTGGCCACTTTTAGCAAAAAGTGCTCTGAAATCTTAGCAATGCTAAATGTACATTACACATATTTACTCAACCTTTGTATAGTTTCCGATATCAGAAATTGTAGATTGAGTATACAACTCATCGACTTCTACTCTTCTCATTCTAACTGTTGAAATGACGTTGAGATGTGCCTCAATGTGTGGTTCATTTGCGTTGCTGTGGTGTAGATTCATTTGAGATTAATTACTAATATTTATATTGACGAGAATAATGACAACTTCATGATGAATAGTACACTTAAAGCAGTACAGATTTTTCCGCCTATTTTACCGCAAGATATTTACTCCTTGTTCAAAATCTTCAGGTAATGTAATCACCAATAATGCATCACTGAAAACAACATCATTCCATCCATTCCAAGCTCCACTACCCCACGAACGTTCTCTCCCATTTCCTGCAAACACTTCGTAGCACTAGTCTGAAATCTTCTTAAAAATATGTGTGTGATGGTTAAAACATAAGCAGTGTAGTATATCGGATGCATTTTCATGGATGGAATAAATTTGGTAGCCAAGAGATTTAAGCAGTCCGCCGACATCGAGAAATTCCTGGAAGCTTTCTCTTTTCTAGAGAGTTTGAAGACTTCCCTTGTGTGAAATATTTATGCAAATCACACAAATATGAGGTCTGCATATGACAGTTCAACTCAAATTGGACACTCCTTTTTCGCTATAAACTCTCCGAGATTTATTTTTTCCGCACTGATATTGTAGACCAATTATGGGAGCAATCAACTTCTGTCCAGCAAAAATGGAAATTCAGGAACCTGGTAAAACGATGTTGGTTGGAACAGCTATTCACGAAATGGGACATGCTTTGGTATGTTACTGTGTATCCATCTCTTCAATGTTATGCCTAGTTGAAACTATTTCTTACTCAAAGTACATTTTAAAGACCCACACTGAAAGCAATAGCCTGTGATTTTAGGAAACGTCGGTTTGCCTGCTTCCAAATTTAGTACACTAATCAACACTTTATTTTCGACTGGCGTCTCATAAACGACTGTCTTTATTCTGCATTCATTACGCATCACACAACAACCACACGCATCTCTCCATGCATCAGAACACTTGAAAGTCTCGATCATCAATCTTTGACAATCACATTCTTCATTTAACGTCTACACTCTTCACCGAATTTCACAAATCACTTGAAAGTACTTCTCGGTGAAGTCGAGAGAAGGCACACCATCGCGCTGACTCAGCCATACAATTTGTGAAAAGCCAAATTCACTCAGCATGTAAAGACGGGTGTTACGTGAGTGAGTGTTTGTGTTTTTCTGTGTTTTGATGATTGTGTGTGTTTGTTTGTGTGTGTGTGCGTGTTGACCACATTACACGAATCACTAACACGAATCTTTCTCAAAAATCTACAGGGATTTGTGAAAACGAGTTTCGCTTTAATGCGTGATGAGAATGGCAATCCAAGAACACCCAGAGAGCCTAAAACTGGCAAACCACGAATGAATCAATTCAGACAGTATGAACCAAGGTGAGAAACATTCATTTCACACTTTTGGTTGGTAAATGAACACCAAAATCAATGCTCATCATTTGGCGAAATGTATCCAGTAGTAAGGTGGTTGATTTCAGGATTTAACTACTGCCAGTCACCACATCTATGAGATAATCCTTGATTTACAAGGGAAACAGTGTTTCAGTTGAGTAAATTTACTCAAACCTCTGAAAGTTGGACGATGCACCATTGTTAATCGAAAGGGTATTATTCCAGTGTTCATTAAAACAACTTCATACTTACATTCGCATTGGCATTGTGTGTGTATAGGGGTTGGGGGCGGTTATTCGCATCTATTCTTCTACTTATACACCCTTGAGATCTATCTTTCTCATACACTATCCACAAAGACCGACTGATGAGAGGAGATTTCACTATCAGTTGACAATTCACAAGACAGAACATAAAGAAATTCCAATCTCAGCATGTTAACACAAATTCCTGGGGGTTATATGATTGCAAACGTTGTCACAAATCACTCTGTGCAGAGTGCAGTTCTGTCTACTTCGCGTTGGTATATTTTCCTGAAAATGTTTTCACCGATAATTCAAGTTTATACAAGCATATCAAACCAGACACGAAAGCTTATTATTCTGTTGGACAGGGAAATATCTGAAGTGATGTTAATGATATTTGAGAAAATATTGTCAGTGTCACAATAAATGTTGATGGTCAGTAACACACAACAAGTTTCGCCGATTGGTTTCCATGTCTTTTATTGTATCATCGCCTTTGTGATAAATTACCCACCAGTTGATATATAATGTGGAAGGCCTATGTGGTCAATATGCTCCACGAGGGATTACATTGTTTATGCATGCGATTCTTATATCCTTACTCATCTCAATAAAACAAACTCTTTCAACATTACTATTTGCTTTCTCTTCTAGTGAAAACACTGTCAGACGAATCAACCGCCCATGGGTTTCAGCTGTCGGATCATTCCACAAACCATTCTTATCTTTCGTCACACCACGTCTATTGGTAAGTACTTTTAGTGGGACATCATCGCGTTGTGTTCTGGAGCATGTTCTTGTCACCACAACAAGAGGACCTCTAGAGGCTTCTTTTCCAAGTACGATTCAACAGCCATATGTGCTTAGATATACTGGTTTCTTAGATTTCAATGAATTCTGATTGTAAACTAGAGAAAATTACTTGATGTAGGGAAGGTTGGACTGCGAATTTTCACTGAGCATTTCCTCCTTCAAACTGATGTTGCTATCAGTACCGATGGAAGCTAGTATGAGAGTGAGGCGCGATCACATTGAGTTGTATTTTCAGTTGGAATGGCAGTTATCTGACTTGACAGATGTCATGAAGTATATATTCGAGTGTGACATAAACAGTGGAGGGAATGATTTGAAGACGCTTTTCGTTGTATAATATCCTCCATTGTGTAATACATTGGATGTATCTGTCGTGCTTTCAGGAGGAGGGACGTCGACACTACAACTGTCCAAATCTCGATGGAATTGATATAGAGAATGAAGGTGGTGAAGGAACAGTCGGTACACATTTTGAAAAGCGGGTTGTCGGTGTAAGTCAATACCTGAATATTATTGATCATTCTGAAGATGTTTTTATATTTACAGAAGGATGTATATCGTATTTTGATGACCACAGTTGGTTTATTATTTCAGAAGCATTCCATTAAATCCACGTTTTGCATCGTCATTCGCCATAGAGTAAGCGGATTTTCTTCCATTCAAGTGGTATGAATGCAGCAATGAACCGTGTGTAATGGCGATTCCACTTCACTTTGATGTGGATTGCATTCGTTCTCGGCTTACCTTTACAGTTAAACAGAGACAGTTATTGAGGTGTAAGGAAACATTTTTATGTGGGAGCAGTTCTTGCGGGAACACAAAAGTGCTGCTCAGACACTTTATACCACACAGGCAATATACACAATAGAACAGCGTAAATATTCAGTCGTATCAAGATCGGAAGAAGCAGCATCACACATTAAATTCGAACGTTCTATGCATCATCATTATTGCAGCTTACATCTTTACTCATAATCAGACAGCTTAGACCATTCTACTCGAAGCATTCTCCATATTTATTGTTCAGTTGATGGGAGTTATCAAGCTGTTAGTATTTGACGTTGTCTGTTTGGGTTATACGCTGTAGTAATTGACGAAGACGGTTAGAAAACACCACGTCGGTTTACGAGTACACTAAGTTAACTGAATACGACAATCAGCTGAGTGTATTATCAAGATGTAGGAATTAGAATAGTTAGGATTTTTAAATGAAACTTCAAATGAATTCTAACAACTGCACAACCTGATTTTTCTTTCAGGATGAAATCATGGCAGGTGTCACAGGAGTGAAAGCAGTCACTTCACGACTGACATTAGCTTTCTACCAAGATTCTGGGTAAGTCAATCAACAATCAAGCAATCAAGCAAATATTCCTCCCTGCACATCATGTCTTCATAAGTACGGATTACAAATGCATTACTTATTATTATTGTTATTTCTCAAGTAAATTTCCCGGTGAAATCAATTTCACTCAGGTATTATCTATTGAAGTGTGTTCGATAATCATTCAACAAATTCCGCACAGCCATTGTCTCACTAATCTTGTGTCTATCAGAGATTGTGTTACCTGAGCTATAGCAGATGGAGTGGCAAAGTAGATATCGTTTTGCAGCTAACACCTTTCATAATCGCATACTGCTTAAGTGATGTCAGACAAGGCAATACACTAGTTACTCGGTTTATTTTG